>CABFOV010000281.1:147829-185945 GCA_902141375.1 Timema poppense
GGGGGGGGGGGCTTGTTAAAAGCTTTCCCCGGTTTCTATTCAATTTAAGCGATTTGGTCGGGAAAAACAAGGAAGGGAAGCTAGTACGTTGAAACAGGAGTTATGGGCAAAGGTTTGACTTATGTGTCTTATTTCTTTAACTACAACCCACATCACTCAAGAAAGTATTTTTTTTATTTAAGGGTACCACTTACTTGGAGTAAAGAGTCCTCACACTAATGAATTTCTCATGAGAATGAAACCACTAAAACAACCCTAAATTTTATCTTGAAATGTTATGTTGTTATGTCACTTATTAAAATATCTATTTTCTTTTAGGAAGACTAGAACTGAAACATTTCACTTTAAAGATCGTTTATGAAAAGCTAATTTCACCTTTTCATTATTTAATATTTTTTAAAGTCGACCATGGGAGTCTTGGGGCAAAGTACTCACCTGAGGACCTGTTGCGGGTTCAAACCCGTCAGGGGTCAACGGATTTTTCTAGAGATATTAAAATAGTTAGCACAACTCTCTTTGGAAGGGAAGTAAAACCGTCGATCGCATGTCGATTGTTATATGTAAAATAAGCCTAGAAGGTATGTGAAAATACCTCTCCCGGCAAAGTTTATAGGCCATTTTGCTCTCGTTCATAGAAATTATGGTGTGCTGATATAATCTGTTTGTCAAAAATGGCACGTTAAACACCTAAAATAAATAAATACATCAGTTTTAACATTGTAAAACTTCCCCCTCCCTCTTTCTTATAGATGTTGGTAACTTTTACATTTCATTTTGGTGTAAACAATAGTTTGCAATAATAAACCACTTATTTAAGAGGGATTCAGGACTTTGCAACGGGCCTCAGAGCTCATGGTGGCTCCCTTATGGTAGCACATGAGCAGATCTTCTTTATTTACACATTTAGATTAGCTACAAATGATTATTTCTACTATTGAGTTTGAATAATATTTGAAATCTACTATAGCAGTCTTGATAAACGGCCATAGGGTTCGTTGTACTGACCACATGGCATCCTCTATCTGCGCAAGTAAGCACTATCTTGGCCAACAGACGGCGGACTCTTGGTTGGTAGGACTTGATTGTGGGATGACGCCAGGGGATCTTTTCTTATAGATTTTATATAGATTAAAAACATTTCTTAGAAAACTAATTATTTATTTTTTCAATTTATTCTCTGTTGGGAATATCATCATAAACCTACTTATATGGCCACATGATCTAACGCGATACAATCGCAGTATACTAGACTGCCGATGATGGGAAGATCGAGGTTCGAGTCTTAGTTGGGTGTACTCGGGGTGGTTTTTCTAAAGTGGTTTTACACTCTTCCTCTATACAGATATGGGTACACTCCCTCTAAATATGACCTTCATAAGCTTTAAAACCACTAGCGTAATCAGTACAGAAGCGTATAATTCGAACGGGTAGTAAGACGCAGTACTAAAAAATAATTACCAGCGTGTTCTGTAAGCTAGTGAGACAGGGATTGGAAAGTTCAAATTGTTCTTCATTCTTCCTACAATTACGTGACAGTAGCGTTGGAATCCATTCAAGAAAAAATACCACAGTAGATTTTGCTGGGATTTGAGATCTGCCATCTACATCACAAGCATACTAAACTGGAAGAGGCTGACAACTTATTATGTTTTTATCTAATGAACGTATCCAAACACACCCATTTTTAAATATCAGTTTATAGATCATACTTCCCGCCGAGATAATTTCTAAAAACGTGATATATATTCAAAATCCCCTCCTCTTATTACCCGCTCGGGGTATACACCTATGTACCCTACTATTTACTCTAACGTTTTAGGATTGAGGAGTTTGAATATAGATTAAGTATACCCACATTTGCGTGGAGAGAGGAATACCATTTAGGAAAAAAAATCATAGTTCACCACACTGAGATCGAACCCTGATATTCCCGTCATCAGCAGGCAAGTATAGTGTGAGAGTGACGCTTAAGACCACGCTGCCAGTGAGTCGTTTTTTTTTCTCTCTCAAATCTGTAGGGATGAAATTAAATGGTTTGAACTTTTAGCAGTAACAGTTGAACAGTCAAAAGCTATCTTTGCTATCAACTATATCTTGACCCCGCAGTTGTGCAGTGAGTTTTGGAATGGGTATATTATGTTTACTGAATGCTAGTTTTTATAAAGAGTCGTATTAATATTTCTTAACTTTTACTCTTCCCTACGATATGGGTGCCTAATTGTTTTATTAGAATATGATATTGAATATTTCCTATTCTTTGTAGAATCAAGACATACATTTTAGTTTTTATATTTCTGACTATATTAATGTTGACTTAATAAAAATTGTAAATAAATTAATTTATTTTTGTTTAACAATCTATTTTCTATTACCATACGCGCAAATGCATTGGCTTGTGGAGAGTTTAATTTGGGGGGGAAAGGGTGAGGGGGCATATAAACCTCAAGTTTATGACATTATGTTAAGACTTACTACTAAGGCATAAGCAATAAAAGTATTGTTGTCTAGTACAATAGTTGTGAAACTTTGTTTAAGTAAGGGTCGAGAGAGAAGAAATTAACAAAAAAGTATTTCAGGGACTTTCTACCTTCCTCTTCCCCTTCCCTCCTCCACAGTTAATGTTAAGACTGGTATACTTATAAAGATATTTGGAGTCTTCTAAAACTATTTGTAGTGGTCCTTGTATGGAGGGATTTTGAAAATTATACTCCTTTCAAAGCTGTTTAAAATAATGCTCCCACCCCCCAAAAAATTAAATTTGGATACCCCCAAAGACTCTTAAGAATTCCTCCTTTGGAAAGTTTTGAGCAATAGATGCCTCTTAAAGCTTTTTAAGTGATGCTCATCCCGATTTTTTCTTATAAATTAAATTCCCTATAAGCTAATTGAAATGATCTTCCTTCGGAAATTTTTTGAAATTTGGCTGCCCCTAGAAGCCATTTGGAGTGACCCACTTGAAGTATTTTTTTAAATTGTCTGCTTCTAAAACACATTTAAATATTTGCCTGGAAAATTTTGAAAATTAAATGCCTCTAGAAATTATTAGGAGTGATAATTCCTTGGAATATTTATGAAAAGTGAATGCCTCTATAATTTATTTGACATTTGATACAAGGTCATCTTTGAGCTTCATATTAAAAACTTCGGAAAATTTAATGGGGAGGGGTGTGGCTTTTGACCCAATTCAACACCCCCTCCCCAAGCCCACGCACACAAATATCAGTTTATTAGCTGTTAGTGGTGTATCCTAGACCAAGTATACAACATACACAACAACCAGATTTATCACTCAGTTAGTTAAAAGTTACAGTCCAATTTAGATAGAAGGAGAATTTTTTGACAGTTGCAAAAGATATTTAAAAAAAATCCATCGACTACATTTATACTAAAGTTAATGTGATCTGCAAATGCCACTTTTTATAGAAAATATCAATACTTATGCAATGACACCAACAATATAGTAAAATGTTACCAATTTTGACTTTAAGATAATTTTGAATTTTCTAAAAGTTCCTTTATATCAAAATCCTAATATAAATACACCTGATACTACTTCAGTAAATGAAACTATTCTTTCTTACAGGGAATCTATAAATATAGGTTTCTTGTTGTGTAGGAGAGTAAGAACGACAGTGGAATTAGTCTATTAAAGTAGTTCCCAGCAGGAACTGTTGGCTTGGCGTGCATTGGCCCCTGTGAACCGGTGTAGCTGTTTACCGCCCCCGGCATCAGACAATAGAGGCGGGTACGATGACCTTGGAACAGGTGATGGGTTCTCTTGAGCGAAGCTGAATGATAGCATGGACCGCCCTTTAGCGCTCTCTGCCTTCCCGTGATATATTTTGAGAGCCTACCTCTGAGCACAGTTACTCTCAATACAGCTTTAAACAAAAAAGGAAAAAGGTTATGTTACGCCTGTTTGTCAAATATGTCCTATTTTTACTATCTCGACTTAAGGTCAGTCCAGTTATTTCTAGTAAACACCCAAAATTTGTCCCACAGAAGTGCTCAAATTGGTCCCAAAATACATTTAGGAGGTAAATAAAGAATAATGTAATGGTTTACTATAAGGTAGTGCACCAAATAAAAAAAATACAAATAACAGTCAGAACGTATCACAAATTCATCTTCAAAATCACCAAAATATATATTTCTACTAACTACATGATATTTTTTGGTCGGTGAACTCTTTTCTCACTTCCTGGACGAACGCCAACAAAGATATCGATCCTGCTGCCAGTGGTGGTTTTTTGGATAAATTCCTTACTCTGCAGAAAATGAGAACGTCGTATACTTAGATTACGCATTTTGACACGTGTGTCAATTGTATGCATTGAAAATTTTACTCAGTCACCTACATAGCATCCTTGACAGATTTTATCGTACCGGGACTTACACGCCCTACTGTATCCCTCAGAGTAGTTTTCCAGAAATTTATGAAACTGAGAATTAAAGTCATAAATCACACGAGTGGGCTTTCCACGTTGACTCAACATTTCATTCAACATTGTGTAGCGCACTTAAGGCGAGAGTGTAGGGTACGTAATAATGGGTTAACATTATTGTCGTTTTTATACCAAAACATTTTGTTGGCCAAAATAAATTAAATATTTATCCAGTAGAAACATTGAGTTTAACTTTCTTCACATGGTGACACTAACGCTTTATGAATATCTGTAAATGGTGTCCCTGAATTTAGTGACAACTTTTTCTCTTCATTTAAAAAAAGTGTCTCACGTAATGCTGCTATGCTGATGACAGATACTCAACTGTTGAGCTCATCATGTGAAGAGAATTATACTCTATATATCCACTTGAGCAATGTTTTATTTGTCTTGGTCAAAATAAGTTTTGCTGTAAGAACTACAAAAACATTTACCTATTTTTGTGTCCCCTACATTCCTACCTTAACAACAGACGAACGAGAACTGATTCGATAGAAATGATACAGACTAGGCGGGACTGTAATGGCTGTTTACATTAAACAGCCGGGAACGTGCTGTGCGACATTACATACTCTGACCTTGGGACTGATTTGACACGCAGCCTATGTTACAACATGAAGGATCAGTATATTATCTGTGCTTTCTAGAATACCACAACTCTTCTCGCCAACTTCCCCCTTTTTATTATTTTAAAATTTATGATTGAATCCTCACCGATATTTGAGAATAGCGCTTCTCTAAGTATATTTAATGTTTACCCACCTTGGCGGACAAGGGGATGAAAAAAATTGATTTTCTGGTGAGGGTAAGATGTTTATATTTTTATTATTATTATTTTTAGCACCACGTCTTACTACCCGTTCGGGTTATACGCACTTACGCTAATGTGTAAGGGTAGGGTGATTGTGAGATGAAATGGAGGACCTACAGTTTAACGTGGAATCCGAACCATGGTGGAGGCCTGGCATTCCTCACATTCACAAGATGTCTTGTCAGAGGTGAAGGAAGGGTTTGGTAATCAGATAAATCTTTGCCGGGACCGAGGATTGAACCCCGGCCGCCAGCATAGAAGTCTGACCCCTTACCCCTAGACCACCAGGTCACCGAGATGAAATGGAGGACCTACAGCTTAACGTGGGATCCGAACCATGGTAGAGGCCTGGCAAACCCCACATTCACAAGTTGTGATTAATACACGTCTTGTCAGAGGTGAAGGAAGGGTTTGGCAATCAGATTAAGGTGTGCCGAGACCAAGGATTGAACCCCAGACCCTTAGCACAGAAGTCTAACACCTTACCCTTAGACCGCTAGATCACTAAGATATTTATTAATCGGCTGGATATACTGAGTTAGCACTCCCTTAATTGTTTCCAACTCTACCTTCACTCGAACGCGGGTGAATTTCTTATAAGTTCTACAATCTTCAATACTACACCAATAGGGTAGAGGTTGGGATAGTCTGGACTGGTAGTAGACAGTGGTTCCCAAAATACACAACTAAGTTTGTGAGACATAAAGTCAGAAGCTTTTTGCTTTTTATCTTTATTTAACTTTCTTTCTTAAATTCTTTTTGGACCCTTTTTTATTTTACTCTTTCTTTTTTCTCTCTTTAATTTATAGTATAATTTTTTTATCTCGATTTTATGTTTCATATATTTTGATACAAATGACGTATATTATCCGTTAAATAATTAATTGCGTGTGGATGAGATTATATTGACCAGACTTAAGATAGCTGAAGTGACCCTCATATTTATTTCATGATAATTTAAGAACAAACGTTTTATTTATACTTAAATGATCATATATGTGCGTTGTATATAAAAGCTAATCTTGGCTGGATAAATAACTCCGATAATGGACAGCTTGCATGTGAAACTTTTTATGAGTCTGATTAGCAGCTTGCCCTCTTCGTTTCCCACTCCTCTGTTTTTAAATTTGTTGCCAATCACTGACCTTGAACTGACAGTGGTCATTGGCTTTCTACAAATTGTGTTAAATAGGCTCACATGAGGCTAGCGTTTACCATCGCTCAACTGTTTATAACGTTTGAAATGGGGTGCTGAAAGTAAAAATACACATGGTACGTCTAGACTAAAATTTACGACCGTGACGAAAACGTGAGATCTTCAAAAGATACGTTTCTTACAAGATTGAAATACGACCATTTTGCTCCCACACCCACATTTAAATAAGCACGTAAATGTGTGTGTAGGGGTTGAGGGGTTGTATAAATTATTATTCTGGCCGAATAAGATATTTTCTTGACCTATATCTATAATAGCTGCTTGGAACATATTGTGTGGGCTTTACTCTTCCCATCGTAATCTTCTTGCTTAAGATATATCTTCATTTCTTGGCTATTTTTGGTAATAGTCTATATTTTATTTTTTTCAAAATATTTATGGTTTTTAAAATATCATTTTAATGTCAGGCCTCATTGATAGTGGTATAAATCTCAAGCTCATTTATTTTGGGGATGGGGAGGTCTAGGTTCGATTCTAGGGCAGGTTCACTGAGAAGTTTTTTTTCCTATATAGACTTAACTGTGGATTCACACGTTCAACGAAAATCAATAGCAGAGCAGAAACGTGATAACGTGATGAAATTTAAACCAACCACAGAATTCCCGTCCCATCAGCGTTTTTTGTTCAGAGCGACTTGAAATAACCTCAAACGTTCCTTTTTCGGCGAGAAAATATCGGGTTGGGAGATCCCAAAAAATTTCAAAACCATTGATCAGTGTGCTTAAACCAGCCGAGTCAATCATCTCGCGTGCACCTAAAAATCAAGATGTTAACAGATACTTCACATTACGCTAACAACTACATATAAAGTTGTGAGGAGATTTGAAATAATTTGTTATTTTATTATTTAGCACCATGTCTTACTACCCGTTTGGGTTATACGCTTTAAGTACTAATTACGCTAATGGATTGGGAATTGGGAAGGTTGAATTAGAGGAAGTGAACCTGAATTTGCGTGGAGGGAGATTGGAAAACCATTTAGGAAAAACCACCTCCAGTTCACCCGACTGAGTTTCGAACCTTGACCTCCCCGTCCTCGGTGGTCTAGCTCAACACGACTAGCGCGTTAGTCAACTACGCCACCGAGGCGGGTAAATAACTTGTTAAATGGATACAGTGTGTGTTAATCTAGTTTTATCATCGCGTCATACTATCTGTTTGGGTTATACGCTTATACCTATTTACAAATTACGCTGATGATTTTAGGGATTAGGAAGGTTATATTAGGAGGAAATGTACCCATATTTGCTTGGAGAGTGAGATAGTGGAAAACCATTTTGGAAAACTACCCACAGTAATCCTGACTGAGACTGGAAACTCGATCTCCCCATCATCGGAAAGCTAGTCTATTGCGAGAGTAGCGCGTCGAGACTGGAAACTCGATCTCCCCATCATCGGCAAGCTAGTCTATTGCGAGAGTAGCGCGTCGAAACTGGAAACTCGATCTCCCCATCATCGGCAGTCTAGTCTCTTGCAAGAGTAGCGCGTCGAGACTGGAAACTCGATCTCCCCATCATCGGCAGTCTAGTCTCTTGCAAGAGTAGCGCTTCGAGACTGGAAACTCGATCTTCCCATCATCGGCAAGCTAGTCTATTGAGAGAGTAGCGCGTCGAGACTGGAAACTCGATCTCCCCATCATCGGCAGTCTAGTCTCTTGCAAGAGTAGCGCTTCGAGATTGGAAACTCGATCTCGCCATCATCGGCAATCTAGTCTATTGCGAGAGTAGCACGTCGAGATTGGAAACTCGATCTCCCCATCATTGGCAATCTAGTCTATTGAGAGAGTAGCGCGTCGAGACTGGAAACTCGATCTCCCCATCATTGGCAATCTAGTATATTGCGAGAGTAGCCTGTTAGATCATTCAGCAACCGAAGTGGGTTGTGTCATTCTTGTTTTGATTTGATTAATTTCTCGACACAACATATTTATTAGAAATCATCTTTAGTAATATTATTCTTAAAGATGTGTGTATCCACCCGAAATTATTAAAGCTTGTCTGTAATCAGCAGTTTTAGTTTGTGTTACAAAAAATCATGGGTCTAAATACGTTTCTGCTCCAATAAAGCAGATTCTGCTATCGCTTTTAGATAAACATGTGAACTAACCTTTACAATACCTATCTATACGACTACCTTACCTCTTATTAAACCTATTTCATACCTACCTGTTTGCCGTAGTTTAGTTATGTGTACCCGGATCGGTGGCCACTTAGTCTAGGCATAACTCTCGCAATAGACTAGAATAAAATGATGACAATGGGCATAGCAGTTTTGAACCAGGTTGGATGAACTAAAGGTGATTTTCCTTGAATGATTTTTCACTTTCCCTACACGCAAATCAGAGTAAACTTCCTCTAAATTCATCCTTTCTCATACTTGACACATTATAGTAATTATTATATAGGCGTATAGTCTCAACGGGAAGTTAGAGAGCTATATGCTATGATATATACTGTCGAACCTTGCTGATTCAAAGATGAAGGGACCACTAGAAAAATTCGAACCATCCAAAAATTCGAGTTAAGTGAGTTTTTATTTGGACTGGAAGAATAGCTTCAAACATCAATTATTATTATTATTATTATTATTATTATTATTATTATTATTAGCACCGCGTCTTACTACCCGTTCGGGCTATACGCACTTACGCTAATGTGTAATGGTAGGGTGATTGTGAGATGAAATGAAGGACCTACAGTTTAACGTGGAATCCGAACCACGGTGGAGGCCTGGCATTCCCCACATTAAAACATCAATTCATTGAAGT
The DNA here is from genome assembly GCA_902141375.1 of Timema poppense. NCBI lineage: Eukaryota > Metazoa > Arthropoda > Insecta > Phasmatodea > Timematidae > Timema > Timema poppense. Next base: position 157,069 of record CABFOV010000281.1, read on the forward strand.
AAAATACAGTAGTTCATACCATATACTTATAAATGTATTCCTAGTTTATTCATAGCAGCGTGTACAATACAGAATATTGTATTTACAGTTTTTCAAAGAAAGCTAGAAATCATTGATTTTTTTTTAGTTAATACTCTGAGTAGGAGTAATCTCTCTTGGCTTATTAATATTAATATTTAGCACCGCGTCTTACTACCCGTTCGGGTTATACGCTTTAAGTACTGGTACTAATTACTCTAATGGATTAGGACTTTGGGAAGGTTGAATTAGAGGAAGTGAACCCGCATTTGCGTGGAGGTAGAGTGGAAAACCATTTAGGAAAAACCACCCCCAGTTCACCCGACCGAGATTCGAACCTCGATCTCCCCGTCCTCAGCAGTCGAGCTTCAACACGACAAGCGCGTTAGCCAACTACGCCACAGAGGCGGGTCTTAGCTTATTGAGCACCTGGTAATTAGAGGGGCTAACATTATATTGTCCCTCGACAAACCATCTCTCACCTCTCCGATGTGGTCCATGGCTTCTCTGGAAGTTCCATTTGTTCTCCTCTTTCTTCTGAAGATGCACTGTCATCTATACTGTTCATAAAATCTGCCAATATTTCCGTAGGTCTAAGTTCACCACAAACTGCTATGTTCTCATCCAAGCTCACAAAATATTTATAAAAAACACCAAAAATAAAGCTTTAGTGCCCCTGCACGCAAGGAGCCTATTATCCGCGCAGCAACAGCCAAGTAGTAAACGTTTTTCCTACACGAGATTTCAGGCTGTTTTTCATCATCTTCGAGGCAGTTTTACTTCGAACTAAACCAAATAAGTTCAACTTACATGTGATTTTTTTAATCATTGTTTTAATAGAAGTGTCAATGGGAAGGTAAATGTTTGAATTAAACATGAATTCGAATTATATACTTTCGAATTATCCAAGTTCGACTATATATATATATATATATATATATATATGTATGTGCGTGTGTGTGTGTATGTGTGTGTGTGTGTGTGTGTGTGTGTGGGTGTGAGAGCGAGACCCGAATAGGTGGTAGGATGCTGTGAAAAAATCTGAATAAACAAAATTCCATAATTTTTAGTATTAATTTGGCTTTACAGGCTTAACAAAATAACCTATAAATCGTTTTTTTCAAACTTTTATACATATAAGCCTAATTAAGAAGATACATGTACCCGTGGCTTCGGGTTCCAGGACGTAAAGTTGGAATAAGACTGGATTGCTTGTGTCGTGGAGATTGAGATTCAAATTCAAAATTGGTACACTCACGTGTGCCTTTTATTTCTGTGCTTTATAAATGTTATTTTTCCTTTCCTTACTCTACACTTTTGCGAGAGAATTGTCTTCAACTGTCCTCATCCATACCCCAAATGTATATATTAAGCTATTGAGAAGCTGTATGTAAAAAGTAGGAACAAATAACAAATAATAATAAAAATAATTAAGTAAATGATCATCCCCATCGTTAGGCACGTAGACAAAATTTATGGCTCAGGTAGGATAGTGTTTTTTTTGTAGTTGGGGAGGTTGGAGTTTTATTTCTGGCCAAGTGTATTGAGGGCATTTTTTCCTGAATGGTTTATCACTAATCAGGAATAGAAATTTGTGTAGCTTATATTTTAATAAATGATTCTCCACTTTTTCTCTACGCAAATGGGCACACGTTTCTCATCATATTCTTACTTAATAAACCTTACCTTCCCCTACTCCCAATACCGTAATTAAAATACGTATAGTTATAGTGAAAGGATACCCGTTGTCCATGGTATAGGCCAGACCAACAACTAGTTAGCTTGAAAGAAATAACTTTTTAGCTGGGTATTAGAACTAACATAGACAACACCCCCATTATTTTTTGAATTACAACAAGTATCAAACTGGAGTTCCATAGTCAGGCCTCCTAAGTACCCACTAGAGGGTCAATATTTATAAAAAGATTAACGTTAAAGTTTCTTAGGAAGGACCTTATCAGACTTATAGAAAAGTCACTAAATCTACTTTCATATATTCATGCGTAGGGCCATGTGGTCTGCAGGTGTCACTTTTGATAAATAAATAAACAAATATATATAAAATTAATACCTATAAAATAACACTATTAATATAGAAAAATATCAATTTTGACTGAAAAATTATATTTGTACTTTCTTGGGCATTTTTCTGTGAAAATTGAACCGTACATTACTGTCCTATTTTAATAATAATACCATCTAACCCACCGTAGACTGTAGACAAAGGTGTATTAAGTCACAATAGTTATTTTTAATCATCTATTCAGGTTATTGTAATACATTATAACTACTCTTATGTGGTCGGCATGAGGAAGGAAAGGTTTTAGAGGCAATCCACCCACATTTTCGTGGAGGGAAAGTGGGAAACAATTTAGGAAAAAACATCAGCAGACCCTAGCAGGATTCAACCCCTGACCTCTCCGTCTTCAACAGGCTAACACGACAATGAGGCCTTAATCCATTTAATCCGTTTCAGTGGCCAAATGGTATATGTGTTTACATAGTCGGATTGTTAAGCGTATTGCACTATATACAATATAAATGCGCATATTAGTTAAATGGGGCCTTTGGTCGCCTCTCTCTCTCTCTCTCTCTCTATATATATATATATATATGTGTGTGTGTGTGTGTGTATAGAGATATACATCTAGAGTTAAAGAGGTAGGTGGTGAAATGATAATAATATATATTCTTAAACTGCTATGTTTTACATGGAACAATAGGTATTATCACAAGAATGAAAGGAAGGTATTATAATACCTATATTCAAAAAGGAAAATAAAACAGTGGAATAATTATAATTGTATCTCACTACTAACAGAATGCTATACCATTTTATATAGCATTAATCTGGTTAGATAGACGCCATATGCAGAGGAAATAATTGAGAATTGTCGGTGTGGATTTTGACGAAATGGATCAAATTTTCCTTCCTGGGCCAAGTGACGATGTTTAAACACTTAAAAAAAAAAAATACATATATGGTTTAATTTTGAAATTAGCATTTTAAAGTCGACTTTGGTGGTCTTAGGATAAAGGGATCACCTCAGGACCCGATACTCATCGGTTCAAAGCAAGCAAGAGTAGACAGATCTTTCTTGAGCGATAAAAATCCGTAGCAAAGCTTGCTTCATGAGTCCTCTGTCGATTGTGACATGTAATTGAACTCAAAGAGATTATCGTGTGCTGATGTAATAAGTCGATTTAGAAAGTGTACGTTAAATAACCCAAGTAATAATAATAATAATAATAATAATAATAATAATAATAATAACAATCATAATAAAAACATTTAAGAGGGTAGTTCTTATATATGTTTGCGGCCAGGTCATTAATAGCGGCGTTATCGGTCATCGTAAACATTGTAGTGGGGTTTTGCAATTGCTATAAATTTAGACGTATATAATATAACTAAACCATCCAAACCTAGTCAACATATGCTATTCCTCTGCACGTAAGTGATAGGGTAGGGGGCAGGGTCTAGAAGCAGTGCACTTTATCAAATATGTATCGGCTACAAGTCCTTCTGGAAGTAAAACCCACAACCGCAAAACCCACGGCCGTAAAATCCATGACCGCAAAACCCACACAACCCATAGAAGCAATTTAGCTTACAACAGTAGTATCTATGAAATATTAATACCTCATAGTTTAACAGCACTAAGAATTACGTTACCGAAGTTGACAAAAATGACAACGAAGACTATAATTTTAACAGCAATGATAAATTGTGACATCAAATGTGAGTCAAAATAACGAGAGGAGTAAAATCACAGAATGATAACACTAGGTTAGAAATACTTAGGTTTAAAAATATTTAACTTTCATCAATAAATAAATACACATTATTTGACAACAACAAGTTTGATACCGAGGTGAACAACAGATTAAGAGAAGTGAGAATTTCATACACCGACATTGATAACTGAAATCATTTTGATAAAGTGACTGACAATGTCGTGAGCTACGATACTAAAGTTGGCATCACTGATGATGTTGAGTTCTACCAAGTCTAAATTAACAAAATCAAGTTAATGTTGGTCTTGTAAATGCCCCCGGCGTCTCATGCCAACTCTTGTATAGAAAATCTGTGAAACGAGCGAGTTTGTTACTGGTCGAAACGAGCAATTAATAGTGGTTGACCTCAATACTTCATCACCATGCTCCATTACAGAGACAGAACCACGGTTCAATTAGGGTAGCCGATGGATGACACGAGTGGGGGCGTGATGCTCGGTGAAAACAACAATAAAAGGGGGGAGGGGTTCATCGAAGTGAGTGGTTGACAAACCTTTCCATAATGGTCCTACAGTTGAAATTTGTATATTAAACATAACATAATGGCGTGACGGGATGATTTTTACATGTTAATTTTTTAAAGGTGATGTGACGTTGATTGCTAGTTGAAATTCACTTTGTGCAAATAATCAACTAGATGGAAGAAGGCTAAGATGTACAATTAAGTATATACCAATGGTTAAGCTTAGCGGATGAATGATTATAATAATTACAGAAATGAGACGTATTCCGATTATAATCGAATAGATTTAAAACTGAATGACACCTGGCCACGGGAATTGAGGCCGGGACCTTGGTTTAGCGCACCAATTTTCTACCACTGAGCTATATAAGGATCATCATTAAAGTTAAAATAATACAAAATTAAATAGATTAGGATTAGAAATATGGTAAATGTCACAACATAGGTGAGATTCAAACCTAAATGTTTGTAGTGTTGCTATTATAGCAATATGTTTATTTAATCACGCCCCTACAGTTGAAAAATCCATCCTTTAAATTGCCAAATAGCTTCGTAAAACCCGAATCGGGTGTCATATGTTCTTGTTACTTACAGGATTGTTGTTGAGGGGGAGTTTGGGGTTTAAAGACACAAATACATGGCTACCATTTTGTAAAATAAAATAATTTTATTTTACTATCCATACAATCTAATATCCTAACTTACTATAACTAATGCTCGCAAATTTTTGTGCCAAGAAAATTAAATATGCATGTCAGCATAACTTTAAAAAGGTCGAAAATACTCTAAAAATAAAAGAATGGCTTTTTAAATACACCATTTATTGACTGAAGTTGTGTCTGAAAATCTTGCATGGGTAATATTTGATATTAACATCAAATGTATTATATTAAAACTGGAATCAACTACCAAAATGTGATAGATAAGCTATTCAAGTCAAGTTATATTGGTAAATAAATAATTATAATATAATAATACATTAAGTCGAAAGGATAAATTTCGATAGTAGAACTTTCCGAACGGATAGTAAGAGGTGGTGCTAAAATAGAGTATAATTTGATTATACTAGGTGGTTTATCGTTTTTCTCTGAAGCTGTAGTTTTGGCACGAACTGTACAGTATGGGTGGCCTGGAAGGTTTTGAATTACTTGCTTATCAGTAAACCTTATGGTTATTTATACCCTGATAGATAAATCGGTGAGATAGACTAGTAGTCCCCGTTTGGACCCAATGGCTGTATTGAATTGTGTCTCGCTCCCCCATTTCTTCCTGACCAAGTGCCCAAGCTGCGATAAAGAAAAGCTCATCCCTTTTTAAAGGCTATCCTAGGAAGTTTAATAGTAGTGGTCATCTGATAAATAGGCTTCTACTGTATCGCAGGGCTGTTGCAAAGACGCAACCGAGTCCTTTTTTTCAAGATTTGTACAAAATTTAGTTAACCGTTAATAATCTTTATTTAAAACGCATCAGTAAAATAGCTTGATCGGATAGTTACAGAATTGTGTTGGGGATGAGGAAGTTTAAATTTATAAGAATTGCTATTCCGATTTGTATGGAGGGAGAGTGGAACACCAGTTAGAAAAAAAACAAGCTTCAGTAGTTCCAGTCGGAAACCGAACACCGAACCTCCCTCCACCCTGTCTTTGGAGTCTAGTCTTTTCCGAGTGTGACGTCTTTGGCAATGTGGCACTAATTAGATACTCATCAAGCTCAAATGAATATATATATTTACTTAGTAATTATTATATATATGTGTATACATATACAAGCTACTATTTAATAAGTGTGTAATATAGTTTTGTAGCTAGAATGTGTGAATATATAAATATTAATAGTTTTATAAGCTGGTTACTACTATGATAAACATACATTCATGGATAAATACAACCACAGAGAAGTTTGTTATCATGAAATAAAATTTATCCCAATTTTTATCATGAGAGTTCATTTTAGATTATTCCTTTTCCTAAATTTTACAATAAGAAGAAATAATATATAATATATAGTTATATATGTATTATATTTATATATGATTTGATATTTATTACATTTATATAGAATATTTATATGCATACTATATTTATTTGCCAAATAAGCCACGCAATATAAAATATCATATTGATATATATATCTACAGTACATTCGCTATATTTATATATAAAGTTTATATGATTTTATGGTATATATAAATATTTATATGAATTTAGTTTTTATAACTCGTAGATTATTATGTACATGAATGTGTTTATTTTTTTATCGCAAAACTCTCCAAATTAAGTTAATTTATAGAACTTTAACCATAGAATAATTCACGAACTTGAAAATAACACACACACACACACACACAAACAAATATATATATATATATATATTTATTTAAATAATAAAATGAGCAATATGAATTGTAAATTATTATTACATTAGCTATTTGCATAAATCAGCCATATTTGGAGAGCTTTGAGATAAAAAGTAAATACATCCACAGATACCAACTGCTGTAATATATAACATTTTGCCATCAAGGAGTTTCTTTTCCTTGAAACACACAAATACGTTTGCTTAGTATTTGTCTTTTATCTTTCAATTTTCATATATTCCTTTACGAATTTGAGAAAGTTTGTAAACTATACTAGACTCCAATTTCCAAATTAGTGTAATATCTATTTACTGGTATTGTCACTATCTTTGAAAACATATTTTAATTGATAAAAAAAAGGCTTATTACGATCTTTTTTGAGCACACCATTATTTGATTATGAAGTATCATCTTTGTTTACAGCACATTTTAGAGCCAATAACCAGTCTGGATGATTTTTTTTAAACACAGGATCCTATTAACTGTTCAGGTTATACGGATATGTATTAATTACGCTATTGAAGTAAGGATAAAGAAGGATAAATTTAGAAGAAGTATATCTGCATTTGCGTTTAGGGAGAGTAGAAACAGTTTCGGAAAAACCAGCCTCATTACACCCGACCGGTGTTCGAACACCGATCTACTTGTCAGCATTTTCTTGCGAGAGTGACGCCTTAGACCATGCAACCCCCGATGAAGGTCTGGATTAGTTGGGCAACTACTTAACTCAGAGAAGATTATTTTGATCCACCACCTAATATTGAACCCCTCTCCTTTCTACCTACCCTTCTTACCTTTGTGCTACGGGGAGCGACTGAAATTGAGTTTGCTTCAAAACCTTAGAGGTTGACGATAATGACTGTTTGTTTCCTGACAGAATGATAGGTCCGAGAAGAACTAGGGCCAGAATTTAGTCCTTTGTTCTCGAGTTTCTCCCCCTTTTCACCATCCTATTGTCTTCTAGTCCTTTTCACAGCATCCTTCATCAAGCCGATTCTCTTCCACTCCACCTTCCTCATCTAATATGGTTCCAAGAGGGCTTAGTTCCAACTGATAGAAGTCTAGATATTGCTCCCTTCTTTTGAACTACTACCTATGCTTTTCCTTAAGGCTCCGAATTTCATGGTTGCATTTTTTTAATAGAGCTCTTGAAACTTATTGATAATATACTATGACAAGCCTTTTGAGTAATCACATCATCTTTGGCATCACCTGCTCTGGTTTTCTAGTGGCCAGTAGGCTTGGGTTTTAATCCCGACTAGATGTACTGAGGGCTGTTTTCCTAAATGTCTTCCCACCCTACATCCACGTAAATGCGGGTACACATCCTCCCAATTCTATCATGTTCAACCATTACCCACTAACGTGAATAAAATATAGTAAGAAACTGTACCAAATAAACATTTCTAAAGGCTATGATCTGCTCCAGGTTTGTGAATCCGTTCCTTCAACTAATTTGAGTTTGAGATTACTGACTTTAAAAGTTTATATCCAGTTTGGTATTTCACGCGGTGTAAGCCATTGGTCTCACATTATATATTGTTTAAATTTGTTAATACTTCAAAATTTCAATTTTTCCATACCCAAGCTATGGGCAAGAATGATATCAAAAACAAAGCCAGTGTGGTGTGTCTTAAACAAGCTTCAATTTTGGTCGATATTTATCTATGAATTTTTAATCTTTAAAGGATGTATGTATTTACAGACACACACATACATAGGCATCAAGCAATGGTTGTCGCATCAATCATTTTTACAAATCTAGGGGAAAAATTATTTAAAATGACTTAATAAAATATACTTATTACTAGACAAGATATTTGCAGACGTATAGGTTATTTACATATCTATTCTTAAAATCAATTTTTTTAAGTAAAAATTAAATAATATTTAATATTATAAGACTTACAAGCAATGACGTCAGCATCACATTATTATAGCTAACCTTATCAATAATCGTTGGACACTCCGTTCACCCTGAATGGGATTAGTGGATTACCCTATGGTAGAATTTATTAAACTATAATGTGTGTGAGACCATACCCTTTGGAGTAAACGAAGTGTACATTATCCTCTTCAGTAGTTTAAAAAATGCAACGTTTATATCGATGTTTTTAAAGGAAAGTTTACCCGTATTAGTTTAGAAAAGCGACGAAAAGAATAAAGGGGTAAGTCAAATTTGGATAACATCCCCAAGTGCACATGGCTGAGCTTAAACATCTCGACCTTCACGTTACCAGCAATCCAGTATATTACTTTCCTAGTGCCTCAGAATTTGTGAGCACTGGTTTGAGAGTACGAATTGATGAAGTTTCGAGATTTAGTATTTTATTGTTTGTTTCATTAATTAGAATGAAACGAAAACACATCCATTAAAAGTTCGCTTCTCTACAAATTCATGAATCGAACGTAATGTAGGTGTACATTTACAGCGTTGGTTTGTCTAAACCAAATTTACCCTTATGAATATCTTGTATGGGGAATAAATGACAAGGACAATGGAACTGGCTACTCCAACGCTAGTATATTTAGCCTTTATTAACCGCACATTTAAATCGATGAAGCCCGTAGGTTTGAAAATATGCGGGCTATAAAATACAGGAATTGCTCGATATTGTTATCATATAATCCAAGTTTTATTCGGCTAGTAAAAAAAAGGTATGAATTCATTAACTCAATGAATAGCCTTTAAAAGAACTCATTAGCATATTCCAGCAAATTTTATATGATAGTTAATTAAATAGTTGTTTTTTTAACCAGTAGAACTACGTTTGTACACTCGTTTCACCCTGAAAGTTGGCAATATTTTCTTTGTGGATTACATTATAGCTCTATTCTAAGGTGTCACTCTCGCAGTAGATTATGTTGCTGATGACAGGATGATCGGGGTTCAAATCCCAGTCGAATGTGTATTAAGGGTGGTTTTTCCCTAACTGATTTTCCACTGGACCTTCACGGAAATAGAGATGCACTTCCTCTAAATTCAACCTTCCTCATCACTAACATGTAGTAAGTGGTAAGCGTATAACCCAAATGTGTGGTAAGAAACTGTGCTAAATAATAAAAAAAACTGTAATTATGTGATTAACCTAAGAGATATTAAGTGATAAAGGGCCTAAATAATTGGAAATGCACCCAGATCAGCCTTAAAATAGTATAGGAACATTACTCAAGTGCATACAGTTGGAATTTCAAACCCGATATTCCCACAAATTTCAAACCCGGTCTTCCCACAACGGTGACTTTGACCATTGCTAATATAATTCTTGAGGCCACACTGCCATATATATGGGTAAAATTATATGTTGACCATTGGATTGACAACATACCATCAAGATTGATGGCATAGCAATTGTGTCTGACACAGACTTAGCAAGCTAGTTTTTCCCACGGTGCTTTCTCATCGCACCCCCAAAAACAGCCACTAAAATATATTATATATATGTTACTCATTCTTGCCATTAATAACATGGTTAATGTTAAAAGATTGTTAGCATATTTATTTCCAATCAAGTTGGCCATGGTTCAAAACCTCATAGAGTTCATTTGGAAGATATTTTCTACATAGGGTCTTATCATCTTCTCTATAGATGAGTACTGATTATTTTAAAATTAAGTTACCCTTCTGACTATGGGCCAGTTTCATAGTCAAATTTAGTACGCCTCAAGTGCGGCGCTACACTAAATACAAGACGACACCTACCTAAACCAGAATGGAATGGGTCGTTCTCGCATAGGAAACTGGAACATTCCATTCTGGTTTAGGTAGGTGTCGTCTTGTATTTAGTGTAGCGCCGCACTTGAGGCGTACTAAATTTGACTATGAAACTGGCCCTAAATGTACAATTGAATTGTTTGGTTTTAGTCACTGATGGCCATTGTTGATATTGGAGAGTACAAAGAGAAAAGCAATATTGTTGAACAATTTGATAAAGTAGTTGTCAATATCAGGGGAGCAAACCTTTCATTCTAAAGTATGTAGGCCCTACACATTATTCTCTTACCTTATTTTAGCATACCATTACCTGTTTTTGTAATTTTATTCAAGTATGAAACTTTTAATGCCCCATTCCCTCCGCCACCGAATTAATTGGTGGGTGCACCACATTTACTCAATGAACGTCAGGTTTTGGGAACTTGGACACGTGATGCTTAAAAAAACCACGATTGGTTTGAACTGTTTATATCTATTAATTTTAATCCTCTTACAAGAGTGTTAGCAAGATGACTGTGATTTTGAATGATTTTTCTGCCAAGAGGCATTAAAAAATATTCCAACAAATCTCAGATGTGATATTGGCAAGTAGAATTAAAAATTTAACAAAAATAATTCCCGATTTTATGTTGATATTACTATCTATTGATTTATTTATAGATGTAGTGTGGATTTAAAGTAGTTAAGCATTGATAGCATCTCACTAAATTAATATTATTATTATTGGTAAACATGTCCCTTCTATTATTTTTATAATTACCCTCGGGCCTCTCATAATCCAAAATTATTTTCGTCAACAACTCTTACAATATGAGCCCTATAGGCCGTTTTACCCGCAGTGCTAATTCCACAGTTGCCGAATTTGTCTTTTGTCATAAGAGAAAAGCCAAACTCAAGGAGCTATTTAAGGAATTCCCTTAAACTAGTTTACCCTCTTATGGCTTTGCCTCTAATATTTAAATTTAATTTATTTTGTTTTATTTGTGAACGTATCGTTACTGCTTTTTAAATACTTGTGCTTTTACCACTCTTAAGTTAATTCTAATTTTTATCATCTATCATTAATATATTATATTTTTTGTAATTATTCATCTGTATCATTAGTTAGCTGTTATTGTTTATTTGCCCATATAATTATATGTATTTGTATGGTACTTGTGTACTTTTTAGTTCAAGCCTGTCATAGGTCTCACGACCTTAGGCCCGCATTATAATAAATTATATTGAAATTATTATTGGTAGTTTATGGTTAACTTAGTATACATTAAAAAGCTTAAGACCACGTGACTAGATGTATTAATACGTGAAATTATATCCAGTAATCTTCTGTCATTTATATCCCTTCACAAGAAAATTGATGTATAATTATGTAGGCTTGCTATTATTTTAAAATAACATAAAGATTCATCTAATTCCAATTAAAATATATGTATTTATATCAACTGTTCAATAATGCAAGAACTGGCAGATCCAAAGTTTATATTTATTGGTTCTAATTATTCCCTACGTTATAAACAATTGAACAGAACAAGCTGACATAAAATAAATTCAAAATGATTATTAGTTCTCCTGCAGCTCATTGAATATGACTGAATCACGAAAGTTTTTAATCATGAAAAATAATTATATTGTCACCAATTATAAATTATTTACGATTAATATTAGGATCGACGAGTTTTGGCCACATCATTTAAATTATAATGAGTGAGCATCAGGACCTTCATAACAAGCTAGATGGGGTATTTGAGTTCTGATTAACAGAACGCGAGAGAAAATAAAGGACACTCGACAATCGCTACGCCATTGGTTTATACTGTTAAGGTTGACATCGCTTCCATCTGGTTTCATTGTGTGATTTTATATTGTGGTGCTATCAAATATTTGTGTTCCGGAAATATCATTCTGTTGTAGCGGATGTGTCCAGCCATGTTTTAAGGCAGGAAACTCGTTAGGGTCTACTTTGCCCCGGGATGTTGGGCGAATAAAGGCAGTTTTTTTTTCTTTCCTTTGTAATTAACTTAGGTCCATTCCTGTTGTGACATAATATTGTACATTTGAATAATCACCACGCATGGCAATATAGATGGTTAGGCAGGCGCACAAACAACACAGTAATAATAACTATTCAAATTGTTTGTGATACCTTTTATATATTTTAAGTCATTTATAGAGGCTTATCAGCACGGCTCCTACCTTTTGAGTCATTTGTAAGCATGTTTGACCTACCTTTTAATTCTGTCTAAGAGACAGGTCAATGAGGGTCATATGGGCAAATATGTGATAAAAGAAGGTAATTGATTGTTCTACCTTGTTAGTAAGTTATAGATACACTTTATAGAGCTTGCCTTTCTGTAGAGACATGTCAACACTTGTCCACTTGTCCACCAGCACGTGTCCTATCTTCCAAGTCATTTGTGGAGTAAGATCAGTGATTTTCAATCGCAGAGACAGATCAACGATTTTTTAAACTTTTAAATCAATTGTAAAGTATGATTAGCGATTGTAGTATTCAACTTTAGTCTGTAGAATCTGAACAGTAATTTTTTAAATTTCTAAATCAACTGTTGAGTCTAATCAGCGATTTTCCTAGCTTTAAAATTAATTTTAGGTTCTGATCAGCGAATTTCCTAGCTTTTTAATCAATTCTAGAGTCACCCGCGTCAATGGCCGAAAGGTCTAAGACGTCACTCTTGTGTTTGAATGACCTTCTGAAGACGGGGTGATGGAGGTTTTAATCCCGGTTGGGTCTACTGAGGGTAGTTTTCCCTACTTACCACTCTCCTTTCATGCAAATTTGGGTAAATTACCTCTAAAATGCTTCCTCCCTAATCCCTTACTCATTAGAGTAATTATCAGATGCGCCTATAACCTGAATAGGTAGGTGGTGATGAAACAAATGTAAAGTCAGATACGCATCAGTATCATGTAAATTAGCTGGAGTTGCCTCTCAACTCTGGTCCTCACTTGTAAGGCAACTACAGTGTTAATTGCCAGCACACGCCATCTCTAGAACGCTAACCATGGACAGTGACCAAAGTTTACCCTCCCTTGTTAACTAGCTATAGATACATTTTAAATACTTGTTTTCCTTGTAAGATTGTCAACGCTTGTTTTCTAATGTAAGCTAAACACGTCTATCCTCATAACGAAGGCTATCAAACGTGTAACCTCTCTTATTGGCCAGCAGGCTTCTGTGTCAGCCAACGTTTACCTTCCCTTGAAATGGAATTGTAGAATAGATGCCTATTTGTAGTTCTGTTAACACTAGACCCTGCTCCCTTCGTGCTGCTAACGATCCTACAGTCTTAAAATTTATCTTTGGATTTCAAATTGAAATATCTCTTTTAATTTATTTTTGTATTTGAAGTTGGTATTTTTCCTTGGCAATCAAGCTAGACAGAAAACAAACTAATGTGATAATTCATAATATTTACATAGAAAGGTCGTTGTTCAAGTAGTTTAAGATGTTAGTTTTAAAAATATATCATAATTCGAATAACTTCGCCCAAGATTTTCCATTGATTGTTATAATTTTTAATTAAAATTTTTCTGATGACTTATTACTCAAAATATTTTCATCGGCCGTCATCTTAGAAACGGGTAGCCAGATTGACACACCATAGGCATACGTCCTTTGGCCTAGGCTCAAATTATATCCCTGTCAAATCTTACTAAAATAGGTCGACACATTTAGCAGTAATCTTGGAACAATAGTGTGACGAAATTTCAAATTGTCAAGTTAAAAAGCGACCACGCTCCGCTTGGTGAATTAACGTTTGTCTTCCCTTGTCAGGTGAGAATCTAAGCAAAAGTGACCCCACAGAAGCGCTTAAAAAATTAGCATACAGATAAAAGACTATAAAGAAAATATGGATCATTGCATTTATCAATATATTCTAACTAGATAGGCCTACTTATTAAATATAAAAACCTAAATAAAAGATTTAGCATATATTCAAAACCAAGTGCTATATAATATGTCTATTATGTTATATTATTAGCTGTTTTTGTGGTTTTTAAACTCTTTTATAATAAGATTTACAAAAAATAATCTTTTTTCTCAACTTTCACCCAAATTGCCATTAAACCCTTATATAATACTAGTTTTTAAAACGAGTTTGAGATACAAAAATAAGAGCTTACTTTCAAATCTAAATGCAAATCGGCAATATATATCTTATCAAAAACATTTTGTTAATGATGCATTAAGGCTATTTATACTAAAAATTACTTACTTCAATTTGAATACATTATACAAACAAATAAATGGATACATTAAAATAAATATGTTGCTATACTTAAGTTTAACCATAAACTGAAATATAACTGAAATATTGTCAGGAAAAATCAATATAAATTTTACTTCAAAACTAAAGGAGGAAAAAAAAAGAAGAAAAATAATGCGCTTACCGTAAGGTTTTGCAAGTTTTATCTTTTTTAATTTTCTTTACTCAACTACCAAAATAATGGAAATATGCTTATCCCAATACTTCTCTGATATATTTCGTTGTTTTTATTTCCGGTGGGGTTGAAATCGGTTATTTTATTCTTTCTGGAAAAGGATATGATGTAAGAAGAAGATTTCAGACATTTTTAGTTTGTATGAAAAATTCGGGGAAAAAAAACGAAAAAAACAACAACAAAAACATGCTTACATTCATGGACAGTATCTTTACTACAAATAACTTTAAATCAATTATGTTGATGGACATCACGGATATTCCTAATACATTAGACGGCATCCCGACGATGGAGATCACTCGGCCAGGCCACGGTCCGTTCTTGAACGTTGGAGAGATATGTAATAGTTGGGTGCTCCTACAAAACCCCGTTCTGTTTAGTGTGTTCTATTTACTAATTATTGTAGCCGAGTCTTACCAAATCTATTAATATGCATCCAAGTAAATCAACAAGAGCAGTGCTCAAGTGACATTTAATATCAACTTGACCAATGAGGTTGAACAATTTCAGTTGGGATTATTCAAGGTATTATAAATTTAGCTGTACATATTTGAAAATGGAAAATGTGTATCTCTTACAAGTAATGTCACTGACGTCACTGAAGCTCATGCAATCTACCACTTAAAATCTTCTTCAAATCGTTCGCTTAAGATCACCTTACGAAGACATTTACAATGAGACTGTTTCATATATTTTTTGGAAAATTAAGAGATTCAAGTATCAAAAGCAAGGTATTTCTGTTCAGGAACCTCAAGGAGAAATAAAGGATGAGGTCCTAAGCCATGTATATACCATACACCCTAATAATACAATGTGTTGTTATTTGAGTATGTAGCTACATGTCTTGAAAGGACTAACTTCATTTGAAAGCTTATGTACCGTGAAAGAAGTAAGCCACGTGTCACACCAATTAGTTTGTGAGGCTCCGGGACTGTTGGGGATGACTCACACTGGAGTAGTAGCTTTGTTAAAACCGATTTGCGTCTCTCTTCTTCCCCTCTCAGATATTTGTTCTCCATCATATTAATATTTTCCACGTCTCAAATCCAATCACAGTTTGGGTCAACCACAGGCAAAGCATGTTGGAAGATATTAAAAAATAAAATCAAAACAGATCAATCAGTAGACAATCTGAACTTCAAATAAGATATTTTTAATGCAGGGTATACCAATCCAACTAAATTTTAAGGTCTCTGTCACCATATTGTTCTCTGAACCCCTAATTTTGAAACTCGCGAAAGTACTCACTTGCGAGCAAACTCGAACCCATGAACTCGCAAATCACAGGCTGAACAAAACATAGCTAATGTCTTGTGAGTCAGTGCAATGTTGTTTCGCTTGCAAACGAGTTTTCAATCTGATGACACTATAAAACCATGACGTACCAAAGGATTGAGGTGATGGGTTGCCACAAAGCTCCATTGTACAAGATACGTAACTGAAAACAAACATTATTATTGTATTGAGTGTATCATGTAAAACGATTTGTTTGGTTTTATTAGGAAACCATCTTCGAGTTGTTTGCACCTAGGTTTGTCTCAAAATTTTCTCAGGTTATATAAATAGAAGTTAAACCACTTATTTCTTCAATATCCGCTTTATCTCACTTGGTGGTGTGCTTGTCTGGAACTCAGAAGTTGATAGGATGGATCCTATTTCAATTTTGATATTTTAATTTTTTGTTAGAATAAACCATCACTTGTTAATAGTTTGAATTCAGTAAAATATTATTTTATTTTCGCAACATTTTTTTAAAACATAAATATGCCTTAAGGGTTTTTACTATGTGAATAGTAACAAGAAGCTTGCTTAGCCTTATTTTTAGATTTGTACATTTTTATGTCACCTAATTCCCAAATAAAGGTACTGTTTTTAATTTATTACCTTGTTAAATTATGTCTGAAGACGAATATAATGATAGTCTACGTAGGCTCAAATACCTTGTATACGTCTATAAAAATTATTTATTATTAATACAATGAAAGTGGTATTTTCAGTTTGATAAATTAAATAAAAATGGGAAATAACAAGATTTGAACACGCGAACTCTAGATTATGAGGATGACCTGCAACTATCTCAGCTAATTTGACGGTTAGACAAGTTTGGAAAAAATATTATATAATAATATAATTCCCCCCCCCCCCAAAAAAAACTTTTNTCCCCCCCCCCCCAAAAAAAATTTTTTTTATTGAAATATTGAATAAAATGAACAACGCAATCATTTTTTTAACTTCTGTAAACCTATTTTGTACAAAGGTAGGACTATTTAAACATAATCACTCTCAGAAGGTTGCAACCGAGGTGACAGATGGCGTCCATATTGTTTTAATATGCTCTACTTGACAGAAAAGCCCTGTCTCACATGGTGTGAGGCTGGTGAGTAGAATCAACTGATATTCGATTGTGTGACGTCAGTTTTCGCAGCGCAGACGTTTCAAAATTGGGGGTTTGTGAGATTGTATGCGAGATGAGAGAAATACGCTAGTGACTCGCTACCCGCACGTTTCAAAATAAGGGGCCCTGGAGACTACCGACAAACTCTACCGGTCATACCTAAATTCACTAGAACTCACGAGGTAATTAATTGCCTGCCTGAAAAGATCCTACATATTACCAGACGTTGTGAAACTTTGCCTTTCAGCCTATTTGCATATCTGTCTATTCGAAGACCAAAATTAGACTTATTCTTCAATATATGTCTGAAATTCGGAAATGGAGTCTTAACATAGCACGAAAGCAAGGTTTTCTTAAAAAAACTCTTAAGATATAGTTACGTCTTGGTAAAGTTTATACAGAAATTAGTCCATTTTATCTTTTCTGTTATACGTCTCCTGCAAAACAAGTCTATTTCGTAGTTCCGTAGTAAAGTAATCTAGCTCAAAATATGAATCGGCTAATAAAGCAAATTACAGTATTTTAGACCATTTGAATCGCCATCCTTTACTTACATATAAATAAGAACTACTCTGTCTAACTTTTTATTTCATTAGTCCATTCAGTCTATCCATCCACGCTCGTAAATTAAAATTTGAGAAACCCATAATCCTTATGCTTAATTTTAACCCATCTTAACGGTGTATTTGGATCTTCTTACGGGTAGACAATCCGTTAAAAACTTCTTCCTATAAGCGATTGTCATGACAGGTTGATTAAGGGAGGATAGGTCTCTATATCAATAATACCTAATATTACATAATGTTCAATTTTATATGCATTCAATTTCCTATCAAAGTTTGCCATGCGATGACCATCAACACAGAGCAAGAACAAGTTCCTAGGTGGAAGGCGTTGATCTCATTATGTCATTAAGTGTTTCTCACATGCACAAACTGTGGTGGGTTCAAGTGACAGAAACCTGTAAATGCTCACTCGTTACGATAAAATCACCAACGTCGTTTACAAAGAGGCCTTGCTTTAAATTGTACTACTTTATTTCCTTTAATTAATACAAAATTATATTATGTTTGTTTAATATAAAATCAGAAATGCTCACAGTAAGTTGATTTTTCTTTTTGTTTTTGCTCTGAAGGTACATCTTTTATCAAATCATCTATTCATCGTGATAATTTCTTCCTAAAACATTGCTTAATTTCTTTTCTGTGCGCGAAGTAAAAGAAATATGAAGTTGTCATCGTGGTAGTTTTTACCAAATACATTGAATGATTTCTTCTCTGTGAGGGTAATTTAGAGCTCGGTGATTAGAACCGTTAATTAATGATCATTTTTTTAAACTGAAATTAACGTGAGGTAGGCTGTAATTAAAAAGGATATTAGGATTTCAATTTTAACAATTTGGTCATACATTGCGTGTATGGAAAACGCCAAATTCCAAATGTTGTCTTCATGCGTAGGAAACCTTTTAAATTCAGTAAACTAAGTGCTTACTTAGCATGCAGGTTGGTTATCACAAATAGATGTAGTTGCCTCAAATGTGAAACTAAGGTTAGTTAAAAAATGATAAATTAATTATATTGACATTAAAATATGAAATGTGACTAATTTGTTAAGTTGTTGATACCCAATTAACTCAAAATGCTGCCACTATGTATATTTCAACTTGGTTTACTCTCGATGAAGAATTAAACCGGCAAACTAGGAACTACAATAATGCAATAACATCCATTTTGTTTTTCTCTACTTAATTTATTTTAGTTGTTATTTTTGTAGAGATAATCTAATATTCCACCAAATATTTATTTTCTCACTGTAGGTTTCCTCAGACCCCTTACGCAACTCGGACTTCCTGAATAATATTACACTTTGAATTACCAGAGTGCTGTCTGATGATTCTTTTTTTTATGTCCTCGTTTGAGATTCAAACATGAATCCCCTGAAGACTTTACAAGTGCATAATACACAAACCTAAAATACATGTCTCACGAGGATATTGTTATTGGATTTCTGTGCACGTCTTGGCTTCGTCAATGCAAAAAAATATACATGACTTAGTTCTGAATAAATTCGTTATCAACGTGCAGTAGATTATAAATAGAAAAAGATAAAAAAAACTTGGATGTGCGTGTAATATGTTTGTAATATATATATATAAAGAAAAGTTCTGATTCACTGACTGACTCATCAACGCCCAGCTCAAACCCTTGAACCTAGAAAGCTGAAATTTTGCCTAGAGGTTCCCTTTATGATGTAGACAAGGAATACAAGGAAAAAGGCCGAATATTTTGAAATTCCCATGGAATAGGGAATAAAGAGGATTTATTTAACTATAATGTCACAGTGGGTAACGGGCAACGCCATGCGGGACTGATAGTTTCAAATAAAGTTGGCAGAGAAAGAACATTTTATAACTTTTTTGAACTCAATACCAATTTGCTATATCAGAAAATCACATAAAATTTAATTCAATCACATAATATAAACAACACAAATATCCCGGGCTGCAAACTTACCAAATATATATCTAAAAACTGGTCGGGAATTGAAAATTGAACCTTTAACTAAGTAAGTGGATGTTCTACTGCCCGAGTTAAGATATTTGCTCCAATAACCTTTAATTTAACTTGAGGTTACTAACTCCTTTAAAGGAAATATCCTCATTATGCATTATTTATTATGAGAACCGCAGTTCTGAAAGATCATCATTAAAGAAATTCCTCACTTGTCTTAAAATATTATATTGTATCTATAATAATAAATAAATGGTACGGAGCTCCGCAAGGACTTTCTCGCTCTATTATTTAAAAATGGAGATATTTACTCAAAACTCCTAATAGATGTGAAACAATATAATATACATTAGCAGACCCAAGCATAAATTGCACTATACTTATGTAATATATTTTTTTTAGTACTGGTTTTAAATTTCATAATTTTATCTTTAAAGAGTTAATGTCCTCATTTGTGTGTTTGGACCAATAAAAAAAGATCAATATTGGGTCCACAAGGGTCAACACTTCATATTAAAATGTTGACTTCCGGTAGAAAAAACTCGACATTTTATTAAGTTTTGCACATCTTCAGGTCATCGCATTGCTATTAAATTCCTCATTAATAAATGTTGACCATAAAAATAGGTAGATATTGACTATTAAGTTTAAAATGGAGAAAGATCATTGGTGTGCAAACATTTCTCCTAAGAGGATTAAGGAAAAATAACATAAACTTTTTAAAATACTTAAGCTATTATTTAATGACACTATGCCATTGGAGAATTATTGCGTAAAAACTTAAGTAGTATCTTTTTACAACTAAAGCACATAAAATTGTATTAATATATTTGAAAATATCTTAGAAACTTTTAGTTACATAAAAATATAGTTCATATAAAAGTTTTTAATTTTTAATAGTACTACAATTTTGCATTGATATATTATTTAGTATCTCCAAATTTTTTTTTGCGGAGATACGGAAATTTCTGGTTCTGTAAAGTACCCTAAGAGTCATTTTCATGGGAAAATGAAAATAATCAGTTTATTTATAATTTTAATCAACGCTTATATACTTTTTTTTAGTCAAAACCGTTAGAGCCGCCTTTGAGAAAATAGATTTTTTCTCTTTTCACCTTTTAAGTTTAAACAGACACACAGACAGACAGCATTGCAAAGACCACTTTTTAAGGTTTGGGGAGTTATGAGACGTCGACATCCATCAACATTTGAAGTTAGATTTTTCTTACGGTCGCAATACTTTACATTTAGTGTTAGAAAAGTTTATATATACATATTTGCGTATAGCTTAAAAGTTATTGGTTTTATAAAAACACGTTTTGGATAAAATATTTGTATTATAAATTGATATACATATTTATAATGATAATTTTGTATCTCAAATAGTTTCAGAGATATGATAATAATGATAAAATACGCATTATACCGGGGTCCTTAAAGTCATTTTGCTGAAATATTGAGAGTAGCCATTTGGTTTGGAATATTTAAAAATGTTTAGAAATTAAATATAATCAAAATCATTAGAGCCAATTTTGATAAAATAGACTTTTACTCTTTTTGCCCTTCAGTAAACTACCCTTAATTTTGGGTTTAGATATCCAATTACAAAAAAAAAACTCGAAGCAACTCTATGAAAACCCTAAATACCAAAATTTAGCCCATTTGGTAAAATAGTTTCGGCTCTATTTGGAGGAAGACAGACAGATGGAAATTCAAAAACCACTTTTTCCGATTCGGGGTGTCATGAAACGTCAAAATACATACAGATCTAGAGTTCAATTTTTTTGACTATCACAATACTTTCTCTAATTGTAAGATATCGAGAAAGTAATGATGTATTTTTTTGAGGAAGTCTAGATTTATATTACTAATTATTTCCTCTGATCATAGAACCGCGAAACTTATCATGAAACATAATCGAAAATGATCTGATTCTAAATATTAAAACATATATTGTATATTTATATCAATACTTCTTTTGTTTTTTCCAGAAACATTTATTTGAAAACCACTCTAGAGAAGTTCTTTACCAAAAGTGATATTTCTGCCTCGAAGGGGAAAGAGAGTTCACACCGTCAGTATTTGAATCTTGTGTGTGCTAGGAAACACAAATCTCATTTCCTGCTACATAAGGGACATAAAATGTGTTTCCTCGTATCACAGTATATTCGAGCCACCCCTTTTGGATGCGTTTCTGTATTGGGATGGCTAGTGGTTATCTTCACATAATGGTAGACCTTTTGCGTCATAACCCACTTTATGGGAAGATGGGGGAGTATGGTGTTTGAGTCAATAGGTTTGAATAGATTCCGCAGCATATGATTGGTTTTCATTTGATGTGTCTTAAAATTTTTGTGTTTATACAAATGGAATGGGGTGTATTTACGATTGAGTGCATATGAGGATTCGCTTCTTTTGACACATATTCGTTTAATTGGTACGTTTATCTCAAATTAAATAAAAATACTTTCATATTAGGGTGTAATAAGGATGATAAAATAATGATTCATCCCAATTTTCATAAGAAAAGGTTTTTAGAAAGTGCACACATACCAACATTGTTCTCATATAGCTATATTAGTGTCCGACGACTTAGCTTAGTCAATAGATTGTCTGTTTACTGATCTAATGGTCAAGGGGTTGATTCCTGACATGACCGAAACACTTATAATTGGTGAAATGTGGGTTTTCACGTTCACGGTGATGAATTAATGGCCGGGGGGTTTAGGGGTTGTGTCTGCTATAGATGTTAGTTTATAAGCCATTTGTTGATATAATATGTCGGTTCAAAAATTCCACGTTAAATAACTCAGATAAATTAAAAAAGGTTATTTTAAAAAAAACTAATGCATTGTAAATATCTATAAGGGACTATACAATTGATTCGACTTAATTATGAATATGTGAGAGTAGATATAGAAACATTTCTAACTTTTTCAGATGGAGAATTCCAGTAGGAAGGAACATTTATAAAATATAAACATAACATTTTGCAGTCAACATTGAAAACATTTTCATTTAAAGTACCCACTACAGTGGCCGCACGGTCTAACGCGTAACTCTCACAATAGAATGAACTGCCGATGACGTGAATATCTGGGTTCAATCCCGTTCGGGTGTACGGACAAGATTGTTTTTCTAAAATGAATTCCCACCCTCTCTTTACGCTAATACGGGTAGACTTCCTCTTAATCCATTCTTAATCATCCCTAGCATGCTAACGCAATTATTTCGTAGGCGTATAGTTCAAATGGGTGCTAAAAAAGCTTTGCGATCACCATTGATAAGTAAAAAATATATATATTGAGGTTTTTAACGTTCACATTCTGAATCGACTGATTATTTTAGCAAACAACCTAAAAACCAACTTAGATCTAGAACAGACTCAACATCCAGGCACTACTGTGAAAGGATAAACCCACATTGTTAAAATGATAAATTTGTTGGCCATGCCAGGAATTGAACTCGGGGCACCTATCTCAGATAACATCTTACTTTAAGACTAATGTCATATTGTAGTACGTCATAAACACCACCCAATTGCGGGGTTGGGCATTTAGGGTTTATCGTGGCTTAGCTTATGTTCGTATTAAATATTTTCCAACGTGGAGACTGTATAAAAATCATATTTACATAATGTACAAAATACATATCCGGTTCATTCACAGCTCTTCAAGTTTTATTACATATATTATGATAATGTTTATTAAAAGTGTAGGCTGCATATCACATAAATTTAAATATACATACATGTTAAAATTGCTTTAATAACTTTTATAACAGACAAGTAATTATTTGATAACCAAAATAAAATTGCATTTTGCGAGAAAAAAAGTTAACGCAATTTTTTTGGTGTATTTTTTCAAACCACGTCTGGGTACCCAATCGAGCTTTCTTCATGTAACTACACTGATTGGGTAGGGAAGAGATATTTATATTTAAAACAGGTGTACCCCCATTTGCGTGGCTAATGGGCATGAGATACATTTAGTAAAATCACACTCAGTGTGCTCGACCAGGATCCAAACTCATACTTAGGCTGCACCTGTAATGAATCCGTATTTCTCCCGATCCGACGTAGGGCGACCATAGGAATACAAACATCAAGATATAATGTAGTTGCCTACATTTGAAGCGGAAACCCGATACGACAATAAAAGAAAACACCCGAGCACGGACCGATGGGTTGGCCGATCAAACATGTTTGTTTCCAGTCCGATATCTCATCCCGACTGCACATAATGACGGGGAAAATTGACAGAGCGTTGTTGATTGATCTTGTGAGGATTGAGCTGCTCCTGTGAGACCAGCGGAATAAAGCCGGGACAATAAACCTGATATGTGGGGGTCTATTGGGGAACAACTATTAATAAAAGGTAAATATGTATCACGATGTGTTTTGATGCTGGATTTTAAATGACTACATGTTACTGCAAACACTAAAAATTGCAATTGCATTAATTATAAGATTTTAAAAATTAATATTTAATAGTTAAAAAGTAATAATAATTATTAATTGCTACTGGACGCGTTCGTTTTGCCACAGAACCGCACTGATTCCGTTGAAGTATGATTTGAGTGGTGATTCGATCAAAAAGCTTGTGATTTCATGGAGCTGAAGAAGTTACCGCCTTCACGGTCAATAAATATCTTGTGCAGTAAGCAGATACATTTCACTATCCTCTCTGCTTTGTCAATTTCAATTTATATACCTTTTACCAGTAAACGCCACTTGGCAGTTATAATACCGAGGGCACACACTACGCATCTTTTAGCCCTCGATAGCCTGCATTATTATTATTTAGCACAGCGTCTTACTACCCGTTCGGATTATACGCTTTAAGTAATAATTACGCTAATGGATTAGGAATTGGGAAGGTTGAATTAGAGGAAGTGAACCCGAATTTGCGTGGAGGGAGAGTGGATAACCATTTAGGACCCCCACCCCCAGTTCACCCGACCGAGATTCGAACCTTGATCTCCCCGTCCTCAGCAGTCGAGCAGCTCAACACGACTAGCGCGTTAGCCAACTACGCCATCGTTTCCTTTGATAAGTTTTCAAAGTCTATACATCGTTTCCAAGCATGAAAAACGGAATAGCTGTAACCATTATTTCGACAGTTGAAGGTTACGGTAAAGTAGCATGATAATTCTCCAAGTATGTAGACAAAGCAGAAGCGGAAAAAGTTCCTCCATCACTCGGCTTTCCATGATCTCCCACACCCACAAAAATAAATCGACAACGGTAGTCCACAACAGCTTGTAGCATTATTGAAAAAAATAATTCGTAATTAAAATACGTAGTTCCTTTTTGTTTTGGACAGTAAATTCGGATGTGCTTGCCATCAATACATCTAATGGCATGACTAAAATTCCACCACTCTTTGAATACCGCAGATATTTCTTCAATTTTTTTTATGATTAGGAACAGGTAAGTGTC
This sequence comes from Timema poppense, assembly GCA_902141375.1. Lineage (NCBI taxonomy): Eukaryota > Metazoa > Arthropoda > Insecta > Phasmatodea > Timematidae > Timema > Timema poppense. The sequence continues at coordinate 182,225 of CABFOV010000281.1, forward strand.
GCTGATATAAATGTTTCCATATAGCATCCACAGCTGACGAGACATGTTGGCCTACTGTGTAATCATTCATTCTAAATGTTAGACCCAGGGTCTGAAATTACAATTCCTTCGCCAAGTACCTGAAACAGAAAAACCAAATAGCAATATGAACCACAGGATGAGGGTACGGTTTCGTAGTGATATTATGTAATTTCAAGTTATGTATAAAAGTCGATTATTGTGAGTTCTGTGCCATACTTGTTTTTTGGGGGAGTAGAGGGGAGCGGGGGTGAATAGGCTCGTAAAACGTGAGAAAACCTCAAAGACACATTCAGAAGAAAATATAAAGTACAGTATGAAACCAAGAGCGGCCAAGAAGCGTCTGATCCTGACAAATGGCCTTAATTCAACAACATGCTGTTTTTGAGGAATATTATGACACCCAGGGACAGCTCAGGAAATTATCTTGCCACAGTATGATGTTATTTGCCACCCTACCTCGTGTTTCCCTATTTTTTCCTACTTTTGTGAACAATTTCTGATTTATTTTCTAATTTAATTTTGTGTGAAATCTTCGAATTTCACCAGCTGGTTGTTGGCCTGACTAATGACAATGTTTACATATATTAAATTATGTAAAAGGACGGAAGGAACAACGTAAAACATTGTTTTAAATAATTTAAATAAGGAATTTTGATTTAAGGAAGAACACTTACCTTTTATTAAGCATATTAATTATCCTTTTAAGAAGTGTGATTGACTGTATTTATTTTGAAGGTCGGCCATCTTTGTTTTAACGCATGCCCAGCGCTATCAAACGAGTGAGGAGTGAACCTCGTGATTTGGAAGGAAGAAAAAACGAGCGCGATTTTTAATTTTTTTGACAGAAGGAAATAGACATTTAATTCTTTATTAAAAACATTATTCATATTCAATTGGCTATATTTAAATACTTATATTAAACCTACATTTCATTTTTATTCTCTCACTAGTCTATAGCCAACAATTCATTTTCGTTTTTATTTACACATAGTTTGTTTCCTCTTTGGACTTGGAATAGAACATTTTTGAATTTAAAAGATTGGAAGGTTTTTAAAATAGTAAGGAAGAGTTCTTCCGGGGTTGGTGGTCCAACATGGAGCCAAATGGATGTGGGCTCCCAATTCCAGTTATTTAATAGTGGTTCAAAGGTGGAAGATTAAAGTGAAAGGAGTAAAAAAAGGAAGCTAAGAGTGTGTGTGAGAGCTACAATATTTATGCTCAAGTAAATTGTGGAAGAATTCGAAGTGAAACACATTTATGAAGATGGTATTTCAGTATGGACTAATTATACATGGGTGAGGTCAAACCAACTCTTCAACTTTTGATTATTGTAATCATTTATTTTCTCTTTCCTAAATAAGTCAGAACTTATTTACTTCCAGAAGGACAAACTAATACAACAAAATAATTAACATTATATGTTATGTCTAATTATTGATTTTACTGATTGTATATATATTTTTTTCTTTTCCTTTGGTTTCAACAATACTGTGCTATACCTTGTAAAATTTAGAATTATAATTAACCGGAATTCCATAGGTAGGATTTGGATGTGGACAAAAGGGAAACAACAATAAATTCACAAAAGTGCCAACAATGGTTATTTCATACATTCATTTTTATTTGTAGCCTAAATTATATTTTTCTTCAACAATCAATTTTTTTTTTTTTATCTATATTGGTCATGGTTTTTTAAGCTTTAAGTTCACCCAGAGGTCCCGAGGTTGAGAGTCGTCGTGCCACTGAGTGGATAGCCGAGGTAAAGTTTTTTTTTTTGACTATTATTTTTCCCCTAGATGCTAGGGGTGGCGCCCAACTAAAACACAAGTATATAGGTAAAGAGAATACCCAGATATCTCTTACACTGTTTGAATGAACCGAGGTTTAAGAGGTTGATATTTTCCCGGTCAAAGATTATATTATATTCTATTATATATTATATTATATATTATATATATATATATTTTTTTTATTATCACTGTAAAAGTAAAAATTATTTATTTTTTATTACAACAGTAAAAGAAAATTAACCTTCTCCACCGAAGCCCCGCCACGACAGATGAGGAAACTGAAAATGATGCAGAACCAGAGGCATCTCCTTTATTTGTCACACCTCAAGCAAATGAGCCAAAACGTATTAAGAAAAAAAATGATTACGATTCACAGGCACTTGACATTGAAAAAAGAATATTGATCTGATTGAACAACAAATTTTCTCGAAAAACACATTCATTCCAATATGATGAGGACTCTTCTTTCTTCATAAGTTTACTTCAAACTATTAAAAAAATTAATCAATTGGAGAAAATGAAACTCCGAATAAAAATTTTTGGGGATGTTACTGATGCATTAGAAGCACACAATTTTATTACTGAAGTGAGATCGTCAGGAGACATACCACCACTGGTTCTCGTTTGTCGTCATTACAATTGTCACCTTATCCATCACCAGCTGCATCTGATTATTAACAAAAATCGCCTTCTTTTGCCGGTATAAATCAAGCGTCTTAGCCTGTGCTACAAGCTGCCCAACAACATGGCAACTTGATGCTCGGATTGGACGATTATTCAATACTGGACATGTGACTTTCATTCATTTGCAATTTTACATAACGAATTACCTTTTTTTTTTTAATTTGCAGTCCCTAATTTCCTATTTCTGTTTATTGTTTGTATGCCTTTATATGTAATAAACGTTTATTTCCTACTGGGTTCCTTTTTTAAACACCTAAACTGCTGATAAAATAGTCAGGTAGGCCTACTAATTCAGTTTTGAAGCAAATACTGTTTTCATTAAAATTTCTAGCTCATACGTAGGTACTTATTAAGAGCTACTTTTTTATTAATAATTAATAATACCTAATATTACTATGAAAAAATATTAATGGATAAAGGCTGATTGTGTTCACTTACCGTATTGTGATACTAAGTTTTTCTTCGAGGCTGATGCATACCCTGAAGTTATATTGGGCAGCTACGTCATCGTTTATGCCTTCAAGAATATAGCCAAACGTTTCTATAGTCATACGGGGGTAGTCCTTGAATTTATCCGGGTAGTTTGCTAGAGGTTGGCAAGTTTTAAAAAACTCCCCTGCTGATCTATTTTCATTAAACTGATACACCCATACCTTTTTTCTACGTCTCTTATTAAGGAGAACGTTCTTCTCTAGCAGAAGCCAACACAAAAAATCATCCTCAGAGTCACTCGTGGTACTCCCACAACACAACTGCAATTGCTTCCCGATCAGGTGTAATTGAGGTCAGTGTAAGCACTAAAGACGGATGACATCGGCTCACATAATTGCCCTACATCGGATCGGGAGAAATATGGATCCAATATAGGTGCGGTCTTACCCCTAAACTCACAAATCTGACTAAACGAGCTTGACATTGCGTGCCAAATGACGCAGGCTCCAATGCAGCCGATCAAGACCAAACTCTCACCCTTTACACCAAAGTATCCCAATAGGACAACTTAATTATAAGAACCTTGTTTAGGATTGATCCCTAATGAGGCTCTTAGTTATGTCAAAGCTCTCTAAAATAGTATTTACACTTAAAATAATTTTTACACTTAATATCATTCCTGGGAGAATTTATACATTCTCTCAGGGATGATATTAAGCGTAAAAACTATTTCATAGAACTTTCACACACACACATATATATATATATATATATATATATATATATATATATAT
>CABFOV010000281.1:186445-234548 GCA_902141375.1 Timema poppense
ACACACACAAATATATATATATATATATATATATATATATATATATATATATATAATTAAAACTTTGTTTAAAAGACTGTTTAGAAAATATGAATTTTCTATTAGATCAATACTAATAACATTTTTCTATATTATTAGAATGTTATTATTCACTCAAATGATTATTGTCTATCAAAAGTAAAATCGGCGGATAAAATGACTAACGTCAAAACATATATTTTTACACTGTGTCATACTATCCATTCAGGTTATACAACTATTTACTAACTACGCTAACTAGTTATGAATGAGGAAAGTTGAATTTAGAGGAAGTGTATCAGCAATTTGCATGGATAAAGAGTGTAAAACCATTTAGGAAAAATGACCCTCATTACAACCGACCAGGATTCGATACCCAATCTACCAGTCCTCAACAGTATTGTCTGTTGAGAAATCACCCACAGGATACTCAAACCTTGGCCTCCCCATTATTGGTAAACCAAACTATATGAGTTTCGCATTTACTAGCGTGTTCGGCAATGCGTGATTTGAATATTATTTATATAAGGTAATTTTAGGAACTTCATATATATATATATATATATATAAATGTTATCGGTTTCAATCCCTAATTTACCAACTGAAATGATTTGACTCTCTCACATTTGTTGGAAAATAATATTTGTTTGGGGAACGGGAAGAAAATAAAAATAGGTTATATCAAATATTGGATGAAAATGCATTTTTGAAGGAGATTCAAAAACTTCTCGGAATTCTTGGCAAAATAAAATGTATACGGTAGTTTGTTAATATAAGGCCTATATATATAAAAATATATATTTTATAAATAAATATACAGTTTATATATATTGCATATACACCATTATATCAGCATGACAGAAGCTTATTGAGTGAACTTATAAAACTACAAAATTAGTGCCATAAATATAAAATCATCCTAACAATATCAAGGTTGAGTCCTTATTTGTGGCCACCTGGACAAAGGCATCAGTATCCTTTGTTGTGGTTTTCTGTTGACAGGGAGCTCAGGAGTCAAATCCCCGACGGGTGTGTTGAGGTTCTCCCCCCAAATGTTATACCACTTTCGTTTCACGCAAACATGGGTACATTTCTTCTAATCTTGACATTTATTATTATATAATGCAAGTTTAAATTTACGTTTAACACGTACGGGAATCAAGACGCGATGCCCCCATAAAATACTATATCACCCATACCTATTCCCCCGCACCCCAAATCCCACCCAACATCCCACACACTTTCTATCAATTGAAACTTGAACTGTTGTATAAATTGAAATTTTGTTTAAAAAATTATAGAATTCATTACTCACAATTTAAATATTTTGTTCTTAACACTACTTATAAGTAAATAACTCTACAACAATACTGTAGCAATTTACGGGAATGAGCAAGTTATTATGGAGAAGTGGTTGCGTCTTTCCAGTACATTCATTTTCTTCCACTGCGTCTTGGGTCAGTTTGGGTTATACACTTGTGAAATAGGGTTGGGGAAGGTAAAATATTTAAATAAATATAACAGAATTTGCATATATGGAGAATGGGAAACCGTCTAGGAAAAAAATTCTCAGTACACCTGACTGGGAATCGAAACCCAATCTCCGCGTCAGCCGTGATACAGTCTAACATGAAAGTGATGCGTTATATTATTTGACCAATGATGTGGGCTCCTAAATATTATTATTATTATTATTATTAGTATTATGGTATAGTATTGGAAGGAATCGCTTCATACTCTTAAGGCGCTACTCTTATAGTTTACTAGGCTGCCGATGACGGGGAGATCGAGATTAAATATTCAGTCGGGTGTACTGAGTGTGGCTTAAAAAAGTTTTCCACTCTTGCCTAACGCAGCTCTGAGTGCACTTAATCTAAATATAGCCTTTCTATCTAATTCTTAAAACCATTAGCGTAATTAGATTGCAAGCATAAAACCCGAAAGGATAGTAAAAGGAGGTGCAAAAAAAATAATTTTTAAATATGCGGTATTATTTATTCACGAATAATATAAAGTTTTTATTTTGTGTTACCAGATTATACGCATATGTGAATTATTTTAATGGGCTGAGGAAGGAAGAATTTTATAGGTAATTTACCCACATTTGCTTGGAAGGAGAGTGGGAAACAATTGAAGAAAAACATCGTTACATTATAATTCTGACCAAGATTCAAACCCCGATCTCCCCAACATCAAAAGGCCAGTTTAACATGAGAATGGTGCCTTAGACCATTCAAACACTGAATCGGGAAAGTTCAGAAAATGTTGAAATTAATATCTTGAAATACAATTATTGATGAGTAAAATAACTCTTAAGTCTATATGCAATGTAAAGTAAAATATAAATATATATTTCCAAGCCAATAAAAGATAAAAAGTATCTACGTAAAGAAAGAGAGAATATTGGCTGGACAACCGGAAATTGAAGTTTGGTTTCTAACATCGACGATGTGAGTGTACAGTACACTCCGTTCCCCCTGTAAGCTAGCACTCTTACCCTGACTTACTACACTATGTTTCTATATTATAAGCTTCTCCATAGTTTAATTTGTCAAGGTAAGACCGCTATATTTCATGGTAAATGGAATTTACGTATTCGCACATGTTGTGTCTGGCTGCACCATCTAGAATATAACATTATATTAGTTTCATATAAACTTTCTAAAATTATTAGGTGTAAATAATAAACTACTCATCAAAGCTCAAGAACAAATTAATTTATGTCTGATCTATAAGTAATTACTATTCTTAAGTTGATGTTGTAGGGAACCTGATAAAGCCTAGTATTTTTGCACATTTTATAACAAAACTTGTTTGGCCAAAATAAATAAAATATTGCTAATATATAAACATACAGTTTAATCTTCTTCACATGGTGGTATCCACAATTGTTGAATATCGGTCGTGAGCATAGCGGTATTAGAATGATGACAAGCTTTTTAAATAAAGAGTTGTAATTAAATTCCAAAACGCCCCTAACCGATATTCAAGAACTATATTATTATTATTATTATTATTATTATTTTTATTATTATTATTATTATTATTATTATTATTATTATTATTATTATTATTATTAGCACCGTGTCTTACTACCCGTTCGGGTTGTACGCACTTACGCTAATGTGTAATGGTAGGGTGATTGTGAGATGAAATGGAGGACCTACAGTTTAACGTGGAATCCGAACCACGGTGGAGGCCTGGCATTCCTCACATTCACAAGATGTAAATATTTTTATTATTAGTAACGTGTTTTACTACCCACTCGGGTTATACGAACTTACGCTAGTGTGTAATGAAAGGGTGATTGTGATATGAAATGGAGAACCTATATTTTAACGTGGGATTTGAACCACGAAGGAGGACTGGCATTCCACACATTCACAAGTTGTGATTAATACACGCCTTGTCAGAGGTGAGGGAAGAGTTTGGCAATCAGATAAATCTGTGCCGGGACCGAGTATTGGACCCCGGACCCCAGCAAAGAAGTCTGACATCTTACCTCTAGACCACCAGGTCATCTATAGAAAATATAATATCATAAAGCTACTCTTTTAATGTGAGCGCATAGAGAAAAAAGAGCGTACTCTACCCTAAATAACAAACGGAGACACACACAAACACACACAAATACACACACATGTGTATCAATGTTTATACAATATTTTTACTTATGATAATTAATTATATTTAATCTATGTTTGAAAGTTTCTCCTTTGAAAACTCTAACGTTATAGTATAAAGAAACCCAATTAAAACATTATTAATTATATAAATCCTTATTCCTGGTAGTTAAAGTGATTACAATTTTGTTAAATAGAAAATAATACTTCGGTACTAAAAGTTGGTTAATAAAATTCTTTATTTGGCTAAACATTGTTGAAAAAATTAACTTTAACTTTAGTCGATAGAAAAATTTTGGCTAGGTTTCTCATTCTCGAATTTTAAATATAGGTCTTTGGTCACAGCATGTCTTAATATTAGCCAGATCAAACACATATTCTACACTTTTACCAATAGTCTTTGGTTAAGAATTTTTATTTATAACAATGAGAGCTTTAATTTGTTAAATAAATATTAAGAGAAAAAAAAGTGTAACAGTGCAGTTGGTATTCTTATTTCTGGCAATTTCTTAAAAAAAGACAAAGAACAATTACGATTGCTATATAATAAAAATATGCATAGTTTTAATATCGTTATTTATCAATACAATAGAACTTATGGACCATTATTTGCATATAAAGTACCAAGTAGTTTATTTCGCAAGCAAATCACTTATCAATTTATTTCGTGGGTCTAAAATACATTTATAAATGTTACAATGAACTTTATAAATATTTTAATATTCTTCTAAAATTTCGTAAAAAAAAGTATTGTGATTAGTGTCCCTTACATGTATTAGATTCTCACCACTTATGTGGATATAGGGAACTTAAAACTCTTCCTGTCTTATTTGCCCATGACGGACAGGCCATACTTTTAATCCCTTTCTTAAAAAAACATTCTCCCTTTCACCATACTGCCTCCACGACTGTACGTATAATACTTCTAAACTATACCTTCTTTATTCATAGCCTAAGAGTTCTATTAAATTTGGATACCCTAAACGGGCAGTAAGACATGGAATCAAACAAAAAAAGACACCCTTTGATAAATAGTTGTATTACACTCCATTTATTAATTATTCATTTATTGAAATCTCATGAGCTATTTTCGACCGACACGTAATTGTTGAAGTTATCTCCCATTCCCCCGTTTCACACCTGGAACATTATCTCTTGATTGTTTTCAACCGAATGTTTTAATTTAAACAAAAAAAATGCTTTTAGATTGTTTTTCCTTAAGGCGATTGGCCATTTTCATTTGGTGTGCAAGTGCAGAGCCATGGGAACCAACAATTAGCTTCAAGAATTTTTGTTTTGCAATTTTATTTTCGTTAACGGTTTGTTAAAAAATATAAGCATTTTTATTAAGTTATACTTTTTATATACACACCTCCTATATAATTTTAACAGTGATCAAATATCAATAATTTTGACACTTTTCAATAGAAAACTGCCGGCTGCAGAACAAAAAATAAGAAAATGTAACAATTAATAAATATTGAAACATTATGTTAGAAGAGGTGTTGAACATATTACTATAAAAATTTCACTCGTTCTCAAGAAAGCTTATATTTCCAAACGTTTGATTTTCCCCCCAAGACCCGTCCGGTACCTAGCACCATCTATAGATCTATAGTTTCCGTGATCCATCTGTTCTTGTTGGTGCGGAAAGATACTTTGGTCAATTGTGAAGCAACGTTACAGTTTCATAGTCAAATTTAGTACGCCTCAAGTGCGGCGCTACACTAAGTACATGACGACACCTACCTCAACCAGAATGGAATGTGCCAGTTTCCTATGCGAGAACTACCCATTCCATTCTGGTTTATGTAGGTGTCGTCTTGTACTTAGTGTAGCGCCGCACTTGAGGCGTACTAAATTTGAATATGAAACTGGCCCCAAGACTTGCACTCGACAGAGTTAGGCCTTATTAATTATTTTAACTAATCTAATCTTTTAACTAATGATTCTCAGTTTTTCGGGTTATATCAAGAAACTTTTAGACAATTTTTCATTCATCATTATCATCATCATCATCATCAACATCATCATTATTATTATCTTGGATGATAATCTTAACACCCTTCCTTGATAAGTTAATGATAGAATTGGGCCCATGATAAACTTAACGCTAACCTAGCTTTATGGTTTTCCTTGTCTTTTTTTTTAATTTAAGCCCTCACGGTGTATTTAAACTAACGTTCACTAAAACTAAACAATTATAGGGGGACATTTTTCACATTACGTTACGTGGACGTTATTTGAGGGGTACCACGTGTTCCTGCAAGTGACGTGGCCTCTTCCTAGACTTTATTTCATTGTTCCAGCAAGCTTTTCCTGGAGGTACACGAAGCCTTCTTAGACCTATATGCTTGAGTTCTATTTTGGTGATAAATTTATTTCCAGGCGGTAAAAATTCATATTCTCTTTTGTTTGCGTTGTTATGTTATGCTACGTTTAGGGAATCCCGATCAGTATGATCACACATTATTTCATCTACGTTAAGTAAACATACGTGGAAGCTAAGTTTATCGTGATCTAGGCACTACAGATTAAAAAAAAGGACAGGGATGAGGAGGTTAGGAATTATAAAAATAGTACCTCTATTTGAGTGGAGGAAGAGTGAAAAACAACTTTAGATAAACCAACTCATTACACTCGAATGGAATTCAAACCTTCTTTCCACCAGAAAACCAGACCAGACGAACTGGTGTCTTTGTCCATTTGATCACATTTGCGGATATTACACTTATTGTATTGTGGCATAACTTAAGTTGGAATGGAAGGGGACGCGATAAAAGACCAGTGTTTCTGCAGTTTTTATGGCAAAACATCGTTTGGCCAAAATAAATACGGTACAGTACAAATACGGAGTTTAATTTTCTTCTAATGGTGATATCAACAGTTCCTGAATATCTATCATAAGAAGGGTGCCGTTGTTTAGCAAAGTTTTAAATGAATAGGAAATGTCATCAAATTCCAGTTCACTCTGCACAGATATTTAAAAAAAATTGAGTTCAACATGTGAAGAAATTAAAATTATATGTTTGTACTGGAGCATTATTTTATTTATTTTGGTCAGAAAAATGTTTTGTCATAAACACTTTAAAAACATTGTGCATTGTATTACTTATGTAATATAAATTGATTATTTGTCTATGTACAATTTAATTTACAATTTAAATAATGGTCATATGAAACAAAATGATCGTACTCATACATTTATAAACATATAGTGTATCCATGTTGAGTTAAAATTTGAAATAATTGTTAAAAAAAATATACTTTATCAACAATATTATGTGTTTATGTATTGTGCACAATTTTTACGATTTAAAATACACGTACATTTTATACTTTATAAGAATATGTTGGGTTATATGTGCTACACATGATTAAATTTTAAATTGATTGACACATAACACCACACTACTTATATATGTTATATTTTATGGACATCTATTGTGTGGTATATATTTTTTGAACCCATTTCGTTTTGAATTAATTGATCTATAAAATCATCACACTAAAACCACACCATTTATAAATTGTCTACACCATGCTTAACACGTTATTTACAAATTTGCCATCGATTAGATGTTATAACTTATAAAAAATAGAACCCAATTTCACCACTATACAATGCAAAATAAACTTTCTAAAGAAACAGTTCTAATAGATCCGTAAACTAAATCTAATATTTGTTTGGTTGTATTGACAATACGACATTCATAACACTTATACTTCTGTTAAAAGCACACTATCCATTAGCAATAATTAGTTGTTTTTTCAACAAATAAAAAATCTATTAGGTTAAGGTCATGTCGAGTGAACTGTTCGTGACACTGAGCGTGACCTTTTTCCTCTCCAGTTGAAAAGAACGATGAGGGATCTGTTTTTTTTTTTTTTATCTCCACAGTACTGGGAGAGATGTCACAAACAATTTATTACATCTCTTTGTTTTTATTTTACCTCGACCATGGGTTTTTACATTCCTTTTATAACCATTATTATTTTCGTTTGTTTTAATACAACGGAAGAAAACAGTTCAATTACTATATATATATTTTCATGGGAGTAATTTTATAATGTTTAAAATTTTTAAAAAAATCCCACATTGTCAGGTCTCCTGTAGAGATAGTTAATTCAATAATTATCTTTTCCACAGAAATTATGCTTTTAAATGAATTATTATAAAATTTGGTTTTAAAGGTGGTTAATTTATAACAGTATTTTATTAATTATAGCAGAGTTTAAACGATCTAGAGACCCACATAGGTGAGAACGTTAGCTAAGGTGTCAATTTTGTTATGGTCTGGCTTGCCTAAGACAAGTTTGATTTTTTGTATCCTGCTCATGTGTATCTTTGCCTGGTTTCCACTCTTCCTCCACATAGGTATTGGTACTTTTACTTTAAACTCTTAAATTTCATATCACTATCTTATAAGAAAACATTTCCTGAAAATATGAATGGGTATTAGGATGAGTAGAAACAAGTTAAATCTATAAATGGCACGTTTTAATAATTCTTATTATAAGTCACATCTAGAAAAAGAAAAGTTGAAGTCAAATTTTCTAAGTATTTTATAAATACTTAAACAATCGCACCAATACTTGGGGTCAAAATAAACTAAAATTCAGCTTTTACACCCACTTTTAATTACTTAGCGGGGTTCGTTAATTGGTAATCAATTGCCAAAATAATTACGAAAATGGCTCTTTTTAGCTGATGAGTTTCATTTTCAAATTTAATTTGACTAAATCACCCAAAATCTACCCAAAATCTCAGGGTGAATATCATCCACCTTAACTCACCTTGACTTCCAGTCTAGGTTTGACTGTAATATGGTGTCATAAACAAGTGCCACAGCTCCAATGGAAACATCAAAACTCCATATAACATATAAAACGTGAACAGCAACTTAAATGGGAGAGTTTATTTGAGATGCCAGTAAAAAATATCAAAACATGTATGAACACATAAAAAATAAGAAATTAAAAATGAATTCCACATGCTTGGATACTATTTTAAAATATTAATCGAGCCATAACTGAGCCCTAATAAATACAAACTCTATAATTTTTACAAACTAAAAAATTAGGCATATTTTTCAAGAAGTGAAAAAGCAAAAGGTTAGGTAGAAATATAAATGAGCTAAGGTCCGTATTTTGATAGTTTTAATAACAAAATAAATAAAATATTACTTTACAAAGGGTGTTTAGTTTAATTTTCTATATAATTCAATCTCTACAGTTCTTAAATATTTGTCACCATTAACATTGCGAGATATGAGTGGAACTTTTCATTCTTTATTTAAAATGTTCTGCTAATTGATGTGATGCTAATGCTAGATTCAAGAAATGTTAGTACTACTATATGTAGAAAATTTTGCTAGAAACAACAACTACAAACCAATTTTTTTATAAAAATTACCAACATTCAAAACGTAGCTCGAGAACTCTTCCACCTCACCTTTAAGCATGATATTAAATTTCTAAGCTAAAGCTATTAGAAACTGTTCCATAGTTCCCAGAGTGAATCTCTTGTTTTTCATATTTGTAAGGCTGTCTAAAAGAATGATGTCATTCTCAGCACCGTCTGACGGGTCGTTTTGAAAGTAGGACGGGAGACGCGCCCACCCACTGTCACATTTTCAAGAGTAATGAATGGGTAAACCATAACCCCCCACCAACTCCCACTTTACCCCAATCCTTTTTCTCTCGTATTGTGATTTTCAAAGCATAAACAGGTTTTAGAATTTATGTACTTTTCTATACACTAAAATAATTTTAAATTTCTATTGAATTTGCACATACAAAATATCGCTTCTTATTGTTTTATTTTTATAACATTTTACAAATCTAACTATATTTTGAATTGATGTTTATCTTATCATTCTTCTAAAATTCTCTACGGTATCCACCACATACTTTTTTTTAAACATGGAATTAAGTTTATTTTGAGTTACATTGTTAAGTTTTGAGAGCAATCTTTTAGTCTATATCATTTAATTTATTTGGAAACTATCTACATAAAAGTGTTAGATCTGATTAACAAAAAAGTTAATTGTCAGATTACCTGTATAAGTGGAAACACGCAATCCTCGTTTAGTTTGGTTAAATGGTGATGGGTTGGTCAGGGGTTTTAATCTCGGCAATGTGAACTGAGGTTTGTTTTCATAAACAAATTTCCAATTTCTCTTCAGGAAAGTTCTTGTGCATTTCCTTTGAGTCACTCATTAATAATGGATAGGTTTAGATAACATTTAGAGTAGATTGGATGGGTTGAAAGATGTGGTAGGGGGAAAACACATTAAAAAAATTAATCAAGATTACATATGATCGCATTGCGGTAGTACACCATCTTGTGAAATTTAAAAAAAAATGTTTTAATAAAAAAAAACTTCCATAATAGTGAAACAGCCTCATAAAGCCATATTTTTGATTGGAAGGTTAATTCCTAAGATTAAAAAAACTAAACAGTCTTCATTGATCTTAGGAAACTATTTTGAGATCCTCTAAAAATTATACTTTATTTGTTTGAAGAAGGCCACGTTTATTTAATTTTTGCCGTTTAATTTGATCTCAGAGCTGTGACATTTCATGTGAAACGTTGGTCCAAATGAGGAAACTTCACCTATTCATGATATTTAAAAAATATAGATATAACTTAAATTATAAAATGTAATCCATTAGGAACATGTATCTTTCACATTCATTTTTGTGTGTGCCATATTTGAAATAACAAACCACTTATTTAAATAACGCAGGACTCATAGACGTATCCAACGTGTCCCAGCATCACGTTAGACGGCACACCTAAGTGATACTTAGCTTGATTACTATTCTAGTTTATATACCTCTTCTTAAGATTATCTCTCGTAGTAAATTTTATCGAGGTATTTTTCAAAATATCACATAGCAATCGCCTCGTTTCCTTTTTGGTTGGTTCTAACTTGTGTTTCCTCTTGATTCTAGGTGAGTGGTGCAATTTGGTAATGGCAGCGTGACGTCCCTTGCGCAGACCTTCTGTCTGTTTGTTCTCTCGCCTATCAGACTGACGAGGTCTCCGACAGGTTACTGGTGGGTGAGTAGAGTAGATCCGACAGTTGAAGAACCTTTTATGAGAATTCAAAAACGCTACAAGTTAGACTTTGTTCATTTATGCGTCAAGAGATTTATGTATTTCGCAACTCTCACCTTTGACAGATGATGTCAAGCTCGATGTTTGGAAGATAAATAAAGGCAGTTTCTGTATTTTCTTAATATCATACTATCATTTTATAACATTTATTAAAAGATTATTCAAGGAAAGGATAAAGCGTAGCTCTCTATCATATTTGCAAAGTTTGGATGAACAATTACGTTGCTAACAAAAATACACTAATTTATTTCGCTTTATTGTTTGTAAGATAACGATTTTTGATAATATTGTCTTACTTTTTCATTTATATACTATTCTGACCATATATATTTCGTGTTTATCGCTTTAACAATAACATTTGTACAAGTAATAAATCAAAACCATTTTATAATTATGCCACATTATAACTCGCATCAGTGGGCACGTAAAATAAAGCATCGGTCTTGTATGATTCACTGGCGATGAAGAGTTTGGGATTTAAATTTCAATTGGCTGCACTGAGAAAGTTTTTACTTAATGGTTTCTCACTTTAAAACTTAGAGCCAATGCAACTAAATATCCTTTGAACCATACTATACTCAGCCCAAGCCCATTTCTCTAAATATGGGGATGGTCAGGAAAAGAAGTAGTTAATTGTTGATTATTTTATTTACATATATTAATTATAATAAGCAAGCAAATTTTAAACGAAAACATTATTTTTGTGAGTCTTCTATATGAATAAAAGTTATTGTAGCTTTTTTTGGTACTCTAATGATATTATCTATTTTTGACGACCACTTAAATTAAGAAAATAGACTATATGAGTTAGAGAAGAGAAACTTAATTTAACTGCTCAAGAGTTTTCCTGTAGAGAGGTTAAAATCTCTATAAAAAACGTTAAAATACGTAGACTCCCCATTGTAGCACGTAAGAGTTGAGCCCTGACCTAGGCCAATTAACATGAATTACTTTTATTTTAACAGTTGGTCATGCGATAGTATAAGTGGTAGCTCTTTATACCCAAATGAGAATTTTTTATTTATCTACTTTGTAACTAACAGAAAAGGTTTTAGTATAATTTATAATAAAATGTTGAATATATTGAACTGAAATATATTCCTTTCTTAAACATCATTTTTAAAACCTAATAGGTTTTTTACTATGGTTGTGTGAATGTGGTATTATTATATACGGAGCCACAAAAGTGGTTTAACAGGGTGTCTACCATTCAGGAAAATCAGGGAAAACGGGAATTAGCCGGGAATTTGTAGTGATCGGGAAAAAACGGGAATAAGTCTGGAATTTGGTAAATTACAACAAATATCCGGGAAAATGATATTTTACTCAAAATATGAAATATAATAATCATTAAATCTGTAAATAATAATGTTATTCAAACTGTAGTTCTTGTTTGTTTGTAGCTGTGTAATATATTTTATAATTCTTAGTAAACAATGTTAATACAAATTTCAAAAATGTTTATTTAAATTTTAAAACTTATTATTAATAAAAAAAAGATTAGTAGAAAAATGAGGTGGGAGGGGGGAATTTTGAAGGATTTGACATACCTTTAAGTCGGGAATTTCAGGAAATGATCAGGGGAAATTAGGGGAAAAGTCGGTAATTTCATTGGTCAAATTGAGTAGAAACCATGTTTAAGTCTCTTAAAAGATAGTCTTGAGCCAGAGAAATGCGGAAAATTCACAAAACGTCTGAACTTAATCCAGGTTTTATTACAAACCCTGTGACTTGGACCAGCTGGAAGGTGCCTAAGGTGATCTTTCACCAGGTCGACTCTTTAGTTTTAAAATTGTAAATACTACAAAAGTAGAGGTATAAAATAGATGAGTGGTTATATTATTATTTAAAAACCTTTTTATGTACATTCATCTTCATTGGAACTATTTGAAAATATTTTGCTTTCTTTTAAGATAAATTTAAAGCATTGGTGGGCAACTAAAATATTATCTGGAATTAAACTTTAAACTTCTTTCTTTCATTGAACTTTAATATTATAATTTTATACAACGTTAGGATAGAAATATGCATCGACAATCGTTTTCCCTAAAACCACCATCCGAAATTTTTTAAAAACAAAATTTTATATTATCCATTGCTCAGTTTAATGCACTAAAAAGTATATTTCTTTTCAAGAGTAGTAAATGCCTTTATTTTTATATTATTAATCTATAAGAACTGTACTAATTTAAAATAATTTTATTAAATAATATGTTTTATTCATAAAAGTTTCGAAAGATATCTCTTAAATATGATAATTTGGTAAAAACAGCATGTTACCACAGTAGGTCATAAATATTATATTTCAATATTTAAAATGTAGTAATGCGTTTGAATTTATTTCAAACTACTTGGTAAAAGTTATGCTATAAATTGCTTATTATACTAATGGGTCTAAGAATTTATAGGAATTGTCATATCTGATAGTTTTGTTCACGATTCATTGAATACATAACGTATTTTTTTCAGGGAGATTGATCATAGTTTTGAATACAGTTTGTAATAACTCCTTATAGCTCATCACGAAACAAGTAAACCTTTTTTAAGAGAAGAATTTATTTGATAGCTTGTAGCTTAACGATCGACGTATGAGTTGTGTCAACAAATGTTAGTTTCCACATCTAAGAGTGTAATTTTCTAAAGATTGAGTCTCTACGGAAAGGAGTGTACTTTCCTGACATATTATTATCCATAGCAAGGAGTGTACTTTCCTGACATATTAGTATCCATGGCAAGGAGTGTATTTTACTAACATATTAGTATCCATGGAAAGGAGTGTACTTTCCTGACATATTAGTATCCATGGAAAGGAGTGTACTTTCCTGACATATTAGTATCCATGGCAAGGAGTGTACTTTCCTGACATATTAGTATCCATGGCAAGGAGTGTACTTTCCTGACATATTAGTATCCATGGCAAGGAGTGTACTTTCCTGACATATTAGTATCCATGGCAAGGAGTGTACTTTCCTGACATATTAGTATCCACGGCAAGGAGTGTATTTTCCTAACATATTATTATCCATGGCAAGGGGTGTACCTTCCTGACATATTAGTATCCATGGCAAGGAGTGTACTTTCCAGACATATTAGTATCCACGGCCACAAGTATACTTTCTCGACACCATTCAACACCAACTCTTGAGATTGCTGTAAAACATTGGTGAGCACTATTGTAAATATTTATCTGTGCATGCATTAAACATCGCCACAGATGGATACGGCGTTCAGTGTTTATTCATTTACTGATGGAATATGACTTCAAAATGTGTTTATTTCATAGTAACTCAGTTAAATAGTGTGTGAATGTAATCGTGTGCTTACATTTCTCAATATAGGTTAAACCACTATGTAATCCAACAGATTATAAGAATGTGAATAAATCGCGAGGGTAAATTTTCTTTGTCATATTCTAAGCTTGAACAATGAGATATTTGCCTATGAATAATATAATATCATAAACAATCACTTTAACTTAAAATAACTATTTCAACATGGATGAAATTAACCACTATTATTGAGTGTAGCTGTACAAATACAATGTCTCTTTAATAGTTTTAGTTCAAGCACATAATCATATTGGACTAAGTTTAACGTCAAAATGTATAAATATATTTTTTAATAATCACAGGTAGCTAATATGTAGAAAATTGGGAAAAGAAATATCATATATATATGAAAGCACTTCAGCACACCCAATTTTATGTATATATATTTATAGATATAAGTTATTATTATTATTATTAGCACCGCGTCTTACTACCCGTTCGGTTTATACGCACTTACGCTAATGTGTAATGGTAAGATGATTTTGAGATGAAATGGAGGACCTAAAATTTAACGTAGAATCCTAACCACGGTGGAGGCCTGGCATTCCCCACATTCACAAGATGTAGTATAAGTAATTAACCTAAACTAGATTTTACTCTAGAAGTTTTGACCTATATAACTCAAGTATTCCGATAATTATTATTCCACATGGTTTATTAAAAATTTTGTAGGCATTATTTATTAAAATATTTAATTTAAATTTCTTTAAAATATTGCTTTGTTGCATATATTTATTTAGAAATACACGTTTCAAAATTAAAAAAAAAATTATTTAGGCTACACCAGCATGTGACAATGTTATATTATTAAATATTTATTACATGTATTAATAGCTTAGTACTCCTTTTAATTTAGCTAGATTCTGATTAATTAGTAGGAGATAGTACTTAAAAATGTATCATAACTGTGTTGTAAGGTTTTAATACATATCCAATACATATCTATTGATCTATTATTTATTTCAATTTCGTACCCTACAACCTATTAATGAATTAATTATAATCAATATTACTATAGTTATTCCCATGTATATATATATATATATATATATATTCCCATGTGTGTATATATATATATTCCCATGTATATATATATATAAATAATTTTCTATAAATAAATTACCTGTGATTTGCATGTGTTTACCTATTTTTTCATTAGCACCATGCTGCACTAAGCTAGGATATAGATATTTTAAAAATAAATTTTGAAAACCCTTTAGACAAATATCTTAAGTATGTTAAAGGAAGTTTTAAATTTTAACAAATAGTGTTTATCTGTCATAGGGCAGGAGTGGAGGGACTAATAACTACTATTAACTTAATTAAAAAACTTTTAGTTTTAAGATTATCACTACTAAGGACCTTCTCTTATTTCTGTTTTATAAAAATAAATCACATCTACTATCTGCATATTAATGATTTATTAGTAAAATCTCACAAAACCTCATTAAATCCGTTAAAATAATTTTAATAGTATTAAAATTACTTGAAAAATTCCCACAATTTTTTTTTTCGAAATGTTTATTGATCAAAAGTGCACAAATGATTTTCAAACAAACAAAAAAATGGCGAGAACAATAATTATTCTTAACTAACTTGAGCACCATTAACTTCTATAGCAGTATAGGTCCCTTTCTAAAGTTTATATCAGTTCAAAGACTTGAAATCTATTACTATGGGGTGCTTTATTTAAATTTTAAATATTGTGTGTCTAGCACTAGTTTACGCTTTTGTGTGAAAATTTACCAACTCATAATAATAATAATAATAATAATAATAATAATAATAATTTTAGTGTATTTTTATAAACCTTAATACTATTGTACTGGTTGCAGTGACTTAAGCTAATGGCCCCTGATAGGTGTTTATGTAGTTAATTTGGTAGAGAAGCTCATATTAAAATAGGAATGGTAACTATCACGAAATACCAGGCTAAGTAGCGTCTACGAAAAATACAACCCACATTCACACAGTCATTGTGTTTACCCCTGTTTTGTGGATAGTTAAACAACGAACCGAAATATTGTATAGCTGTTTTCAGAAAATGATTTGCGTGATAAAGTCTGTGTTTATTTTAAAACAAATTGCTAAATGTTTGGATTTATATATATATTATGCTAGCTCACTTACCCAAAGCAGCCATTCTCATGTTAACCATTAATGTTAGTTTTTTAAACAAATAGTAGAAGGCAGTAGGGCTAACCATTCTACTAACCCTTCCGGTGATACAATTAAATTGTATTGCTTCTGAAAGTAGGCTCGGCTCAAAGTGAAAAGCTTACATACAATTTCCAGCATTATCCAGATTTTTAAATAAAACTCAAGTTCTTCTTCTGATACTCTCATATTTTTATAACATTAAAAAAAATGTAATTAACGCCGTAGGAGAACACATAATTCTAAAACTGGGTGATGCACAATTTCACGGGGTGTAAAGCAGGGTGGAAGCAGATAGGGGGGAGGGGCACATAACTTTATTTCGAATAGTTGGCATTTTGACAAAAAGCCTTCTGTCAGAACGACTTATACATATTTTGTAGTTGGCCAATAAATTAATATAGAATAAAATTATAGCCAAGTTTACATTTGAAATATATAAATAAAGTAATGAAATATAAATTATGAAAGGGCTCTGGTTAGAACACAAACATAGGTGCTTAAAAAAAACACATTTGTTGCAAGGCGCATGCCTTATGACCCATTGAGGATATCCAAAAATTTACACTTACTTAGGCACGGATGGATATAGTAAAGTTTTAGTATTAAAGAACCTGCATTACATTTTTATGAATGTAAAGAGAGTGGGAAACTAATTATAATATACGATTTCATAGTACCCAGCTAGGTTTAGAACCCTGACCGCTCCATCATTGGCAAACCACACTAGAGTAGACTGGTGCCTTTATCCTTGTCCATACAGATGCCGGTATTTCTCTTTTAACATTAATAATTGTTGCAGTGTCTCCAAACAAGTTTTAAAAAAAATCAGGTTTTATTAAAATAGCCTATTAACTTTCTAATGACCAACAATTTGGCATTAAAGAGGTATTTCTAAGAACCGCGTCAATATATGCCTACAGAAAGAGCGGGAAACCACATTATGGCAACTGTATCCCACCAGGATGTTGGGATAGAATCTTTAGTTAAGCGTAAGAAGCGCTAACCACTCATCTAAGAAACCTAAGTGCTGAGAGAAATATGCCTCCTAAAAGGGAATAAGCTCCTTAAGAGTCATGACCTAGCTAGCCCATGATACTGAATCTTTAAATTCCTTGAAATAGCACCAACTCGAAGCAAGGACACTGTCCTACGGTGTCCTTTTCCAGTCCGTCGCGTCGGCCTCGTTCATATTTTCCTGCGCTACAGTCTCAAAACTCGGCCTCGGCTTTTAATTTGATACTTCATTGAGTTTTCCAAGAAAATGTCATACTCGGCGTGGAGGAGAGGAAATAAAAACAAACACGCGGCAATAACATCACTCTGTTCTAGGAGACAGAATTTTAGCCTTTAATCAACGTATGGTCACATTCAAAATTGTCACTCATCTTGGTTCAGATTAAATAAACTCAAATCTTTTTGTGTCTATATCCTTAGATTTACAAGTGTTTTATTAGTTAAAAAAGTTTAAAATCTACGTTTTTCACCCGAACTATAAGTTAGGACTTGTGAACATTCTTGAGGGTGTGTGAGGATAGATACTAGCCCAATAAGTCCTTTCGCATGCCATAAGAAATACAATATCGTGATGTAATTTGAGTTCACTTGAAAGTTACACTATGGAAGAAAGTATAACACTAATCTCTTAAACACCCTATTTACTTGACTTTATCGTTAATTTCTGATATTGATTCAATTATAATTGCTTCTTTTGAGATTTTGTAGCTAAAAAAAAATATTATGCTCTTGTTTCAACTTAATGATATTAATTTTAACAATGAGTTGATTACATTTTAGCTAAGATATAAATACCACAGATCATTTATTGATTATTTGGTTAAATTTTAGAAATATTTTTGTCTTCTAAATGCCTAAATTTGAATCAAACTTGATCAACGTGATTATTGCTTAATATGGTGGAAGAGAGGACTAGTTTGAGATGTTGACCTTTGGGGTTGGACTTAATAAAACTATACATCATTTAAAAATGTAGAATAAAATATAGAATTTGTAAAATTTGATGAAAATTTTGCATGGAGTAGTAAGTGTGAATATTATAGTGTTAACCTCCCCTTCCGATCCAGAATAAAGTCATGCTCACACCCTTATGACTGCTTCAGTAAGACAGTAACGTTCATTTTAAATACCACAGCTGAGTTGGTAGCATATCTGCTTATTTAGTTAAGGTTTCCGAATTGGATTCCAAGCATAAACGAAACATTTATAATTGGGAAATTTGCGTTTCCCCTCTCACAAGGATAAGTTGAAGGGCCAGGAAATGGGGGTTGTGTCTTTAATAGATTTGAGTTAGTTTATAAATCATTTGTTGATGCAATCATTCTGTTCAGAAAATGCACGTTAAAAACAAAATAAAAAGTTCATTCCTTTTCACTTCGTATCCATAATCAAACACGTTATAGTGTTGCTGAGATGCTCTTAATGATCTTCCTGGTTACGTGACAACTGGAAGGAGAATTGAAGAGATATGTGCCCATTATTCCTTCGGTTGGGTGGACATGGTATCCAAATATACTATCACGCGCGTGAACGAGTACACTAACGATACTTCCAAACACATGAATGCCCTTTCACAATAAAACGTTAAAGTAACAGGGTAGACATCACGAGTAGAAAGCTTCTTATTGGTAGAATATATAACATAGAAATTTGTACAGATAAATAAATGAGAAAATTGTTTCATTAGCAGACAGTCCTATGACACACAATAGATTTCAGGATAACATTATGAATATATCCAGAATATATAATCTTATATCCACAAATTTGATTTATAATAGGGGACAAAATGGTTGGGAGCAAAATCAGAAAAGGCATTTTTAAGAAAGTACACAGATATTAACTTGATTGAAAGGAGAATCGCCACATAATAAAATAAGATGTAACATAACCATATATATTCAAACTCTGACCTAAAATGTCAAGTCAGGATTGCCAACTAAATGTTGGATGATCTTTCATCACGTAGAAGTTTTACTGAACTTCGACCTCTTTGTCTTTGAGATTGGCTAGGGAGTTGTCACGTGAATAAAGCTGAAACTGCTTCGTCTCGCCACGTTCGGTGGACGTGTCTAGCCAAACCATCCGTCCCTATCGTCGCAATACCATCTCCTCCGGTGTGACGGTGGTCTCTCTCTCAGTGCAGAGTTGTGCAATACATCACACGCCTCACCGCTCTCCTCAAATTATCACCCTCTTGGTCTCCACACCGGATAACGTGACACGTCGTGAACATTGCGCCAATCCTTGAATCACGCACGCTTCATCTGCTCCTTTCCAGAGCAGAGTTTATTGTTTACCTCACTGACCTGAGGAATGTGAGGGGGTAAATCCACCATGAAGAATAAAATAGAGGAAATTCGTACTTTGTACCAAAATGATGTAGGTCGCTATTCTGGAAGAAAATAGAGGGTGGGTGGCACGTGGCAGAAAATTGAAAATACGATCGTTTATTGATTAAAAGTATATTGCTTCTTTGATTTTACTATTTTTGTTATCACAGTACTGTATTAAGATATTTGCATATCTTAGATGGTTAAAAATAAGCTCCTTTATATCTCTTCTAACAGTTAATATTTTATACATCACAGAATAATTTTGATTGAAAGTTTTTAAATAAAAATATCAAAATGATATTATTTTTACTAAGACAAATATACATTGACACTTATTAAAACCACGGATTCAACTGATTAATGACCTCAATCAATTAATAAGATAATTGTGTATGATCTTAAAATTAAGTTTGCTGATAAAACATGCTGAAGGATTCAATTTGGATAAGGCAATGGACCTGTATAAAGACTAAATTCATACAAATAATAAAAAGAATAACGTTGATATTAGATCTAACCAAAAAGGGTTACAAAGGCTCAATGAACCGGGGTACTATTTTCCTTTTTTTTCTATAGAGTCCAGCTACCCGTTCAATCTATACAAATTTTATTTACGCTAATGGGGAATGTATGTTCCCTTATTTGCGTGAAAGAAGAGCGGTAGATAATATAGAAATAAAACACCGTGGCAAAATAGTTTAAAGAAAAAATGCCTCATTCACTCAACTAATATTTGAACCTCCATCACTCCATCACCAGCAAATTATGCACGATGAAAACTGATTCCTTTGCCTGAATGCTCATTGGTGTGGTTATTTCCTGTTATTATTTTAAAATAAACGTTGTGCTTGACCTTCAATGTGACAAAGTTGTTTTGATATCTCATAAATAAGTTTTACAGATATTTTAAATTTAATTAATCTGCGTTTCTCACAATTAACCGATCGTAGCCAAGAAAAATATCAGTGGAGAATAAATATATATTTATCAAACAATAGCGCGCTATTTTTCCATTCCTCAGTCTCTCACATCTCTTACGCTCGGGGAGTGTTTTAAAGAGTGGCTCGGGCCACCAAAATTGTGCTCGCTATAATTAGGAAAAAAAAAAGTAAATTTGATATTTTCTTATTATCAATCTTTCATCATTAATCTCTATAATTTTCATTCTACTATAACTTTTTTTTCCATTCTCTCTTCATCACTTGTTTTTTTATCTGCCCATTTGCTTCTTTTATTTGATTTAAAATAATTATTTAAATACTGAGTCATGCGAGGTTTTGGTGGGTTTTTTCTGATTTCTATTTCACAGATGAAAGATGCTAAATAATGAGAATAAATCATCCGAAACCATTGTACGGTCTTACTACGCCCGTGCAAAGTGACCAGGGAAAGTCTCTTAATTTCATTGCTATTCCGTAGATTGCTTTCAGCAATGACTCGGCTTATTTCCATCGTCACCAATACTCCCCTCCTCCACTGCCCCCCTTCACCATTTCTTCGCGTCTTGGCAACACTGAATATCACCGCCCAGGGAACTGCAGATCTTATGTAGAAAGACTTTATCTTCGCTCTCTATCAGTTAATTGTTGCCAAATATCCTGGCTCTCACTTATGTTGGAAGGTGGTTTGGTGGTAAAAGAAGGAGTTACTGGCAAGATCGACAAACCAGCGTTGCAAAATTGATCGTATATTTAAGGGAATATCAACCACACGAAAACAATATAATGAAAATGCAGTTTCCCAATAGTAACCGTGTGGTACCCTCAAAATGATTTTCATTGTAGATATATGAGATTGATTTTTTCCAAAAAAAATTTACTTGATATTTTTACAGACAAATTTCCTATTTTAAAAAATTAAATTAATATAGTCAACAATATCTCAATTTTTAAGGTTCACACTTGAGTTAAATGTATTCTAAGACTATTAGTAATTATTTTAAAATTATAACTGGACACGGGCCTTGGTCCTTTGTCCATGTGTTATTTTTCAAAATTCAGGAATATGAGAAATATGCAAATGTATCCGTTTTAAAGATCATTTCGATCCTCCAAGACTCACTGATCATTAGCGTCCAACCGAACATTCGGCTTCGGTTTTGGTTTCGGTTTGGACTATCTTCAGCCATAAAGGCATCTTCAGCAAGATAATCGGCTTCGGCCAAAATTATACCGAAAGTTTCACCGAAGTCGAAGGTTCATTTAAATTACCTTACCTAATATACGCTCGTGGGTGCGGTGCGGGAGCGGTCACGTGACAAGCGACAACTGACAAGTCACTGCATGTTGGATATAGGTACCCGGTCGGTAGACTAGTCAGTAATCAGTAGTGGCAACACATGGCCCGTGCCTACTATAGTCTAGTGCCGTGGTTCCTAAATTTTCTCAATTCACGAACCCCTTTCACAAACATTTGAGTTGCACGAACCCCCTGGTAAATATCCATAGCCACTCATGTATTTGTATACCTAATTTTTTTTAATGAAATTTAGTTATTAATTGTAATCAAAGTTTTTAATACCTTTAGTACCTTTAGGTACTTTGGGATACCATAGCAAATATAATGGAATAATATTGAAACTACTTAAATAGAAGTTCAAATAAATATAGATTTGTTTAAAAAATTAAAACTGAAATTAAATAAGCAAAGTATTGTTTTAACATTTTCATATATTCACTCTCACAATATTATCGCATTTCACATGTTTTTTAAAGTGGTACTGGAAATCGCTGCATTGGTATAACTGAAATATTCTCCTTTAATCACAAAATTCCATTCCAGTTTAAGTTTAAAATCGGTTAGATAGTTTTAAGAGCTACTCACCTCTTCACGTGACTTAGTGAGAAGGATGTGCTTGCTTTGGATGGCATAGAGCTTTAAAGTCAGGAATCACAGACGATAGATAAAGTCTCAATTCACTCTCAGCACTGAGCCTGTTTATGTATTTATCTTTTGAATAGGCATATAAAGAAAATGTTTCTCACTCAATTACGTAGAAGAAAATGGTAACAAAGCTGTAATAATTCTCTAACAATGAGAACTTCTACTTTAAACTTAACCAGAAATCAATTATTGACAAAGATGTATAGCTTTTCTTAAATTCAAAATAAGTGGACATTTCAAGGAGCTGCTCTATTTCACTCATGCTTAATGGGGAGGATTTCATAAGCTGCTGTTCCTTTCAGAGGATTGCCAAACCAATTGTTTTATTGGACATAGCCGGGAAATATTCTCTGAAAGTTTTTCCAAGTCCTTTCAAGTGTTCTATAACCACGTTCTTTACATTTTCGTCCAAAGCAAGCTGATTTTCTACCATAAAGTTGTGAAGGGTATCAAAGCACTCCGTTTGATTGCTAATTAAACACGTTTATCAAAACTTATTGTTTTTATGAATGACTCGATATGGTCTTTCGCGATAAAAAAAAAACCCGTTAATATATGACCCCTGAAGAGAGAGGTTTAAACTGTTAATTTTTTAGAAAATATCTGCCAAATAGGCCAAAGCATTGAGCCACAGTTGATCTTGCATGCACTTTGCTTTGTGAAAGGTATCGTTGGTAGGAAAAACGAACACTTTGTGTTTAAGTTCAAACAATATTGTAAGAGTTCTACCTCGAGATAACCACCTGATCTCAGTGTGAGACGATAAACAGTTGTAAATGCTTCCCTTACCTCAGAAAGTGCTGCAAATATCCGTCATTACAGAAATATTTTGGCGAACTACAATTTGAGAACCATTGCTATAGACCAAATAATAGGTTAATACTTTGAAGTATCATTCAAAACCTCTACGAATACATATCCTACTCCTGTGATTCATGGAACCAACATATCATACCTGGAAGTATTTGGATTTTAATTTCACCTAAAATGTTTAGTCTCTAGTCTTGCGATGCCTTAAAATATATTTAGGAAACGTAAAACAAAGTTAAAAGTAATTCACTTGAAGACCTGAGTTTGTTGTAAAAGAAATTGCCAACTCTAACTATAATGGGGATGTAGCCCTATTAATAAAATTTTAGCTGGAGTAAATAAAAATTCTCTTTTCATCATGCAACAGGTTTCCCCAAGGCAAGTTGAAAAAATATATAATGGAATCACTCAATTATGTCGTATTATCCTTCGAATTATTATTCTTCATATTCAAACAAAAATAAAAGCATTTTGCGTTGGAAAGGTCACTTTAAATATGTTCATAAAAGAAGAAAAATATATTGCTCTGACTTTTTCTACCCGCTTTTAATTCTGGATAGAGCTAATTATTAAGTCATTTTTCTAGGCCTTCTAAAAACTCTGTAAAGCAAATAAAAAAATGCCGTGTAGCTGTGATATCATGTGTGGTGTCTAGTTTCTNCCCAAGCATTCCACACGCCAAACAATGAGTTTCATTACCTCGGGACCAGGTCGAGAAAACTTGATTACAGCGGAACAGATGACTTATAGGCGTCAACCCTCATCACTACACACCTTGCACAGTGGTTATAATATGACATGACACAGGCTATGCAGCCCTCATCCCTACAAACCATGCACAGTGGTTATAATGTGACATGACACAGGCTCTGCAGCCCTCATCACTACAAACCATGCACAGTGGTTATAATGTGACATGACACAGGCTCTGCAAGCCTCATCCCTACAAACCATGCACAGTGGTTATAATGTGACATGACACAGGCTCTGCAGCCCTCATCACTACAAACCATGCACAGGGGTTATAATATGACATGGCACAAGCTTTGCAACCTTCATCCCTAAAAACATGATCCGCTGGTTATACTATGACATGACACAGGCTCTGCAAGCCTCATCCCTACAAACATGATCCACTGGTTATACTATGACATGACACAGGCTTTGCAAGCCTCATCCCTACAAACCACCCACAGTGGTTATAATATGACATGGCACAGGCTCTGCAAGCCTCATCCCTACAAACCATGCACAGTGGTTATAATATGACATGACACAGGCTCTGCAGCCCTCATCACTACAAACCATGCACAGGGGTTATAATATGACATGGCACAAGCTTCGCAACCCTCATCCCTATAAACATGATCCACTGGTTATACTATGACATGACACAGGCTCTGCAAGCCTCATCCCTAAAAGCCATTCACAGTGGTTATAATATGACATGGCACAGTCTCTGCAACCCTCATCCCTAAAAACCATTCACAGTGGTTATAATATGCCATGGCACAGAATCTGCAACCCTCATAATTACAAACCATTCACAGTGGTTATACTATGACATGAAACAGGCTCTGCAAGCCTCATCACTACAAACCATGCACAGGGGTTATAATATGACACGACACAGGCTCTGCAGCCTTCATCACTACAAACCATGCACAGGGGTTATAATATGACATGGCACAAGCTTTGCAACCCTCATCCCTAAAAACATGATCCACTGGTCATACTATGAAATGACACAGGCTCTGCAAGCCTCATCCCTACAAACCATCCACAGTGGTTATAATATGACATGGCACAGGCTCCGAAACCCTCATAATTACAAACCTCTTATTTTAAATCAAGCGTTATTAAGATGTCACCCACATTGGGGAGTTCTTGGACAAAAGCGTCACTATCATTTTCTAGTCTAGCAATGATGAGGTCAAGGTTCATATCCCATTTTGGTGTTGTAGTTGTTTTTTTTTCTAGACGACATCTCACTCTTTCTTCAATAAAATTCTGGTAAGCTTTATCTGATAAAATACTTTCATCCTCCCTATCCCATTAGTGTAATGCAGAAGGCCCTCTTGGGTAGTCATACGCGGTTTATGGAATAAACATAAATGCTGTTATAGCTAAAAGTTAAGTTTGTACATATGTAAATTGGCGTTACAAACGGTCAATGCACAAGTATAATTTGCTGTTAATACACACCAAACTTTGTTATGTACTCTAGGCCTGGCCCAAATTGTGAAATAAACTTAGTTGCCATTCATGAAAGCCACTAATAGAGCTACGTAATTTATTATACACACCAGTAAGGGTAGCCAGGGCTGTGTAGTCGGAGTCGTGGATTTGGAAATGGAAGCAGTTTTGGTTGGAGTTGGAGTCATTATAAATGAACCGATTTCAACTTTGGCATCAATTTTTTTTAAATGTCATAACACTATATAGAAAATATATAGTTCTAACTTTAAACTCTTTTTTATTTTCTAGTATAACTGTTTATGATTTTGCTTGACAAATTTATTCAAACATAAATTAGTATTGCTAAGGACGCTTCCCGTGTAGTAATCTGTATTGGATAATTTTGTTGCAGCAAATTCGCTATCAATAAATTAATATACATTAGCCATTTCTGGATGAGTCTGAGAGAAATAAGAGTCGGAGTAGAAAAATAGAGGAGTCGGAATCGAAGGCTTGGAGTACTGACTCCAAAGCCCTGCGGTAAACTAAGATAAATTACTACTTTGTTTTCTTACCTATATACAAATGATAAAGATGCTTAGGTTTTTATTTGTGCACCGTGTATTACTTCCTAGTTGTCTGATTATTTGCACTAACTGGGAAGTGGTTAAGGAAGCTAGAATATAGGTGAAATATACCTTCATTATAGTAATTAGAGAGTGTAAAATCGTTTACGATAAGACCTTCTAGTATTTGAACCATGACCTCCGCCGTCAGTTGAAAACACGGTGACATTAACGCTTTAACCTGCTTGGCCAAAGATTAATAAAAACAACACTCTCCTTCAAACACCTTATCTTAGTCAGTAGAGTATTTGCCTATTGATCCAAACGTTCTGGGTTAGATTCCTGGCATGGGCAAATAAAAAAATTTGTTAGGATTTGGTTATATTATTATTATTATTATTAGCACCGCGTCTTACTACCCGTTCGGGTTATACGCACTTACGCTAATGTGTAATGGTAGGGTGATTGTGAGATGAAATGGAGGACCTACAGTTTAACGTGGAATCCGAACCACGGTGGAGGCCTGGCATTCCCCACATTCACAAGATGTCTTGTCAGAGGTGAAGGAAGGGTTTGGTACTCAGATAAATCTTTGCCGGGACCGAGGATTGAACCCCGGCCGCCAGCATAGAATCCTGACACCTTACCCCTAGACCGCCAGGTCACCGATTTGGTTATAGTCCATTCACAGTGTGATCAATTGGCGAACGGGAGACTGTTGTGTATATTTTAGAATTTAATTAGTAAAGCCATGGGCTGACATAAGCTGGGTCAGAAAATATTTATTAAATACCCTACATAAATACGGTATTAATTATAGTGATAAACCCATAAGATAGGTCTGATATTTTAACCTGGTGCCATTAGGAGAAACGACGTCATAGCAGGCAAGTTTGAGTGAAAGAGGAGTATAAGAAGAAAGAGGATTCAAATATTGGATAACGTGAAGGAAAGAATAAAATTCTGGTAGCTGTAGAGGAGGCAGATGTCAGCGCGCATTGACGGGATAAGTTCACTGACAAAAAGTAATGAACCTGTCGTAAGACAGATCACCTAATATTAATAATACCCTTAAAATAAGAGACACCTAAAATAAAGACGTGGTCCGACAAGTGGGAGCAATATTGAAGCCAAACTGACTGTACCGCAGCTTGTGATCTCCGCTGTAACGCTCCTACCTGTAATTAGTTCCTCCTAATTGAGTCTTGTACTACACCTGCTCCACCGTATATAACCGCACCTTCTTGGTACGATGGGCACCTCGGGTACACGCCCCGACATTTTAATAAAAGATGCTTAGCGAGAGACTCTATGATTGATTGAACATTGAAAAAACTGTTCCCCCCCTCCTTGATTCCCGCCGTTCTTCACCCCTTCCACTCATCCCGGCAATAGGGTGTTGCTCGTCAAGCCTCAGAAAGGAAGCCATGGCAACAAGTATTGATCGGATAGCAATATTCATAGTCTCTCCTTTAGAAAATAAATAACAATAATACAAAGTAAGATAATTTTAATAATATTATTTATTATTATGGCATCGTCTCACGTTTGTTAACTTCTTAATTTAAGAGGGTGCCAGTAGAGAAGTGTAATTCTAATTAATTGCATGCAGTACCATTAGCAAGGATGGGAATGAACAGTAATTAATCACATTCTAAGAACCTAGACCCCAGTGCACCCAACCAATATTCGAACAACGACTCCTATGTCACGGGAAATTCATTCAATTGCTAGATTGCTGTTACTTAAGTAGGATTTCTTAAAAATTTATTCATAATAAATTTACGTACAAATTTAAAATATGCATATTAACATCAAAAAACGCTAATAAAATTATAATTAATAGCACCACGCCTTACTACCCGTTCAGGTTATACGCACTTACGCTAATGTGTAATGGTAGATTGATTGTGAGATGAAATGGAGAACCTACAGTTTAACGTGGGATCCGAACCACGGTGGAGTCCTGGCATTCTAGACATTCACAAGTTGTGATTATTAGACGTCATGTCAGAGGTGAAGGACGTGTTTGGCAATCAGATTAGTCTGTGCCGGGATCGAGGATAGAACCCCAGACCCCCAGCCCAGAAGTCTAACACCTTACCCCTAGACCACAAGGTCACCAAATAAAATTATAAAATACAAGTTTTTAAAACCAACAAAACAATCTAAAATGGATAAAAATAGCTATAAGAAAATTTAAATTTAAAAAAATAAATAAAAAAAGTAATTTATTAATGCTTGTACTTAATTTCTTTAATCTGTTCTCTTATGTTTTACTAGCCAAAAAATATATGTTTCGATAGTAGGCTCACTACTAAATACAGATTGTTTTATTAGATTTTCATACTCGATGGTGGGCCGGTGGACTTAATGTTATTCTTATTTAGTTTGGTTTACTGGAAATGGGAAGTTCTATGCTCAAATCTTGTTAGGTGTACTGAGAAAGATTTGTACTAAATTATTTACCACTACCACTACAAGCAAATGCGGGTAAATTTCCTATAAATTGATCCTTCCTCATCCTTACCTGAGAAGTGTAGTTCAAAGCGTATAGCCCAGATGGATAGTATAAAACAGAATGAAATTATAATTGCATTTATTATTAAATGTTTGAATCCATTAAAAAAAATCACATCATTTCAAACTAGGCTTGTAATAAAAGGCACCTCTTCAATTGTATCTGATCTACATACTCACTGACACTTGGAGAGGAGTGATATACAAATTGCCATATGTGTTATGGATATATGAAATATGAAATCATGACCAATAACACCTACACTCCTTTCTTATAGATAATCGCTCTATCACTAGGACCGGAAATATGATTTATAGACCTTCTTATTATTTCCACAGCGTTCCGATTTTTATACAACCGGGAATAGAACCCTAATCATTAAGATGACCAAGACATATGCCTTACTTACCAAGCTGAAGAGTATTTCGACCATTTTGTATCAATTATAAACGTTTATAGATTTGCGAGAAATTACAGTTAATTATATTTATTACGAAATTGAAATTGCACCTTAATCTTATCTTTTTTTACAATGATGTTATCGGTATTTTGTATTATTTATTTCTTAACGCATTATTTTACAGACTTTAAAAAAAATCATATTTGAAAAACTATTTAGCTTTAATAACGCTATCTCTACACACACAAAAAGGTGACCCAGCAATCTAGGGGTAAAGGGTCGGACTTCTGAGTTGGGGGTCCGGGGTTCAATCCTCGGTCCCGGCACAGATTTATCTGATGACCAAACCCTTCCTTCACCTCTGACAAAGATGTGTATCAATAACAATTTGTGAATTTGTGGAATTCCAGGCCTACATAGTGGTCCGGATCCCACGTTAAACTGTAGATCCTTCATTTCATTTCAAAATCACCCTACCATTGCACATTAGTGTAAGTGCGTATAGCTCAAACGGGTACTAAGACGCAGTGCTAATAATAATAATCATAAATTTATACAAAAATTAATTTAAGTCTCACACTTTATAGTGTATTTTAAAATATAGCCGGATACACCCATTTTAAAATATAGATACACATGGCGTATTTTTTTTAGATCTAGTCCTACTAACCACCCTGGCTATAAGTATATAAATACATCAATAGGATGAGTACGAAGAAGATATAATTTAGGTGAAGTATACTACTAGCCCTAGCATTAAAGATTAGGAAACATTATTATTATTTAGCACCACATCTTACTACCAATTTGGTTTATACGCTTTAAGTATTAATTACGCTAATGGACTAAGAATTGGGAAGGTTGAATTAGAGGAAGTGAACCCAAATTTGCGTGGAGGGAGAGTGGAAAGCCATTTATTAAAAACCACCCCCAGTTCACCCGACCGAGATTCGAACCTTGATCTCCCCGTCCTCATCAGTCGAGCTCAACACGACTAGCGCGTTAGCCAACTACGCCACCGAGGCGGGTATTAGGAAACAATTTAGAAGAAATACCATACGTGCATCCTGCCAGAACTCGAGCCCCGACCTTCCCGTCACAAGAAAACAAGATTAAATGAGCTTGATATTATTTAGTTCTTGTGCACGACAGTGCGAGTAATATAGGTTATTAGAGCAAGAAAAGGGAATGACTAACTTGTGCACCCTTGACGTAATTTGAAGCTACACAAAGAACAAAGGTCGGCAAACATTTTTTGTAAAGGGCAAAATTGTAAATAGTTTATGCTCTGTGGGCCAAGAAGCATACTCAAGTATATTTATGTAGGTAGGCCTGCTTACTTATATAACACGAAAAAAACTTTTTCACAAATCTACTGAACAAAATGTAATACAATAATAATAATAATAATAATAATAATAATAATTAGTCTACAATAGAGTGTTTTAAATACAGCTCTACTAATGAGAAGAATTGACTTGCGTGTTTTGAGATAACATTTTACCAAATTGAGGTTCAAATTTAGTACTATCAATCATCACAATTGATTTCAAATTGTTAATCTTTAAATACTGACCTATATTGAGACTTTATATATTTCAGACTTGAAAATGTTTTTCACAGATGTAGGTGCTGCCAACTAGAGCTATAAAATCCCGAGTATATTATTTTGGTTGACTATTAATCACTTGGAAGACATTTATAGAAATCTGTTAGATTCTTCTCTTGAAATTTGACTTTTAGCATGTCATTATATTGCAGATTAATCACTTACAATTGTAGGTTAGGTAGAAGCTCTTTAATTAAACAGTTAAATGGATTTTGTAATATGGAAATGTCTTTTGAACTTACATCAAGATATGAAAAAATGCTGCTGAATTTTAATTTTAATTTGAAAATATAAAGTACATTCTTAACTCGCGGGCCGTACAGAAAGAGTTAGCGGGCCCTAGTTTCCTAACCCCTGACATAGAGTATTAATAGAGACATAAATAATGTATCAATGCAAGATGTGTTCATGAATTACTAACACTGCAGCTCAATCAGTAGGATGCTTGCTAAAAGAGATGGTGGTTTCAAGTTAAATGCTTTATTCTTGCGCAGAGCTTCTTTCTAAATTTCCGGAATATTTGAATATTTACATGAAGGAATTAGATATGAGGAAGGTACAATTTAGAGGAAATATACCCACATATGCATGTAGGGAAAGTGGCGAACAATTTGATAAAATGAAAACCGAGTGAGTACATTTTACTTGGATTCAAACTCCAGTCTTTCTGTCATCAACATCCCAGACTATTGCGAAAGTAATGCCTTAGTAGAATATGTGACCGTCCACTCTGGCTTACATTTTACTTTTGGTTAGAATTGTCATTCACAAAAACGAAACTATATTTCATTACATTGAAATAGATGTTCTCAAGCACCTATTATATTATCCAAGCGTTATTTCATTTTGGTGCGCGAGTTTCGACCTTTATACATTTGAGAACAGACATCTAAGAATATGAATTTTATTAAAAATCCGTGCTGATACGTATCACCAGACTCTCACAGACGAATGTCTGCTTCAGTTATCAATCTAGGATGTCAAGCATATTGAGAGACTGCTAACTGAATTGCATATTCAAATATCACAATGTATTGTTCAATTATAACTTATTCGAATTTCTTTTACATGAATACGAAAAAAAGCTTTATGATATTGTAACGAATATATTTAAGAATTTTAAAAGAACTGTAGGATAAATTTATGTGCGTCAGGTTTCTTAAAGAGTAAAATATTTGTTATTCCTTAACTCTTTCCAGCTTTACACATTCTTATATCCTGTAAAAAATTGGTTCAACTTTCTTCAGATCTTACTTCGATGTATATCTTCACTATAATTATCTAGAGAGATGATTATAGAACTCTCTAAGATACAAATATAAAATAACTTTATAGATTACAAACAAATCTCTCATCAGTGAACACACGAACTGGAGGTGTCATTCTTGCTTCGTCTGGTTTGTCTATGATGGAGGTCAAGATTCAAATCCCAGTTGAGTATACTAAGAGTAATTTTCCTAAATTGCTTTACAGTAATTCACTATGCTATTAGGGGTATATTTACACTCAATTTTACCTATCCCATCAGTAACCTATTGATGTATATTTGTTGATTTTCTAAATGGGAGTAAGTAAAAAATTTTAAAAAATTATAATTATTTCTGGTGATTTTGTATTAATTTTAATCTTTCATACATTTTACAGAATGGAAATATGGCAATCACTCTATAGGTAAACAAACATCGTATGACAAATTGACAATCACACGTTACCTATGTGATGTTATTTGCCACCCTACCTTGTGTTTCCCTATTTTTTCTAGTTTTGTGAACAATTTCCAATTTAATTTCGCGTGAAATCTTCGAAGTTCGCCAGCTGGTTGCCGGCCTGACTAATGATACTGTTTACATCTATTAAATAAAATAGAAGGATGGAAGGAACAACGCAAAACATTGTTTTAAATAATTTAAATAAGGAATTTTGATTTAAGGAAGAACACTTACCTTTTATTAAACATATTAATTATCCTTTTAAGAAGTGTGTTTGACTCTTGTATTAATTTTTAAAGTCGACCATGTTTGTTTTAACGCATGCGCAGTGCTATCAAACAAGTGAATAGAGGACATCGTGATTTGTAAAAGAAGAAGAAAGGAAGAAAAAACAATCGGGCTGTTCAATTTTTTTGACAGAAGGAAATATACATTTAATTCTTTATAAAACATTATTCACATTCAATTGGTTATATTTCAATATTTATATTGAACCTACATTTCATTTTGATATTTCTCCCTAGTCTATAGCCAACAATTCATTTTTGTTTTTATTTATATATATTTAGCTTTCTCTTTGGACTTGGAAGTAAGAGTAGAACATTTTTAAATTTAGAAGATTGGAAGGTTTTTAAATAATAGAGAGAGGGGTTGCTTCCTGGTGGTTGGTCCAACATGGAGCCAAATCGATGGAGCTCCCAATTCAAGTTATTTTATAGTGATTCAAAGGTGGTGGATTAAGGTGAAAGTAGCAAAAAAGGGAAGCTAAGTGTGTGTGTAAGAACTACAATATTTATGCTCATTTAAATTGTGGAAGAATTTGAAGTGAAACAAATTTATGAAGATGGTGTTTCAATATGGACTAATTATTCATGGGTGAGGTCAAACCAATTCTTCAACTTTCGATTATTGCAATCTTTTATTTTCTCTCTCCTATATAAGTCAGAACTTATTTACTTCCAGAAAGACAGACTAATTCATAGAATTAATTAACATTTTATTTTATATCTAATTATTAATTTTATTGATTGTATATATATATATTTTTTTCTCTTCTTTTGGTTTCAACAATACTGTGCTATACTTGATTAAATTAGAATTATAACTAACTGGAATTCTATAGGTAGGATTTGGATGTGGACAAAAGGGAAACAACAATAAATCCACTAAAGTGCCAACAATTGTTGTTCTATACATTTTTTTTATTTGTAGCCTAAATTACATTTTTCTTCAACAATCCATTTTTTTATCTAAATTGTTCATGTTTTTTAGTTTTAAGTTTACCCAAGTGGTCCCGAGTTTGAGAGTCTTCGTGCCACTGAGTTGATAGCCGAGGTAAATGTTTTTCCTTTTGACTATTATTTTTCCCCTAGATACTAGGGGTAGCGCCCAAAAAAAAACACAAGTATATAGATAAAGAGAATACACTTATTTCTCTTACACTGTCTGTTTGAATTAGTTGAAGTCGACGTAAAATATATATTTTTTTAAAGGTTATATTTCTTCTTTTTTTTATTTCACTATACCTATCATCTTAAAAAAATCACACTCTACATATCTTATGATAATCACATACTATACCTACCATCGTAAGGCCTGAACACTCTTGGGTCAGATGACAGATCAAAGTAACTCTGCCACTAAAAAAAATTAGATTCCTCTACTCGAATCACACGAGGTAGATTAAATAAAAATAAATGTTACGTTGGTATTGTGAATCCTTACGCTACCATGCCCTTGGTCAGCGTTTCCAACGAAATCTATAGCTCATAGAATTTCTGGAATAGCAAGAGAACCTTAATTATCTTTGCTAAACCAAATCCCTCAAATATCACAATAAATTAATACATGATGAAACACAATATCCATCATTTTCTAGCCCCTTGTAAAAATAATGATATACAGGACAAAATTAATCTGATAGGTATTTAAAAAACATTGGGCTACTACTTAAAAAAGAAAACCCAAACCTAGGTCCCTTCCTATGGTGAACCCTGATGGTTAAAATATTAAATTTTACACATATAAATAAATGGTAAATTATAGACATTTTACTTAAGTGAAAATAAACAGTAAATATCTGGAATATTTAATTTTTCTAGTAAAAGTTACACAACAATCAAATAGTATACCCTTATTGTTGCCAATGAAAGTAATTTTCTATTTAATAAACTGAATTGTAGAATCTAAATACATCAAAAGCTTTCTGATATTAAATAGAGCAAAAAATTAATAGTCTTAGG
Organism: Timema poppense; assembly: GCA_902141375.1. Taxonomy (NCBI): domain Eukaryota; kingdom Metazoa; phylum Arthropoda; class Insecta; order Phasmatodea; family Timematidae; genus Timema; species Timema poppense. The sequence goes on from CABFOV010000281.1 coordinate 220,971, forward strand.
TAGTAGCTTACTTACTTTACGGTGTAAGACAATAAGTATAACTATTATATTTGTCAGTTATAACTACAAGAAATATTCAGGGAAAAAATAGCCCAAGTAAAATTATCGTTTCAAGTACTTAGGAAAATAAACTTTCCACAAAAATATTTATTTGGAGTCATTTAGTGGGACATTGCCTGATTTTATAAACACCAGAAAGTTAGTAAAAATGTTTGTTTACCATAATTTTTTAACTCAATTTAAAGTCCCAGATTTAAGTGTTTAGCTTGAAAACGCTTTAAGACGCTTACCAGTTTAAAAATTCTATAATTTTAATAATCACTTTTCAAATATCTTTCATTTTAAGCATGAAGAATCTCCAATCGCTTTAGAATGGTTTTTCATTATGAGGCTTGTTTCTAAGCAAGCTGGCAAGGAACATGAACGAGATAAGAATAAAAAATATATGTATTTAAATAATGTAGATATAATTAAACATTAATTAAATAAAAATAATTTTAAAGGGTTAAACATTTAGGTTCAAACAGGTGTTAATTTTAAATCGAGGCGCTTAGTAGTGAAGCATTCTCCCAGCACACTAAAAACAAGTCTTCCTTCTATTGTTTTATATTATTATTACTATCCACACCAATGTAAAGATAATAGAAAGGTAGCACCAATTCTAGGAATTTGATTGTGTCATTGCTTACGTCACCTATTATAAAGCAAATATATTTTAATATGAAGGCAGACAAAAATACTTTTTTTTTAAATAAACAGAAGAAGGACGTTAATTTGATATTGCTGTGAATTTTGAAAGTCTCTTTATTATTTAAAGTTCTAAAATGTGACCTGATATTAACAGCTTAGTTTATCTTCCATTATAGCTTTGTGTATCTAACGTTCTGGCATGTGTACTTAGTGACGTCACATGGTCAGCCAGCCAGGTGTCTCTCCGTCTGTTAACTTCTATTCTCTTTACATTGGTTCACACAAAGATACAGTACTGGCTATTTTGTCATCAAGAAGGTAGCAACAACAACGTTTGGAAACATTGACATTTTGTAAGGATCATGTGAATAAAACCAGGTAGATGCTTTAATGACTCACCTCATTCTTCATTATTTATAATTTAAATATTATTAATAATTATTGACTACTGATTTATGTTTACATCAATACAAGAATATTTTTTTAGATAAAAACTTATCTGAATTTTCAGAAAATGTAGACATTAAATATTAAGGGAACAATTTTGTAAAATAAATATACAAAATACTTTACAATAACATGAAAAAAGGGTGACCTGGCGGTCTAGGGGTAAGGTGTCAGACTTCTGTGCTGGCGGCCGGGGTTCAATCCTCGGTCCCGGCACAGATTTATCTGATTACCAAACCCTTCCTTCACCTCTGACAATACATCTTGTGAATGTGGGGAATGCAAGGCCTCCACCGTGGTTCGGATTCCACGTTAAACTATAGGTCCTCCATTTCATCTCACAATCACCCTACCATTTACACATTAGCGTAAGTGCGTATAACCCGAACGGGTAGTAAGACGCGGTGTTAATAATAATAATAATAATAATAATAATAATAATAATAACATGAAAAAAGAATAGAAATGAAATAAATAAAATATAGTTAGACATTTGAAATAAAATGATAGCTTATTAATTTATTATCACACTTGGAAATTCATTCTTAGCGTATGGTAACTCTCCCTAGTTTAGTAATAGTTTTTAAGTAGTGAGCTGATGATACCACATTTAAAATACAAACACACGATAACACAACACTATACAAAAATTAATAGACCGTACTGTTTGACACGTGAATAAATTCGTCAATCCCACCTAATCTAATATTCTGGTAACTAATAGGTTGGGATTTTAATTCCTGGTGGGTCTATCGTGGTATTGCATCATACCATCCACCCACCCAAATGTTTTCACATTTACTATAAATTGTAAAACACTTGTCTGCTCTTTACACCACGAGTGTAAATGTGCGGTTAGCCCAAGGGTGTAGTAAGACTGGAAGTACAGAAAATTAATAGAGTAATATTAATAAAATAAACTTACCTAATATAATATGTTTAGTCTTTGAGCAGAAATCATCTGAGATGTTTTCTTTGAAGGTGTATGGTACCTCGATGGCTGCTAGGTGGTTGTTGATTTTGTTCGGAGCTTGTTAAAAAGTTTGCACCTTGAGCTCACCAGGGAGTTTGTGGGAGTTGGAAGTAAAACACGTTATTTAAAGTTATCTCCGGGAGTTTCTTCTCAACTCGCCATCCAAACATTCATCACTATAATAGCACTAAGTTGTTTTTTTCATTGCGTTGCAATCAAAATGTTCAATTCAATGTTTCAGAGTTTATATTATTATTTTTAAGTTTGTAATAAACGACATTTTACTCAATAATCGTTTAAAATAATTTGTTCTACTGGTTTGAATTAAAATACTTTAACCAAACCCTGATTTTTCTATGAAGAACCGTATCTGGTAGTTAATAAAGCTACAATTTTAATATGTTTTATTTCAAGTCATGTTAACTGCAGCTGTCTATTTAGATATACATTATCAATAACTATAAGATAACTAAAATAATATCGAAAATATTATCAATGTTGGCCGCAAAGAAATATGTTGGAATTTTCAAACAGTTGTTTCAACCAAAATAAGACTTTGATGTACAATTTTAGATCTAAATAATTGACAATATAACTATATATAACTCCTGTATTTATATTTTTTGAAAATAAAAAACTTATTAGTTCTCTGTTTTGTAAATAAGTTTATTGCTTTCATGTTATTAGGCTAATAAAAGTGTAAGATAGCACAACTATAATAAAACATGTCTATCCTTTTTACGTTTAATAATATTTTATAATCTTTAATATTAAAACTGTCATGTGCAAGGAATTATTGTATTCTATATCATTATATAAAACCTAGTATTTTTAGAAAATAATTAGTTATCCAAAATACACCATTAAAATATTCGTGTTTTACGGAATTTCATTATATACCAGCGTTAAAAGTGTTTTGACCACTGTTTCAAAATTAATTGCCCTGTCATAAAGGCTTTAATTTGTTTATTGAATTGAGGGAGTAAATGTTTGGGAGAAACAATTAAATATGTAGGTTACAGGAAAGCATTCACGAATTTAATAAATTGTACATGGTAACTTCTACCACAGATATTCATTTAGAGTACATAAAAACTACTTGCAGTGTAATTTGCTCGTGATTTTTTTTTTACCTCATGCCCGTCAGTTGTGGTAGTTCTGCCAACATGCATCCTGCATTCAATTAACTATGACTTCGGGGCGTCAGGGAATAATAATTTTGTCGTTGCACGGCGTTGGAAGCACACGCCAAATTGGACTAAATTAATCATATATGCTTTCGGTCTTTCATCCCTTCCAAATCTTCCCCTGACACCGTGCATCCAAACATACGAGCACAGCGTATCACAGGAACTGCCAGTATCACGAGATGCGCCGTTGTATTTGGGCAGAGTCCAATGTATCTCCCCAGCGGGGTTTTCGAGGGCTGGCCAGACGCAATAGTATGAGGGGGTCACCCCATTCAGGAAATGAACCTGGTGGGGTCCAGTTGCCATGGAAACCCTGCAGCCTCGTGTTGTTTAGAGGACAAGGGTGAGTTTTAGGGGGATCTATTTGTTCTCACTATTTTTTTTTATTTCTCTCTTTACTCAATAATCTATATTATTTTGGTAAAATCTCTAGGGTATTGTCTTTCAAACAAAGCTTTTGTGCGAGCTAAGCGGGTAAAGGAGGATTGTGGGTGACTATTCTTTGGCAAATACTTCGAGTAGTCCTACTGTCACCCACATATTTATTTCATCAAAGGAAAACTGCAGCATTTTACAGAGTTGTTGGAGCTATAATCGTGGTTGGGCTTACTGAAAGGGTTGTTATTCACAATATTCTTTTCCGCCGTGGGTTTTCAAACCCCTCTCCACAATAATGCATGAACCCTTCTTCATCTATCCTGAATGGTAACAGCCTTACCTTGATTAATTACACTATGGCTCTATATTATAAACATAACCACGACTTGCTATCTTTCAGGGTGAAAGGGGGGTGCATTACTTTTAGGATACTCTCCCCATCCACACACCTGAAATAAAGATGTTAATTACGTTTGTATTCCGCATTGATGGACACGCGGACTAAATGTCACAGGGTAGTTATCTGGTAATGGTAAGTTCTGGGTTTTAACCCCGACTGGATGTTCCAAGGCTATTTTCCCAAAGTGTTTTCCAACTCTTCCTCCACATAAATGCGAGTGCATTCCCTCAAATATCTTATTTTTTTCATTCCTACTCCATTAGTGTGATTGAATTTTGATAGCCCAGCCATTACTAAAATGTGTTGAAAATAAACTGTTTGTTAAAGGTGGAACATTAAAAAAACTGTAAGAAAAAATTACTGTCACAAGTGCAGAGCATATATATAATAAAATACCAACAAATCAGGATGTTGTTTTGTATATAGCTTATTGACTATTCTCTAGTTGATGTAATATTTAGTTTAACAAAAAGTAATTTGACTAAGTTTTTTTAACGACGTTGACTACTTAGATGCCACTATGCAAGTGGGTTGCATCTTAACCAAAGGCCTTTAAATAATCTAAACACTATCGCACTTACTTACCCGCCTCGGTGGCGTAGTTGGCTAACGCACTAGTCGTGTTGAGCTCGACTGCAGAGGACGTGGAGATTGAGGTTCGAATCTCGGTTGGGTGAACTGGGTGGTGGTTTCTCCCAAATGGTGTTCCACTCTCCCTCCACGTAAATGCGGGTTCACTTCCTCTAATTCAACCTTTTCAATTACTAATCCATTAGCGTAATTAGTACGTACAGCGTATAATCCGAACGATTAGTAATATGCGATGCTAAATAATAATAATAAAACTATCGCACTTAATCGCCAATTTTACGAAATAAAAAGAGGGGAAAGAATGAGCAGTTCACTTTGCGAGGCCTCTTTTTTATCTATTGATAGAACTTTCCTACTTCCTTTGACGAGTTTACGGTTACTCGTATATATACTATTGCCACCTTGAACACATTGACATGGTTTTTTTAAATAACCTTTTTCTTGTTTCCTATTCTATTGCTTTCAAAAACTTTTTTCATCTAAATCCTTTCAGGAAGACTCCTAGAGACCATTTTCGAGACCAAGCCAAATATCCTGAGTTATAGAGGATTTATACGTTTTGCAAATAAATCGACTTCAAGATAAAAATAGATTTTGTGACACTATAAGATTTTTTTTAATACTTAAAAATGTAGAGTTTAAATTTCAACTTTATTCGCATAATAAAACGTAAATTCAGCAGTGACGTAACTGGTAGGCAACGTCCCTAAGAGTAAATAATATATATATATATATATATATAAATTTGTATTTGAAGTTGGGTAATCTTTTATTTTAAAAAAGCTTGAGTGAGAAAACTGTGCCATGTATAGATATTTAAAAAACATGTTTTCAAATTGGTTGTAGTATACTTACAAATCAACTGTTGAAGCTTGGTATTAATAAATAACATATTCATTTGGAAATTAATTTTACCCGTCTGCATCGCTATATATTGACTTTACTGTTCAGTGATTAAAATTTAACTAAACTAATTTAACAAAGCAACTCCTTTATGAAAGAAATATCTGTTAAATCTAATTAATAAAAACAAATTATTTTCAAAATATGTTATATATATATATATGTGAACACTATAATAGCAGCTTATTACAAACACATAAGCTATTCTATCTTATTTCCAAATTTTGCGTAAACCACTCAATATTTTTTGATAGACATTTTATAAATATTTGTTGGCACATTATTTGGAAACTCTTCCTATTGTTTATTATGACTACTTATTTGAATATCCATTAAGACCAACCAGAACATACACTTACTAATCTAAAGAAATTGGGTTGGTATTTATAATAAACATAATATGCAGAAATATTACAACAAGACAGCATGATTAACCAACATTTATTTATGTCCATGACGTCATTTGTACGAATGCACAAGAGCAAAATATGTATTATTATGTATTATAATAATAATGGATATGTAATTGTTAGATTTAATGGATAAAAATGATCAAAATAAGGAATTCATACCTTGAAATAAGATAAGAGGGCTATATATTACAGCTATGCAGCACGTTCCTACCCACTTAGTCATGTCTGTGACGTCATTTGAGGCATTACAATTGTGTGTACATATTACTGCTAGGCAGAACTTGCATAGCCATTCCCTTAGCATAGGATGCCATCAACATTAAACTACTATTAGTTATTGTCTGTGTCGTCCCTTGAACCACCACATTATCGTGTACTTATAAACTCTAGACAGCACCTGTGTGACCTCTGTACCATGATGTACGCAACCAATTATGATTACTCATTTAAGTAAAAAATGACAACCCAGTCATAAGAATTGAGCCCAAGACCTTTGGCTGTGCGTGGCAATGCTCTCTCTGTTACTGAGTAATTCTGGTTCGTCTAACTTCTAGGGACATGTTTCACTAGATTTTGTATTCAGTCTAATTGTGGTAGCTAGTGAAAGTGTGAATTTGTGGTATACATGAATTAGAAACCATAGATTTTTTCAGATTTAAACACAATGAACAAGAAACCATATGTGTATTAAGTACTAAAACAATGAAATAGGAACCAAAGGTATCTTCAGAATTCAAACAAAGTCTTTTTTCATGGGTGCCTATAGGAAATGGGATGATGGGCGTTTGATCTTATTCCCCTTTGATATTAAAATATAAATAGAAAACACATCTTATTCTAAGAGCCATTAAGTTTAAAAGTGTCCGAAGGTCAAGTAAAAAAATATGCTTTCATTTCCTATTTCGTTCTCTAATAATTGAATATTAATGGTGTGATTGTGTGGCCAAAGCATTGATTATTTTGTATATTGACCCATTAATTTAAATTTTTATAATATCATTTTTACTTAAATTAAGAATATATTGATTTACCGCATAGGTAAAATACCAAATTTCAACTATATCATTTAATTTGTATTAGCATCAAATGAGGTTTGTGCTGTTGACACGAAGGCTAGAAAAAAAAGCCCAGCAAATATATTGTATTATTCCACTAGCTAGACTATATATATTGGTTATTAATGTATTCAAAGTACAATTACTTGTGTTTTATTATATTGTTTCAGTTTCATTTTCTCTAATTAAAACCCAGTACCCTTACATTCACTTCGCCGATTAGTGTTGTGAGAAGTGTGTATAATTTGATTGGCATCATCTGCTTCCCATTAGAGAAACTCTTACAAGCAATCATTCCCCAATTCAATGAAGGGAGAAATTAATATTCAGATACTCCGTAATCGTACTTGAAGAATACACTGGACCTTCCGTGTTAAGATCCTGACCGTCTCAAATGCACACCTTTATCGTTCTATACAAACGTGTTTTTCTTGTAATGAAATAGGTATTCATTTAATAATAATGTTAATCAAAAGTTCCCACCCTTAAAATATATTAAATTAATTAATAGTTTCAGAACATAAAACTAAATGCAGCCACATGTGTGAGAAAATTATCTTACACACAAGGATGATCATTTATTTATTAAGTTACTGACAACCAAGATATGTTGTTCACAGTCCCCCATCACTATTGAAAATATTTGTGGAAAAAAAAATAGCTTCGAGAATATTCTCTCTCTCTCTCGCTACCTTTTAGAACATGGTGGGAATTACAGAAATATCTAATAAACTAGAACAATTTCTTTTGAACAATTTACTCGACTCAAAACCTTACAGATTAACGGTTTGTGTCAAAAAATCTTTCACAAACTCTCTCTGCAACCTTACTAAGAAGCGGTATGCGTTAAGTTAATCTCGAAAGTAAAATTCACTCCACGATGCGTTGAGCTCTCTAGCTTATGCTGTTTCATTCTCTGTGCAAACATCATTAATCAGGATCAATTGCTTTAAATTAATTAAAACAAGTTTCTACAAAATGACTAATTTTTCACATATAAGTAGCATTAAAACCGGACTCCTATTATTATCACTCCGGATCCTAACAAGATAGACTATTCCACAAAGAGAGAGTATCCTTACACTCTCATTCTTTGGTCCTAGATTCGATAGTCTTTTATTTGGGTACCTACCTTACCAACGTTTTGATAATGTTATTAATACGCTTGCCATACATATTAATATGAAACAAATATTAGGTTTATTAATTTAGATTTAGCTTTATTGAAATACTTAATTTTGATTAACATATTGAAAATACCAAAATTCAGTTAATTTAAAAATGATACCACCGGGACACGGGAATCGAATTGGGGGCGTTTGACTTACTACGCCAATGTTTTACTACTTACCTATCCAGGAAACTTCCCGTGCTCAGGGCCATTTTTCACTCATAATTAAGGCTGAGTATGTGATGGACGTTCATAAATCGTCATATGAGTGAAGTAGGACACTAAGTCTGGGACTAATCCTGAATAACTCAGTGGTAGAGCATTGAAATACGTCAAACCAAAGGTTCCGGGTTCTATCTCCGTGACCAGGTTCATCGAATTGTGGTCTCTTCCACATGACCATTCCCGTAATTACAATTATCCGCAACCTGTTTGTTGATATTCATATTAAGCTTAGATATTTACTTTACATTTTGTCTGCTAAAAACCGACTTGGTTGGCCTGGCCATATTAATTAAGCCACTTCCTTGCCGATAAACTGTCAAAACATGATTCGAAGTGATTAAGTCGCCTCCGTGCTCATTGGCTATGGCAAAGCGAGTAGAAGAACTATCCTTCCCGGCTTTTCTCGCGGGATCCCATTTCATTCTCATTGGTCTTCAGAAAGGCTGAACCAGTAGTAAGCTAACCCGGGAGGATTTAAGTTATGAAAAAAAAATCGTGTCAAGGGCTACACTTTAACATAAAAAAAACTTAGCGAAATCTAGTCATTGGAGGTGTCTATTTTATCGATCAGTTTTTTTAAACATATGTTTTAATGCTTCTGTTTCAGGGTAATAAACGATCTACTAAGCAGATACTTATATTGTTCCCCTGTCGAAATAGAAATTTAGAAAATGAGGCCAAACATTTTACTCTGGGAGTGTTGCTAATAAATAAGTTACATTATAGTGTTTGGCCTCAGCAATGATCAAACGGACGTTGAAAGGATTTTATATATATATATATATATATATAATCGTCCCGGGATAGCTCACTTCTGGTGCAGCCTTCCTGAAGAACAATGGGAATGAAAAGGGATCCAGCAGGAAAAGCCGGGAAGGATAGTCCTACTCGCTTTTCGCTTTGGCATTTCCAAGAGGTATGGAGGTGACATAATCATATATAGATCATTTTAACCCACAACAACTCATGCGTAAGAATAGTTTTACTTCATCTCGAGATCCTTCTGTCTCTTCTTCGGAAGAGGATGTGACGCGCGGGAATGGAAAATTCGGTCTTTAGGAGATTGGCTCTGGTATTGTTTAGGGGAGACGCCTGCGAATTGTTTTGAATTCCTATTTCATCAGTCCTCGCTATGTCGTTCCGTGATAACCGTCACGAAGTTATATTCGTTCAGGTTTGACAATACCTCACATGTAGTTTCCTCTGACGTCAGCTCGATATATTATCATCACTCTCATTGACGTCCCAACTTTTGTGAAGTAAAGTTACAATTGCTAGAGCCCGGATATTTATGTAGAATTTGTCTACAAAATATTTGCAATAATATGTAGCAAAATCCATTAAACTATTTATTAAAATATGTAATAACGTGAAAATACGTAACATCAAATAAACCTTATTTCACCACGTCAACAACTATACATAATAAAGGGTACAGAGAAAAAAGGAGGAAAGTCACATTACATACGTTTTGCAGGAAATCAACTTTTATATCTCAAACCCCAAAGGACCTCATAAAATACTTTCTTTAATTAATTTAAATATGACAAAGACCTCTCTTAACCATTATCTAAAGTAAATAGAGAATCCCTCATGATTGTCTCACTCTTACATATGGCAGCACAATCTCACTTTGAGTTGAAATTGGACTTTAGACCTTTTTCACCCGTACCCATAATATATTAATGAAGCGAAATTTAATATTAAGGCTGAAAGTTTTAAAAAGGTGTTTATAGAAAAATACTTTTTTACATATACACTCGTGTAGATAATTTTATTAGTTGCATTGCATTATTAGTTTGTTTTACACCACTTAAGGTGGGATAGAAGGGGAGGGGAGAAAGGGCCAGTGGTTTTGCAGTTTATATGGAAAAACTTGTTTTTTGTTAAAAAAAATAAAATATTGTTCCAGGATAAACATAAAGTTTAATTATCACATGGTGATATCAAAAGTTATTAAATATCTGTTTAAGCATAGCGAGATGAGAAAAGTTTTAACAGAAGAGAAAATGTTGCCATTAAATTACAGGACACCGTTGACATATATTAAAATTTCGATGTCATCATGTGAAGAAATTTAATTTATATCTTTGGACTGGAGCAATTTTTTTTTCGCCCAAAAAAAAAAGGTTTGGCCATAGAAAATGCAAAAAAACATTGGCTTTATCTCGCATCTCCTTCCATCCCACCTTAAACTTCCCATTAATTAATAACTTCAAATAAATGGCATTGAATAACGGTTTTTATAAATCATACAACCATTAAAAACTTCTATTTAAACATATACTTTTGCTTGACCTTTGAAAACAAGTGAACGTCAAACCACTCCTGATATTTTAAAGTCATTTTGCTAGAATTATTATTTTTTGGTCAGAGGTAAAATGATGGATATCAACTATACTAACCAGTATTATTATTATGCTTAAAAGTATATACATGGTTGGTCTTGTTTGCTTTTCAAAAGACCATTCGATGCATCGTATTATTGTGACAGACTTCAAACTACATTTCCCTGAAATATGTTGGGTTCTTTATTCGTCATTTGGTTCCTTTCTTGCCGCTTTATATCCGTTTCTTCTCCCGACCACAGAACCACGGAAAAATGACCGAAGCAGATAAAACCATTATTCTTTTTGCAACTGGTTGACGTGTGTTTACAAACTGACACGCCACACTAGAAACTTCAGAGACAAAACTCCATGATGACAATTGTAATCCTCTCTTAAAAGCCAGCTTAGCTTAATTTTACTTTTCTCATTGCCGTCTCTTCACTGGATACCTATATTCCTATATGAAAGTAAAATCTGCCTGAAAGTTAGTGGCACGTCATTTAAGCACATTATATCCTAGAAAGACATAAGAATAATACAATAGTAAAAAACAAGTAAAATAATATTTAACTTTATGTTATATCATATAAGATATATAGAATTAAGTAACATGTGTAAAAATATTTAAAATCAAAATTTAAAATACAGTTTCAAACACGCTTGCATTTCATTGCATTTTAATATATTTTATTTTATTTTTTACATTTAAACAATGGTCGCGTGATCCAAACCATCAGTCTTGGCTGGCAATATAAACTGGATTGCCGAACATGGGGATAGCCTTGTTTGAAAGCTTTACTAGGGGCACTAGTGGATGTTTTCCACAAGTGATATATATATATATCATTTGTGGATTTATATATTTAGCATTTGTGGATATATATATATATTCTTTGGATCACTTTCCATGCTCAAGTGAATTAATATTCATTATTTTGAACGTACTATTAAAGAGTTTACTAACCCTATATTTTTTTGTCATTTTTACCTCTGGTATTGAGATATTAACACTTTTATTTAACGGATACATAAGTTGGTGTCAGTCAATATACTTAAGGTTTATTCAAAATCGTCTGTGCAATACTGGCTCTCAAACTTTATGCGTGACTAAATTTCAACCATATTTAATTATTATTATTAGTACCGCGTCTAACTACCCGTTCGGGTTATACACACTTTCGTTAATGTGTAATGGTAGGGTGATTGTGAGATGAAATGGAGGACCTAGAGTTTAACGTGGAATCCGAACCACGGTGGAGGCCTGGCATTCCTCACATTCACAAGATGTCTTGTCAGAGGTGAAGGAAGGGTTTGATAATCAAATAAATCTTTGCCGGGACCGAGGATCGAACCCCGGCCGCCAGCATAGAAGTCTGACACCTTACCCCTGGACCGCCAGGTCACCTAATATTATTTATTTGACTTTACAACATAAAATAGCATCATTAATTAAAATTGAATTTTTTTTGTTCAAATTTGAGTAAAAGACATTTGCAAAAGGTGAATTCAGAATATTTAATGATCTTCGTTCTTTATATACTTTTATACTTGCAAAATATAGCTGTCACTATCGAATTTTTCATACTATTAATTTAAAATATTTTTTTGAGGGATTGAGCAATCGAGCATATATTATAGATGGTGCAAGGGCTCCTTCAGTCCATATATTGTGGGAACACCTGACTTAATGTTTTCTCGGGATTTTCAAAACATAATATAATTTATGAGAGCAGAATGAGGAATCAAAAATTTGAAAACAACATTAATCTAGAACTAGGATAAAAAATAACAGAAAATTTCAATGTAAAAACCACTCCTATGGCATCCAGCCGAGATTAATTAATTTTAATTAGCGACCTTTTGTGTCAAGGCTGGGCAAATAAGTCTTATCTCATTCACGCTGAGATATCCTTCACTGTGACATTGGCTATGCATTTTCTAGGAGCTGCATTTATATGAATTAATTATGGTATGAGTAATATAAAACCGGCTCTGTATTCCTGGAAACAGAGCCAGAGGTTTCGGGTTCGATTTCCAGCACTTCTAGATTTTTTATGTGGCGCATTGGGTCTGGAAAGGGATCAAACTCAGCTTCCTGAGGGCAAATGAGGAGTCAATTGAATAAATAGGTAGTGGCCCTGGTTTAGAAAATTGAGAATAATGGCAGGAGGGTTTGTTGAGCTGACCCCTTGACACCCTCTATTTGAAAATGTTTGCACTATCATTGTTAACATAAGTAACTGCTTGGTCAGTATAGGTTGATTGTGGAATTACTCCATGGAGTTGTTTTAAATATATAATGAAAGGCGGACATGTGAACTAAATATCAAGTTCATTTGGTCTGGTTTGCCGTGAATGGGGATGTTGGGGTTAACATCCATGGTGTGTATACTCTGGTTTTCCTAAATGTTTTCCCATAATCACTGCACTCAAATGAGTGTATGTTTCCTCCAAATTACGCCTTCATAATCCTAACGCTATTAGTTTAAACACGTTTATATAGCCCGGGTGGTGAGTCAAACATGTACCAAAATTTGAAAATAGATAAAATAGTATACTTGGTTCTTTTTTTTTTCATACTTTGTGTCTTATCACCCATCCTGACTATTCTAATGTTTACCATAATGAGATAAGGATAAGGATGGTAACATTTCCTTGGAGGGAGATATGGAAATAATACCATCACAAAACTTTCTGTCTGTATTCCAGTAATCGACATACCAAACAAGACTACTTCATTCACGGGAGGAGTTTACCTCTGAAAGGTCTTTTTTCTTACCAATATCCTACTATATAATAGATTTCTGGTAGG
>CABFOV010000282.1:8884-36377 GCA_902141375.1 Timema poppense
AGGGGGGTGGGGGGGGGGGGGGGGGGGGGGGGGGGGGGTGCCGGTAAGGGGAAGGGAGGTCGATCGGGCCTAAGATCCCCCCAGGTACCGCCCCCCTCCCAATCTGGACTCCCTATCCCCAGCGGTTCCGGAGATAGCCTTGGGGTGAAGGGACGGGGTGGCGGTCGGTCGGGCCCAAGGTACCACCCACCAAAATCTGAACTCGCAACCCCCAGTGGTTACGTAGATACGAGGGTCGTACTGTTTTAGGTTAAGTGCCACCCACGTGACCTGAGCGTAGTAAGGACGAGTAGAAAAAACGCTAACGCTGGGTGAAAATCTCGCGTGAATGCTTCTACTCTTTCAAAAGCTACAAACTCGTGAAAACATCATCTCAGAGTCTAGGTAGGTTTGAAAGACGTAGCCAATGGTTTATTAATGGGTTGCAATCAGTAGCTAAGTTAAGAAGAAATAATCCCGCATTAGTGTAAAAGGAAGATGTAAAAACACAGGGACGGTAACTATCAGCCCAATCCACTCATTTGGAATGCTTACTCATATTCAAGCTACTCTTGAGCCTTATTAGACAGTGTGACAAAAGGTATGAGTTCATGTTTGCTACAAACTGAAATGCAACTAATAACGGCAAATAAAATACTCAAAGTTATTTTAAATTTATTATTTTAATATGAGCAATGCTGAAGATTTTTAAAAGAGCATAAGTTAATTTCGATGCAGATATTGTCCTACATTTGGTGTATTTTACTAGATACTGTGTGTACTCCATTCACGGTAGGAATTACTCTCTGAAAGGTCTGGCACTCTTAGATTGCTTGCTCTATGGGTCTTACAAGCGCTAGACTGTGGGGATGGGGAAAACTGCTCCTTTAATGGAGCAGGAGCAATATGTTACTGCTCTACCACTGGACCTGTTCCTTTTTGTCACAGTGACAGTATTTGTGGAAATAATGTTTTGTACTACGAAAGCTTTCCCCTTCAAAACTAATTTGTGACTCCCCAAACCAACTCTAAGCTAGACCTATATAATAGATAAGTAAGGTTGCGCCGGACCTGATCTCAGCGCTCTGACAAGAACACAAAGCATCCACTTCCTTTCTACTGAACACTGCTTCAAAAATCTCCAGAGCATAAAGGAACAAGGTTGCTCCGGACCTGTTACAGCGTGTATTTGATCCGTGGACCAGTGACAAAAAGGAACAGCTCTTTTCATCTGTCAGGAACAGGTTGTGAATGTGAAGTCAGAGGAGCAGTGACAAAGGAGCAGGTTGTGATTTCACAACTAGTGACGTGACACTAGTAATTTTTTATCTGATAGGTCTGCAAATAGAGCTGTTGGTCAGGAAGTTTCATCCAATAACAATTTCTTCTCTAAAAATTACTTGTCTAATCTGATGAAAAATATTTCCCCTACCAATATTAATTAACCTGAGCATGTTTTTATTTTCCTTCATAAAATGTGTAAACTTGTGAAATTGGGAGCTTTCCCCTTATCAGTACCTCCTTTTGTATGTTGATGGAATTATGGGGCAAGGCCATGCAAAAGAGAACATCAAGTTCATCTTAGAGAAATCTTTACTCATGAAATCTGCTGGTCTCACCGGCAATCCCGTCAAAACAACCTTGGGGCAAACTTATATCAATTTCCTGGCACATGTAATCACTAATTGCACTATTTCTATTGCCTCTGAAAGAACTCAAATCATCACCGACTTTCCTTAACCTAAACCTGTAAAAGAATCGTCTCTATTCCAAGGAATGATTGATTTTTATTTTAAATTTATTCCAAATTTTTCCTGGGTTTCGGCACCAT
Source organism: Timema poppense (assembly GCA_902141375.1). NCBI lineage: Eukaryota > Metazoa > Arthropoda > Insecta > Phasmatodea > Timematidae > Timema > Timema poppense. The sequence goes on from CABFOV010000282.1 coordinate 10,695, forward strand.
TTATTTATTGAGTTTCTCTCCATTGCAAGTATTGTTCTTAAGCTTTAAGATGGTTTAAAAGGTAACTTCTGGTTTCAACGATAAAAAAACTAGAAATGAATCCCGTAACAATTTATTGTCCTTAGTGAACATGTCTGCATTTATGTGCACCCCTAACCAAACTTCTCTTTTTACAGAAAAACTACATATTTAGACAATTACTTTAAAAGGCACAAAATTACCTATACTATAATTTCCTAGCTCAAAACATAGTGAGAAACTTCGCCTAGACCGAAAGATTGTGCACAAATAGAATACTAATTTACAAACAGGGAAGATTTGGAGGTTTAAACTTAACAAGTGGTTTCCCAAAGAGATCTTTAAGTGATACTCGGCTTACAAAAATGAAAGATTTAGAATTTATTAGTTACAAAAAACATTTTACTACTAATTTGAGGAAAAGAAGAAAAGGTAGAAATTCACCATAATTCTATCGATTTGTTACATTATTTAACAAAATAAAATCAGTACAGACCAAACAACTACCCTCTAAATTGATGCAAAGAAGGTGAGAAATGTATGAAGGACTAGGTATAAAATACAGTATCAAATTTTAGTGTTTTTAAATGTACCTATTCTGACAAGCTGGGGTGTATAGGGCATCACAGTGCATATGTATTTATTTATAAAATAATATTTATACACATACATTGCAGCTTGTCAAAACATGCAAATTAAGAAAAAAAATGACATTTAAATTATAAATTCTAGCGACAGCCATAGCTTGGGAGATGCAATCTCTGTTCACAGTGTAGGATAATCAATAACATTAATTTCTTGCAAACCATTCTCCTCACAATGCTTTTAATTTCCATCCCTATATTTGTATTCACGTGGATCATTTAGTACCACTGCATCAATGGGCTGTCAATTAAGAATGTAACCTGCTTCAGTGGCTGGATGGTCCAAGGTGTCATTTTAGAGATAGACTAAACCGCCGATATCAGGGAGATTGGGGTTCAAAGCCTGGTTGGGTGTATTGAGTTTTTTATAAAATTGTTTTTCACTCTCACTACATACAAATGTGGGTACACTTGCTCTAATTTCAACCTTTATCATCCCTAACTCATTAGCGCGATTAAAACACATGTTTATAGCTTGGGAAGGTACAGTAGGCCCATGGCTTCTTTGGTGCTGATTGACAGCTCACAGCTTTAAAAAGTTACCAGACCAAATTACATATCCCTACGCCAAACCAGATGATCTGCAAAAAACATGTGTTTAGCAGCTGTCACTTCTGACAGTCAAAATGTAGGTATATACCTAACTGTTGACTGTCAATCAGCACCAAAGAAGCCATGGGGCTACTCTAGTAAGAGACAGAGTTAAAGAAATAAAATTAGAATGTATAAAAGTATGGCATGTATGAAAGTCATGGATTAATTATTGGCTCTAGTCAAATATCTCTTAAGACCTTGCAATACTATTTTTAGTTTGATTTTAATTAAGAGTTTAAAAAAAATCCTTGTGTTGACTTAATTTATATGTAAACACTATAAAATAATTGGGTCGGAGGAATTCTGTAGTAACCAAAAAATCAAACAAATCAATGGTTGAAAGTTTTATTCTTCCAAGCCAGCATTAAGACGACTATTTACACAAATACAAACTGTCTGTGATGGTTCACAGCACAGAACCTCTTCAACCAGGGAACTTGTTCCCCTAATACTTATTATATTTACAATAGTTATTAATATCACGATTTACTTAAATAACCCGTAAAATGATGTATTTACAGATATATTAATTGAACATACATTTCAATAACAATAAAAATGGAAATTAGCACACACAAGTTCAGTAAGAAACACACAAGTGTTTCTAGATTGATTTCTAAAGCTGTGAATTATTGTGAATCTGAGCAAGCTGATCTCACTTTTATTGAGTGAATTAGGTTGACTATTTTTACTGGGCCCATTTTTAAATAAAACAAGGTAAAATATTAGAATGCTCTCATTGAAAAATTCAGTAATTTCAATTTTATAGTCAAGTCCACTTTTAACAAGAAAATTGGATGTTCTAAAGATGTCAAAAATATCCTTAAAAAAAAAGAAGAAGTAAGAATCGTTTGATTTGATGAATGGATTTTGACCAATAACCACCCCAAAATCACTCTAATGATTTACACTTACATTTCTCCAAACATTTAAAATACATCCAAAACATATGAGCCTAATATAGTGATTATTTTAGATTGTTTATTTGTCTAGGTTTGTGTGAACTTTAAATAAAAATGAAACATTAGTAGAAAAATGTATTATACCTAATTTCAGTTCCATTCATTATGGTAATACAGAGATTACTTTTTTCTGCCATAGTTAGGAGTATGGATAAAACTACTCTATAGATATTTTGCAGCTTCTGTTGTCAAAAGTAGGTTAATAAAAATTATGGATTAATTTTCAAACAAAGATGGACATAAGATTATCAAGTTATTTTATAACAATCAAAATTGGTAGCTCAAGAGGATTTCTTTAAAAGTAGGCTTGACTATACTTGACGTAGACAATGAAATAATTTATTTATATAAAGTTCTTTTAATTAATTTGATTATAAATATGTTAAAGCAAACCACTTCTATTAGCTTATTACAAGTTTTAGAGTTCAATATTATGTAAAGCTGTGACTTTTATTTATAATGTGTCCATGAAAATAATTAGGTCGAATAAGGTTAATTAGGTTTGGTAAAAAATAAAATTGTTTCAAAGCAACTAAAACAATTACAAATTTGAGTTAATCTCGGTAAGCCTTTCCTGAAATAAATTCAAGTTTAAAATTTCTATAGGCAATACAGGAGCGTATTTATTATATAAAGCCTTTTACCTAAATGAATATATTGTTATAATGTTCATCTTTACTTGCTTAGCTTTTTTTAGAGCACTCCTGGCACAACAATTTTAAGTCGTTATTATCAATACAAACAAGTTGTCGACAACTCGTTTGCTGTCAAGGAATGTAAGACTCAGAATATATACAATACAATAGTTTTATCATTTATCTATGGTTGTGAAACCTGGTATATTACCTTACAAGTCAAAAATAAATTTAGGGTATTCGAAAACAAGAGGCTTAGGAAGATAATTGGTCCAAAATAGGATGAGGCTACAGAGGAACAAAGGTAATTACATAAATATGAGTTACATACCCTATACTCATCACAAGAATTTATAACAGTGTTCAGTGATGACTGGTATACCCAATGGGAAGAGACCATTGTAAAGACCTAGATGTATATAGAAGGATAACATTAGAATGAACCTGAAAGAAATAGGGTGTAATGAGGTAGAATGGATAGAACTTCTCAAGTTTTTAATGTAAAAGAGTAACTAAGTATTAGGACAGATGAATTAAGATGAAGTACAAAAGCAGCAATTTGGATCATTAGATTGGTTGATATATTTGATTTTTGGACACCCCTTTCAGGAATTTAAAATACTTATACCACATTTTGTATTCAACATTGACAAATGTATCTCAAGGTATTTTAATACCCTTTGTCCAACAAAATTTCAAGTTTAAGTTTTCTTTAATATTCAGCTAGCATTGTTGGCTATTGAATGATAAGCTGAAGAAGGATAAGTATGAAGATTCCACTGAGTGTACATAATTTTGATAAAAATTTAATCAATTTAAAAGTCTGCTACAACAATTTTTCTTGACTTTTAATTCCTTATACACAAGAAATAAAACCTGCCATGAGAAGTGAATATTTTAATGCATACTTTGTGATAGTTTCAAATTATTTCAAAACTTTCCATTCCCAAAATAATGTCAGAAATGAGAAAATATGCTAAAAATTATTTCAATTCTATCATTTATTCTAGTCTTGTATGAAGTTAATTACAACCTTTGTTATTCAAAAAATCATCAACAGCTGTTATGAAACACTGGTCATAGTATGCATAGTATTATAATCTGTGTGATTTGAAACGACAAAGGTGGTTTATTCACGATGGAAGAATGTTAAGTGAATCATACTTTTTTTTGTATGTATGTGGAACCGATACTAAAGGAAACAGTGACATAGTTAAATGCATATGGGAAGATAAATAAAAAGTGGCTTATTAAATTTTCCAATCAAAATAGGAACATGAATAAGATGAGAGATTTAAGAAATGAAGACCTCATTTTCATATAATTAAAATGAAATGGCAAATATTGTTGAGAAACTATATTTTTAATTGGCTTCATTTTTCATTTAATGCTAAGCCATGAATTGCATAAAGCCATTTAATAGGATGGTTGAAAGTTTTTATGATAGTAAGAAACTTTAAAAATACTCTAGTTGTGAAATACACACATTTTGACTAGTTATCCTAGTATTAAAACTCATTAGATTCATCTGGATAAACAAGTTAATTTATAACTGCAAAAAAAGAATTTAACTTAGGCAGGGCCGGCTTGTGATCTTTTGCCGCCTTAGGCAATTAATGAAAATGCCACCCTCCCCTCTCAAAACACACAAAAAAACCCTAATTTTTAATGTATTTAAACAAGAAAAAATATTGTTATTAAAAAAATAACCACACAAAAATAAAAATTACATCAAAGAATAAGAACAATAACTTCTTTGTATCTACTGTTCGCTCACGTTGTTCCCGACGGTACGCTACCTAGCTTGTGTACCAACTCCTCACCTCTTTCCTTTTTTTTTTATTAGTTCCGACAACAAACGGAAGAGAAGAAATCAACCGGATTTTAAGCTATTTTTATATTAATCTTTCAACTACAAATTTTTTGCAAATAAAAACTTACAGTAATAAATTGGACAGATTTAAACTCTTTACAACTCAAAATCTAATTTTAAAGCTATTCATTCCAATGGGTAGTAAATAAATTAAAAACAAAAAGTACACTATCTCATTTTTGCCACCCTAATTTCCTCCCCCGCACCCCCCCAAGCCGGCCCTGAACTTAGGTAGGAAATTCATCTCGAGCTATATATAACATTTTGGTGCGGTTTACTGTGCTTTAATTTATAAAACGGTGGAAAAGAAACCCATGAAACCGTTCAACCATATTTTATAAAATATATTAAAATCAAAAGTTATTTATTTTAAAGTGAAAAATAAATTCTAAACTAGGGATGGGTCCTCGAATCCTTAAGTATATTCAAGATTCGAAACCTGAATCCTAATTTTTTAAAAGTTTTCTGGTGAAATTTGTTTTAGAGCTATAATAATCTTATTGGTGGCTCAGAACTAGTTACAATTATGAGATTAACGCAACAACCAGTTCCCAGACCAGTAATTTAACACTTAACCGAATGTATGAACGTTATAGCGAATGGATTATTATAAGAATGTTAACATTGTGTCACTATTTATATTTTCTATTATTCTATTGTATTTATATTTTTTATTCTTATGTTTACAATTTTTTCAAGATTCGAGTTCAGATTTGGGAATCAGAGATAAATTGGAGATTCGGATTTGTAAAATAGTGGATTCGACCAAACTCTTTATTAAACTGATCTCAATTTCACTAATATCAAATTAACTATGCAGAAACTAACTGATAAGTTTTTTGGTTTGAGCGTAACCCTGTATGTAATTTCATGATTAATTAATAAGATGGGCTCTTAATGTGAAAATAAAAACTTTGTATAACAGAAGAAAACTAGTCCTATTTTGTTCACACATACATAAGTATATAATAAATTGAGTTCTAATTGTTTGTGAGTATAATGAAATAGCAATCAAGACAGATTTATCACAAACCTTAATTGACCTTAAACTCAAGAATGTATATTTAATTGTTTTTGTATAGTGGCACAAGTAATAATGATTTTGTTGACAGCCATTACATTGTATCATGGTTACAATGAACTCAAAAGTAAGAAAAATAAGTAAAAATCCCAATCAAAAGATTTTACACTTGAATAACTATACAAATATAGTTAAAAACACAGTAATACTAGGAATAAATAAAAAAAGTTATCTTTTATGGTTTCATCAAAAGCAAATTTGTAAACTTTAAAATTTAGTTTAAAAAATTTACTTGCTCATAATATGCATTAACTAATTAATGTATAATAACAATTTAAATAGATGACCTCAGTGATAAATCCTCAAGTAAATATTATCAAATCTGTCTTAACACAGATGCACGCTATTAATATTGACAAATATGAATAGTTAACATTCAGAATTGTGTGAAATAGCAAACATCACAGCAAAACAACAAGACTCGACAACATCATTTAAAAATAAAAAAGGCTTTGTTTTTTACGATTTGATTCGTCAAGTTTGAAGACAATAAATAAGTTTAGTTTTTATGGGAGAGCAGAATATCAAACACATTGCCCGATTACATTAAATACAATTAAAATTAACTTTTAATGAAAGAAATTTATTGAAAAAAATTCTCAATGTGGATAGCTATTGTTAATTAATTTAATTGCCAAACAAACCGAAACACTAATGATAAACATTTTTACTAACATTTCAATGAGCTGTCTACATTTGTAAGGTTTACTATCACATTTTTTTTGCAGGTGGTATTATTAATTATTACGTATTATTAAACTAGAGAAAACATTTAATTTTGTGTAAAAAAATATGTTGCGGAAGAATCTTTGAGAAAAACTACAAAGTCGACTTGCCTTTTTAAGGTAATGCAACATTATTACTATCAATAAAAAAACATTATTTCAATACAACTCTATTCTTCCAATATTTTATTATTTATTGCTAACATTAAGTTTCAAAACAGCGACCGAACAGTAAAATATTTCATTTTAATAGTGGATACTGTGTTTCAATAGACATCGAAAAGGCAAAAGAGCAATACAAGAAAATTGTATGAGCAAAAGTTTACATTTAAAACAAAACAAATATCAGTAGTTTTTCAGCCAAGTCGGGCAGCCTTTCCAGGTGATGAATAAAGGGCTTTCTAAACCCAAAAAATATTGTTACATGTTGGGTTCTAAATGTAGACAAAAGATCTACAATTTTATGTTAAAGGAGCTTCCTTTCAGTGCAGTGGGACGTGTTAGAGATGTTTAGAGAACCTAGTTATTTAAAAAATGATTTATTACTTCAAAATATGGTTCACATCAAAATGCAGGCGAAAAATATTAACATGTTCCTGTAGTACCTATAAAAACTCTACAATGTGACTTTCAAAGTAAAAGATTAAAAAAATCACACGGGGTTAAATCAGATAATTTTCAATGACTTTTCATTCAAAGAATGTTGCATTTCTGAGATAAACGTTAATGGTACAGATAACCTTCTTCAAACAATTAGTAGCTATATAAAGTCACAAGTTTTTTTTTAGATAAATAAGTATTGTTTTGGGATTGATTCTCCTAAGAACTACTACAGTGCAAAGAAATATTTACCTTCAATTAGGCGGCACCTTTAAGTGTATAAGCCTTGCCCTTTTTTAAACCTTTTATATAGTGTGTGTTTGATTTTACACAAAAATAATTTTAAAAGCTTTGTCAAAAATTAAAAGTTAAATAGGTTTACTGCAAATTTCATTAAAATTATTTTTTAAAGCTTTCAATCCTTTGTTAATTAAACATATTAAACTTCAAAAAATATTAGATCAATAAGAAAGTCTTTTTAGCTGTTAAAGCTGATAAGCTTTGACAAAGGATCTCTTTTTTCACAATAAAAGGAATTTTCTAAAGGTTTGAGTTCAGGATTAATCTCAATGAAAAGAAAAAGAGTAATGAACGATTCACAAAATTATTATAAATGGGCCCTATTAACCATATATTTTTATGAGTTATTATAGTAAAAAAAAAGAGTTTATTTTATACATGGACAAAGGACACATTCCTTGTATATGTATTGAGGGCCACAGCAGCAAACAAACTTTTAAATACCCATATTTTAATGTATATTATGGAAAATCCGAATCAGCTGGCATCTATGAAAATATAATCTTTCTTAAAACCCAGTACACACAACACAATATTATACACAATTTTGTGCAAGATCTTGTTCACAACACACATGATTGCATAAAATATTAAGTTACCCGTTTGGGTTGCTGCATGGTCTAACAGGCTACTCTCGCATTAGACTAGACTGCCGATGACGAGGAGATCGAGGTTCAACTCTCGGTCGGATGTATAGAGGGTGGTTTTTTCAAAATGGTTTTCCATTCTCCCTCTACACAAATGCAGGTATGGTTAGTAAGACCCGGTGCTAAAATTTTTATTAAGATCAACATTATAGCTTCTTTGCCTTTTCTTTTATGGATATACAGGCCTTTTGTTTCAAATTGAATTTTATTAATCTTTATCTAGTCATCTCTAAAGAATGTCTTCTGCACGACGCCATAGAAGGAAAGGTTGAGGGAAAGACAATATTAGGAAGGTAGATTCAAATATTATATTATATTATATTATATGAAAGAAGAAAATTCTGGGAACTCAAAGAGGAGGCAGAGGACAAGGCGCATTGGCGGTCTGGATATAATGAGTTGTGCAAGGCAGATCTTTTATAATCCTTGGTGTTTACATTACAAAATGTTTGGTATAGCCCAACTTCTTGCACAAAAAATTGAGTCGTGTGTACCAGGCTTAAGATAAAAAGGCAGAGAGATTAATTAAAGACAAAATTATTAATATAATAATCTTTAATAAATGTATAGTGTTGCAAAAGATAAGTTCGTTCTTACCAAGGTTGTAAAGCTCTTATTTGAGACGCAAACATCTAAACAAACTACAAAATACAGCATAAGAATGTTTTTTCTGGTTTATTAAATTTTCATATACAAATTAAGAATTATTTTAATGTGGGACTAAAGCGAACTATGAATCTTTTTTTTTGTTTGTTTGGTACCAATTTAAAAAGACACAACTTCATCTCCAAGGGGATTTGAACAAACAATCTCCTCAGAAATATTTGACTCTAATGACAGACTTTACATAATAAGAGAGCAAGTCACAAGTTGCATGACATATGTCAAGCACACTAACAATGTTGGTAAAACTAATCAATCTCTTTGGAAGGACTCCAGGGAAAACGAATAAAATTATTTACTTGACTTTGTGAGCACTGTCAATAATTTAATCACTATTCTTTGGAAGAATTCTCATTAAGAAATATTTGAAATGACAGTTAAGTAATAAAATACAGTATTTAATTACTTATATTAATACTAAAACATAAGATATTAAAACAATTCACAGCATTTTTACCAAAATTAATCCTTATTTTAGAGTATAATGCAGGGCTTAAATTGAATGACAAATTGTTTTAAATCATTCCTTTAGGAATATCGAAATTTAAATAAGAAATCTAAAATCATTTAATTTTTGATTATTTATTCGTAAGAGTTTGAAAATTAACAAAGCATTACAATGTTACAAAAAATCATATTTTGAAATTAACTCTGCTCTCTTAAAAAAATCCAAATAATTAGTCATTTCTCTAAAATTACTTATCAGAGGGATGGACGCTGTTTTCTTATATGTTTCCATCTTTATTAATCAATGAACCAGTGTCTCTACTAATAGCTAACTCCTAGTCTGGACCGTAAGCCAGTTATATGTAAAATACTGTTGCAACACACATTAGTACACACCAACACTTGAATTGCATTCAAACTTGGTACATACTAGAAATGTAAAATTACATTTAACTTAGAAAAATGTGTCCACACGAAACCAACAATCGTTTTGTTTATAGTAATTTATAGTAGCACCACTTATTTTCATCAACTTTTTTTTTTAGCGTTAATTATATTTGATAATAGATAATTTGATTTATTTTAGAGCAGCATAATTTTCTTGGCAAACACAGAGCTCCTCGGATTGTGTCCCATCCAGGGGGAGAGTAGTTAATAAGTTGTCAGCAAGTCACACATTAACTACATTTACTATCCTGCACCTTGCTACAACTAGTGCAGAAGTGATAAGTAGGTAGCTACACTAAATACTGCGAAGAAACTGGGAAACAAGTATGCCAACAGTCTTTTCTATATCAGCTCCCAATTAAATTTAATTGTGGTAGTTCACCAAAGTAGCTGGACCTCTTCTTTGATGCAAATTAGTCTATATGGATTGAAAGTTGACCTTGATAGCACTAATAATACATATTAATTATTCAACTTGTAATATCGTCTCATCAAGTTACTAAACTAGCATAGTCAACAGTTTTCATTAAGTGTATGTTTTATCTTTTTATTTGCACGACTATAACTTTGTTCCAGGGCTAGGTGTAGTTTACTTGAGTAATTTTTTGTTATCTTTAGATAACTCTTTATAGAAACATTCTGTTTACTTTATAATTGTTGACGTAAGAAGTTGCAGAAGAAGGATAAATACAATATTTCTTGTGAAATTAAAGAACAATGTATACTGCCACTACTGGACCAAGAATGGTTACACTTTAGAGCATTTTTTTAGAGAGGCATTAAAATAAGTTAAGCTCTTGATAGAGGCTTACTGGAAATTCTAAGAAATTGTATCTATAAGCTATTGAAGACATCCAACAATGTTGTTGAGACAAGTGTTAGTATCTTCAAACAAATGTTGTGTACACCTAGGGTTTTTGTATTCATAATTCCTGGTATATTAAAACTCTGTCAACTGCTGTATCCATCAGTCATTTTATGTGGCAGGAGAAAATCGATAACAGTATCGGGAGTAGATTATATTGTGGTCTGGTTTAGAAAAAAAACTTGTAGAGTATTAATGTGACCAAGGTTTCTCTATCTTATCCCTGCCTTGGAGAAAATGTGTGTGTGAAATGTATTACACATTCACCTAAAAAAAGGAAACCAAAATCCAATCTTGCATCCGTAAATTTATTTTTTATTAAATTATGTTGGGTATTTCACATTTCCTCTTGAAGTATTCTGAAATAAATAAGGATGGGTCCTTGGAATCTCTCAAATTCTTAAGGATTTTTTAGTATCATTATGATTATTTCTTGTGGTTAAACACAATAGTTACTTTACAAATCTAACAACCAGACCATAATTCACTATTTAATGTTAATCAGAATTGGGGGTGGGGGGGGAGATCGATCAATCAACCAACCAACATGTTTTCTAAGATTCATATTTGTCTGTATAGGGAAGATTTGAGGGAGCCGGAATGTAAAAGCATCAAGGCTCATTTTGCAGTTTAAAAAAACAGATTTGAAAGTTTGATCAAATTCTAAAATATTATGTTACAGTTATGGGCAATTAAGTATAAGTGACACTTCAGTCTAATTACTACTACTTCCTGAGGAAGGTGCTTTAATAGCATCGAAATATTGAAGTGTGTGTAAATTTGTGTTAGTGTCTTTTCTTTTATTTGTGTTCTACTTTTTTCCTAATACTTTATCATTTTATTCATTACTATTTTATGAATCTGAATCTGGAATTCAAATATCCAATTTACCTTTGAATCAAGATTATCAAATATGAATTTTAGAAAAAAATTATGAACATAAGAGGAAATATAAATATAAAAGAGTAATAAAAAATACAAATATTAACTAAATTTAACACATTCTTCCTTAAAATCCATTCAGTCAAGTGTTAAATTACTGGTCTGGGGCCTGGTTGTTAAGTTCATCCTACAATTATAATAGGTTCCGAACTACCAATCAGCAGTGTTAGAGCTCTAAGACTAATTTCACTTGAAAAATTGAAAACTTTTTTTTAAGGATTCAAGAGCCCATCCCTAAAACATACTCATATGTTTTGTGTACATTTGAAAATGATAAATATGTTTAACAATAAGGCCCAATGGTTAAATGATTGATTAAGTAATAAAAAAATGATAAAAATAAGGAAAGATAACCAATTAAGTGAGAATTGAAAGAAGTAAACCCACCTAGGGAAACAGGGAATAATGTGGTAAGAATCAACTCCACAAAGGTGACATGACATCTTCCTTTCTTCAGGCCAATATATAGCAGAACAAGTCACACCAATTTTAACACAAAGATATATTTTTTGGCAATATTGTCTTTATCGAAAAAGGAGGTAAAAGAGAATAACAAAACTACCAGGTCTATTTTAAATGGTTTTGAACATTTTTCACCAATTCAAAATGGAATTAGTTTTTTTCTTTTGCCTATTCAAAATGGAGTACCTACATTCAGTGTTTTTTAATGTTTTTTTAAAAGAAAGCAATGCTGATCTTTTTTGTTTGTTTAAATATGTGTGTGACTTTTTCTGATATAAAAGCCAGAAGATGGGAAGAAGACGTTACATTTGTACATAAGTTTCTTCTCATTTTTTCCTTTTTCCCTGGGTGAACTTTCTTCACTCAATTTTACCTTGGTTTATCTTTCCTTATTTTTATCAAATGATAATTACAGATATTTTACACTATCAATTTTTTTAAATCATAATATGTCACTGTAATATTAAAAGTAATAAGATGATGAATTGTTATTTAGATAGCATATTTCTGCTTATGTGCAGCACTTTACTTAAACTGAATTCATATAAGTTAAATGTAATTTGTTTCAATTGATATTATTTCTTAAAATAAAATTTGTTCTAATTTAGATACTCGCTTATAGAATAATCTTCAAATGTATGAATTAAGACATGGATAAAATACACTTACAGTATGGTGAAGTGTTATAGTAAGAGAAAAATGCTAGCAAATTTTTTTTATATACTAGCCAAAGCTCCCAACTAACTTTTCCAATTTATTTTACTGACCAAAATGTGCAAATATGATGCACATAATTTCCATGTCTGTTAATAGCTTGTTCTCAGTTTACATATTCTAATGTTTTTTTTTCTAAAAGGAAATAAAAACCAAAACTAGTAAACTCAACTTTGTTTTGAAAACTATTACATATTAGATGGTTTAATTTACTTCCATCCCTACTTCTTAGGAGCCAAGCGACAGAAAAAAAAGTTATTAAATGTGTGCATATCAATTTTTAAGTATGTGAAAGGTTGCATACTAAACAAAGCACTGATGACTTGTAAAGTTACAAAGTTTATGTTTTCTTGTAACCGAGTAAATATGACTATTTAATGTTGGTAAAATTAAAAGTCCGTCATCTATAAAATAAGTACAGTCAACTCTCAATTATACGACCCCGGGAATAGCGTCCCTCTCGAAGTAACGACCCTTTTTTGAGGAACCGTGAAAAATGTGGGGAAAAAGGTTGAAAAGTTTAAGGAAATCGGCTGTAAAATGTGTTTGTTGCATTTATTTAGGTCGCTGCATTGCAATTATCTTTGTGAACACTGTATTACTAGTAGCTGGGGTGGGTCAGGTATAAAAAAAGACACCACCTCATCAATGCCAGCCAATATCACTTGACTCTGTCCACCCCCTCCCACAAGCAAGACAATGTTTCCCCGTGCGCGACTGCCGCTACATCACGCGCCAGGCTTGCTTTTGCCATTGTTATTTCGATTCTCGATTTGGTTACTATTTTGGTTTGATTTTGTGAACAATTTTTGACGACCCATGCTATTGTTTAACATTGTTATTTTGATTTGGTTACGTTTTTGGTTGGATTTTGTGAACGATTTTTGATGACCCGCGCTATTTTTTTTATTTGATACGAACTTATAATTTTGACGAAATGAGTGAAAGGAGTACCTTCTTCAAGAAATAGGTAGGTTTTATTTTATTTACTTTTTCACGTATTGTCTAAAAAATGCAATTTTTTCGTATGAAGGTCAGGGATGGAACAAAATCTGTTAAAATTCCAATAACGACCCCTTCGAAATAACGACCCTTTTCCAGGGAATCGTGAAAGGTCGTAGAATCGAGAGTTGACTGTATGATAGTTTTGTTTGCTCCTAAATTGTAATAAAGTAAATTAGATATAATTTGGATCAAGTTGAACAATTAATTCCATAGTCCAATAGTAATTCTGTGTGAATCCTAAATTGTCTCGAGGGGCAGGTTTATTAGGTATAAATTAGATCACAAAAACAATTTCACTGACCCTGTTGAGCAACCTCTTTTTATTATTAACATCTTTTTATAATTGGTCATAAAAATTTGTTAGCCAAAGAATATAACCAGGATAAATGTTGCAAAACATAAAAAAAGTTACCATGATTTTCTTATATAATCTTATGTTGATCTTGTATTGAAATTAAATAATTTTGTTCTAAATACAAGATGTTATAAAAGTCACTTGATAATGAAACTTAATTTTATAAGTTCAAGTGTCAAGTTACTTTAGCACCATCCTGTATAATGGGACTTGGTGTTGTGTCTCTAATTTGTAAGATGTTTTTTGATATAAGCAATTGATTTAATTATAAATGTAATAACACAATTTTATTGTAAGCATAAAAATGAAATAGGTGTATTTAAAAAAGTAAACAAATTTTTGTATCAAGAGAACAATTAATTGATTAATTTACTTTTAAGTATTGTTGTCAAGATATTATTGATGTAATTTTTTGCAGTCCAATAATTTAATTTCAGAATTTATATAGTAACATTAATTGAACGTGACACAACAGACCTATCCATAGTTTAGTTGAAAGTAGACAATATAGAAAAAAAAAATATTCATGCACACTCAAAATATTAATATAGTTTTAAATTTATGCTTTAAAAATCAATTCGATTCTATGCATGCGATTCTATACATTTCCAAACTATGATGAATAGACTCAACATTTATTGTACTATGTCTTTAAAGCTGGCTGGTGGTCACCAATCAATGTTTTCAACATAATTCCTGGTCATATCAAACAGTTTATTAAATAGATACATAAAATGAAACTGCAGAATTTAACGTTAATAAATTATAGGTGACTATTTCACACCCAATGGTATGAGTTCTATGCACAGCATAATTGATTATTGATTCACATCAAACTAATGTTTGCTAAATATTACAACACAGGAAACAACTTAATCTGATAAAAGGCTATGTACACAAATGATACAAAATAAAACAAACGGTGAAAGTGTAAAAACAACTGAGCAGTTAATATCTAACAGACTAGATAAGATGAAACAAGGTGAAATTATATATACAGGACATTTCATAAGGAGGGATAAGATTGGAGACCTAATTACCTTTCAAATATACCACAAGCCAAAATAACTAAGAAGAAATGTACAGTCCCACAAAATGTTGTTATCAATTATTGTAAAATATTTGGAAGATGGTACATGAAAGGTGGATAGAAAAATACAAAAGGGACGAACACAATATTGCCTTTACAATGAAAAGAAGAACACAGTTCACAGTTTACACTGCTGCCAATGGACAAAGAGGTAATGGCTCTTTTATGAAGAAAATCAATCGTTACCGCTCAAATCTTGACCTTGGTTTAATTCCATTGGAACTTATCAGGGAGGAGTGTGAAACATGCAACACAACTTCCTAATTCCCCCCCCCCCTTTCAGGAAGTTGATGAGTTCCAATAGAATGAAACCTATATCGGGAGATTGGGTGGTAATGATCGATTTTCTTCAAGAGGCAGCCATTACCGCTTTGTCCACTGACAGCAGTGTTAAAGTGTGAATTGTGTTCTTCTTTTCATTGTAAAAGCCATAGTGTGTTCATCCCTTTTATATGTTTCTATACATCTTTCCTATACCTTCTTCCAAATATAATACAATTACCTCATCAAGCAAAAAGAGGTTTTCCTTATAAAGACAAATTATTGTAAAATAAATTAATTTAAAAAATCTTTAGTCCTCATATTTATTTTTCAAGTTTAAAGCACAAAAATACGTTTCAATATGAAATACTTGGTAGCTTTAAGATGTTTACAAGACTAACTCGTTTTTCCCCCTGCCATAAAATAAAGAGGACATTATTTTTAGAAGTAATGATGTAGTTATTTGATACTTTTTATCTAAGACATGATTAAAAAACCATTATATTTTTAGCAGTTTTAAAATGTTCCTTACTAGTAGTACAATGCTGTTCAAACAAATACACATTTTCAGAAATTTATATTTTATATAAATCATGAAAGAAAAATTGGACAAATTAAATTTGTAATCAAAGCAAATGACATTAAGTCTTCAAAACTGTTTAATTTTAATTTCAGATGATAATGGTTAAATGTGTTACTAGATTTTGATGTGTTGTACAGTTTTTAAGTAACCACCACTGTTAGAAAAGAGCTTTCAAGTCACAACCAAAAGGATAACAATGATGAATAAAAATAGAATTACTTTATTTCAGGAAGTTGGGCTTTTTATATTGCCAAATTTCAAATGCTAGACTAATGTTATCCCAGAAAAAAATAACAAAATGATTAATAAACCTAGTTCCAATTGATACTGGTTTAGTTTGGAAACTAAATAAAAATCAACAGCATATATTAACCACTTTCGTCCTAAACATAAAAATAATTAGATATTTAACATTGGCAGACACCAGTATGCATTGTTTTAAAGTCTTCCAAATATTGAATATAAAAATAAGGTTTAGTCGAAATAAGAGAGGGATATATGAAATGTTTGCAATGTATACTAGTGAGTGTGGATTTAATTGTGATAGTTATAGAAATTAGTGACAACACTAAAAAACAAGGACAATCTTGCAAAAGTTTTCGATCAACCAATATTATTTAATTATTTTAAAATAAAATTTACAAATGTTTGCCAGAAATAATAATTATTATAAACCAAGTGACAAGGTATTAAAATAATTTACATGGGCTCCAAGCAATCTTCATAATATTCTATCTACAGTAACCCCATAGCTTATTTGGTGCTGATTGACAGCTCACAGCTGACTTCTGACAGTCAACATTTAGGTATGAACCCAAATTTTGACTGTCACAAGTGACAGCTGCTAAACACATGTTTTTGACAGCTGTGAGCTGTCAGTCAGCACCAAAGAAGCCATGGGGCTACTGTAGACAGCTTAAACATATTTACTATCGATTCTAAACACAGATATAAATGCTTTAGAAAGTTATTTGAAACAAATCAATAGTTGGGGTACTAGTTCAAATAAGAAATAAGGTATTTAAAACTTGAGGCCGTTAAAACATTACTGTTCTTACCTGAAATTGGGAGATATATAGATAAAACCTGAAACTATTCAAATACTTTGTGAAAGGAATGTGTATTGTCTGTAAATGTATTAGAAAATATTTTTATGAATACTATAAAAACTGGAAGAAAGATACAAGGGCAATATTTACACACATTTAAAATACAACACATCACAGTAATTATCAAGGCATTTCAAACACCCACTGCTATAGAAGGGTCTGAACATGCTATCAAAATGGCCATGGTGTGTTTTAAAAGTGAGCTTTTGAGCTTACAATTTTGTGGCAAGTGTGTAAGCCTTTTCCCTTGATTATTTAATTTGTCTAGTTGGTTTTATGTTTTCCTATGAGAACGATTTGATAATAATATGGAATTGTTTTAAGATGTAAACTACTCTCTCTTTCATCAGTTCTAATGTTACATCCCTACTTGCAACCTGAAAGCCAGCACACAATGCTCTGTTATATGAGGGTGATGGCCATACTATGTGACAACTGCTTAGCGACAGTAACTTTGTTGCAAACTTGAGTGACTATGGGTCTTACATATAAATAAGATTGCTTGATGTTCTGGGAGTCAGGTTGCAAGTATGTCTGGCCGTGCCCTAATTGTAATCAAATAATGAAAGTATCACTTAAGGTAGGGCCATTTATTTTTATCCGGGATTAAATTTTGATGTGATTACCCAATTATTGTGAAATTTAATTAATCATATGATAAAAATGTATTTAATTTATGATTTATCAAAGAAGAATATAATCAAGAACTAACAAATTAAAACCGCCTCGTAAAAACTGATATGTGGATTATTTTATAGTATTATTTAGTAAACATGAAATTATAAGATGTGAAGCCGCCACACTTACCAAAAATTAGTGCAGTTCTTTAAATTAACAGAAATGTGAGGAGAGAACAAATCTTTAAGTCCGAAAACGAGAGCCTTCTAGAAACTCGGCTGAAAAATTTATGTTAAACAATAAAAAATACACCAAATTGTAGCAGTGTGTAAGTAAAGATAAAGAGTATGTATGGAACAATGTAATTTTCAATGGGTGAATTTATGCCATTAGCCTGATATAAAATGTGACCATTATATTTGGCACATCTTCAGTACTTTATATTTAGTTCTTCCTTATATTTTTAAGTTTTTACAAAAAGTATTCAAAGTATCAACCACCCTTCCCCCAATTAGTTTACTACTGGCCTTAGATGATTATTTTGCGCGTTCAATGTTTAAATAACGTTAACTGCACCTTTATTTTATTCCAACTTAACTGATTATTGCAAGTTTTCTGTGAAATGAAAGATAATTCTAGTGAAAATGCACACAACTTTGGAGTAATGGAAGAATACATTTTGTTAAGAACTTTTGAATTTAAAGTTTTCTGGTAACTGTGAAGGTCTCACCATTACATCTGCCCATTAATCACTATTTGATCCAATAATTCTTTCCTTTGTTTAACCAATATGAAGAGAGCTAGGGTTTAACCCAATTTGAACTTTAAGTTAATTTATCGAATTCAACATAGGTGCAACAATTATGAGCCCAAATCAACCTTGAATCAATTGGAGGGAAGATAAACAGAATGTTTGCAAAACAGTATAAAATTCACTACTCTATAAAACAAAATAATATTTAAATTGAATAACATTGTTATGTATATTTTTATATTTTGTAATTTGAAACTGGGAGGTTTTTACTTTATTTTTCTTGATTGCTATGGTTTGTTTCTATTATAAATTATTATCATGGAGAGAAAAAACAAATTGTTGTTAAAAATCAAGAAATCTGCTCATAAGGTCTGAGAAATCAATCAGGCTGTACAGTGATATCAAATACTGGCACTAGCATGAGATGTTAAAATAAAAGGCTATAGCTAAAAAAAATAACATTCAATTGCAGAACTCTGTGTAGCAAGCAATTTGGTTTTAGAACGCACATTGGTAGTTGATAAAATTATGTCTTTTGAAATGTCATATTTGTATAATTACTTATGCTGCAGTTTTTATTATGTCATGTATTTATTTCTCAAACCATTGGCTAATGATTGTTGGACAAACATTTCTCTTGATCCATCACACTCATGTGTAAATACCATCACTTCTTCTCCAAACATTCTACATTTTGATTGGTGAGCTGAGTCGTTTCTTACAAGCTACTACATTCCAAACATATGTTAATAACTTTCTTAAAGGAGCAAAGTCGTGCTTAAAGAACATAACATTTTACTTTTTAAAGGAAAATTAATTTGGAAAGAAAAGAATGAAAAAGAGCAAAAAGAATAAGACCAATATAGTATAAAATTTTAGGAACTGTTAAATTATTTATAACATTATTTATTAGTATATATATTGTATGTTAATATGTATGCTAAAAAAAGATTATGCCAAAACAACATTTTAGAAAGATTCCCTTTCGTTGGAATTTCTTTACGGAAGTGGTGTATTATCTGGCTAAAGTGTTAACAGCTAATATAATTAATGACACAGCTCAGAAACCAGAAAATAACAAAGTGTTAGGATCATCACCAAACTCACTTGTTGTTTTGAGGTAACAATAAAACATTGCCGATCCTTTCCGAGGGATCGACCGTGAGACAGATACGAACGAACGAGTCAACGAACGAACAAAGTAAAACCCTATGCAGTTCCTGGGTTATTGCCCTTCATCAGGTGACTTCCATAGGCACCGAGTTATTCTTCCTAACAAGCTGTTTGTTGTCCGCACAAACTTCATCACTCACTTTGTCAGTTTGTCCATTTGTGTCTGCAGTCACACCTTCGCCACTAAAGATAAAAACAATAGAAGTATAAAAAAAATTGATATTTTTGTAACTAGTTTAAATTAATCATAACATTTGTATTAGGGATATGTAAGTCCTTGAATTTCTGAGTTTGAAATCTAAAATTATTGAGATGAGTTCTTGAGTTAAAAAAGTGTTCCAATATTAAATAGAAATCTCAAACTTGACCTTTCAAATTTTTGTTTTGGTCTTTAAAAGGATGAAAATAAATTATTCTCAAAAACTATTGAACTGAAAATTTTATTAGCTTGAGATATATTAATGTATTACAATTTAATGACCAAAGTATATATTTTTTATTGTATTGATGGTGGAAGAACAAAGGACAATAGAAGAATTTCATTGAACTGACCCAGCCACAGAAACAGATAATGATAGTGGCCATATTAAAATTCAAGATCTCACATATCTTTGATTATAATTAAATTAACTTTGGTTTGACAATTTTCAATCAAGAAATGTATTGTTTAAATTAGGTTTTTGATTTTAAATTTACTTTATCAAAGTATATATATAATTATGGTAATGTAACAAATCGATGGCCTAGAATGTAAACCTCGTATCTCCAAATAGGGTTGAAATTAAAATTTTAGACTAGAAGTGTAAGTGTAAAACCTTGTATCTCACATGTCTATTACAGGATTTATGTGGGGAAAAATTTCTGCTGCCGCCTAGCACCAGTAAATAGAACCTTATATCTATGTGGACTCTACCCTAACGAAAACCCATAACTAAACCTACAAAATGCATAAGTCTACAATAGGGCAGCAAACATGACAAACTTTGATCATATTATTAGTACATAATATGTTTTACAAAGGAAAGCAGAAACATCAAAAAGTAAAAATAATTCTTGAATGATGGACTCTTATAAGCTCACTACACAAATAAGTTATGATACTATAGTGACATTAACCATAAAAAAGCATGGGGTGAAGATAGTTAAATCATTGAAAATGAGACAATTTCTAGAGGTTTTTTCCTTATTCTGTGAATGAAAAAGAAATAACTATATTGTAAGATATATTTCATAATTTTAATGAAAAATACAGTAAAGCCCAGTTTTATGGTATTTCACCAACACAGCAGTTTTCAATCATATAAATGTTCACTATGTTTGACGCTTGCTCTTCCGGCATTTTTCAGCATGACGAGCACAGTGAATTGCTTTGGCTGCCATTTTATGTCGGTGATTTGTCTACAGTACTGATGGGCACTATTAAATGATTTTAACTATACATGTTCAAACAATGAAAACTATCGGATAATCATTCAAAAGTTTTTATTTGTGCACTTTATATATAGTAATGTAAACATGATGAAAATGGATGCGAGTGTCATACAAGTCATCATTAATCTGGCTGAAGACAATGATGAATATGATGATGTAGAATAAGTTCTTGCAAACCCGTTGGAAAACACTTAATTATTAGTAAAATTACTTCATTATAATAATAAAAACTAATATAGGATCAAATGCTAACATTTTTAAAATGTTTAATATTGTAGAAAAAATTATACTAGGCCTAACCTCAACATATCAAGGTCAACAATAAATAAAAGAGTAATATATGTTTCTTGTTTATAACTAAATTTTGACTGTCAAAAGTGACAGTCTGCTAAACACATGTTTTTGCAGATTATATGGTTCAGCATAGGGATACATAATTTGGTTTGGTAACTTTTCATTGCTATCAGTCAGCACCAAAGAAGTCATAGGGCTACTGTATAATTAATTGTAGTTTCTGCTGCCCTTTAGGAGAATTATGACGAAGTAAAGTCCACCTTTGACATTTCTTCTAAAGATTGTAATATTTAGGCATACAAATTAAGACTTAAGTCCGCCATTTGTGGATACAGCTCAGCTTGCACTTCCCCCCATGTGCTTCTATGCGGCTCAACTATCTATGAAAAAAATATTTAGTGCTAAAAATACCAGAATTAAAAAATATATTCTTATGAAAGTATTTACAATTTATATTCAACAAACCGATGAACATTTACAAGCCGTTTTAAGAATTTCAACTACTGAATTTAAACATATATTAAATAAATGGTGAAAGATGTGAAAAAAATTGCATTTATCTCATTAAGTTATGTTCTGCAAATTTAAAAAAAGAACATCCAAACAAGGAAAGAGAAGAGTAAAATCTGAGTCATCAAATTCATCTCATTGAACCTTCACATTTTTAAATAAAGAAAAAGTATTGTAATTGTGAAAAGTTTCAACCTCAATAATATGGTGGATCTAAACTTGTGTAAGGTCCCTTCCCAATTCAAAAAAGATGGTTTTACAATTCCGATTGTGTGTTTGTCTGTATATTACACCCAAAACAATCTGATAGATCTTGTTAAACATTTATATTTATATGTTTTTGGGTCAAATATAAGGACAATAATGTTATTTCAATTCTAACTCTGAAATTAAGACAAGTTCAAAAATAGTTTTTGGAAAATTCAAAATTTTCAAATATGGCTTTAACTATTTTGTTTAAAATAAGTATCTGGGAAGTGTTTGACATTATATATATAAATATATATACTCATTTTTTCTGATTAAAATTAATTTTAGGTTAGTTTATTCCAGACTATGCAAGGCTATGATAAAATATTAACAAGAATATCAAACCATTCTTTTTAAGTTATCAATTATTTTGTTGATGGTAGTGTATTTTTATAAAAAGAAAATTACACTATAAAACAGGATGGGTAAACTATGACCCGCTGGTGTGTTAAATTCCGCCGGGGGATAAATAATTTAAATGTATTCCATTGAAAAGCAGAATTTTTTAAACATAACAAAAAATTATTTTTATAAAACTATGCCAAGATGTACACTTCCAAACTTAGTAAATTGTGCTAAAAAATAGATGGCATTGTTTGCATTTTCATATTCATGTGAGCAATAATTGTTTTCAACCATGAAACTTAGGGAAAGTGATCTTAGAAATCAACTTACTAATGAGCATCTTCTCTCTTGAGAATTACCTTCTCACAGTTTAACCCAAATTACGAAAAAATGACAAAAGCTCATTTACAGTTTCACTCATCAAACACCCCATCATATAAATGGTTTGAACAAACTTTAAAACATACTCAGCTAATACGGGATTTATGAGCATTTTGTATTCTCAATATATTAAACTTATTCATGTGTGATTATGTGTGAATTCCCCCCTTCTGTAAATAAGTTTGCACATCCCTTCTCTAAAATAAGCTATTTAAATTGTTCCTATCTTCCTTTACCATTTTCCTTTTTCTCCTCTTTTGTGTTTTTTGGTTTTATCTTTTATGAAGTTGCGTTGCACACTCCTCCCTGATGAGTTCCGATAGAATGAAACCTAGGTCGAGGGATTGGGCGGTGACGATCAATTTTCTTTAAGAGACATCCATTACCTCTTTGTCCATTGGCAGCAGTGTAAAGTGTGAACTGTGTTCTTCTTTTCATTGTAAAGGCCATATTGTGTTCATCCCCCCTTTTATATGTTTCTATCCACCTTTCCTATACCTTCTTCCAAATATAATATATTTAAATTGTAACTAATTGTTGTGTTGGTTTTAAATCTTCATGTGACTTTATATATCTATTTGTAGTGTAACCACATTTTTTTTAAATATAGTATTTAAATTTACATGTAGACACTTTATATAGCTGTGGGGTTGTCATGAGTTCAGGTAGGGTTTTATTTTTTAAATACAATCAAAGAATTGTCCCGCTTCGGTGGCCACATGGTCTAAGGTATCACTCTTGTGTTAGACTAGACTGCCAATGACAGGGAGATCGATGTTCAAATCCCAGTCAGGTGTATTGTGGGTGGTCTTCCCAAAATGGTTTTCCACTCTCCCACCTCGCTGATGTGGGCATACTTCATCTAAAAATAAACTTCCTCATCCATAAAACCATTATCGTAGTTAGCACATAAGTGAATAACCCGAATGGGTAGTAAGACTCGGTGCTAAAAAAATAATAATTAAAGAAATTGATAAGTAACAGTTCAATTTTCAAACATAATCAAGATATTTAATTCCAACTTAGTATGACTACATAATATTTGATCCATGAAAATGTTAACAAAATAGTTAAACTCATCAGCAGGCATTCATGTTACATGTCAAACTTATCTAGTCTAGTTTGACGATGTTGATGAAGACGATGTTTGAGACTAGCGAAGTGTACTGAGAGGGCTTTTTCCTAAATGATCTTGCACTCTCCATCCATACATAGCCAGGCACATTTCTTATATATTCTATCCTCCTCAGGCTTACCACACCAGTGTAATTAAATGTTGATAGCCAAAATGGGTGGAAAAGCAAGCTGGAAAAAAGAAATATGAACTATTTTATTTATATAAAATGATGAATTCTTTCTCACATGTTAAGCGTAGTTTCATCCCCAGGTTCTTGTTTAATGTTGACAATGGCCGGTTTTGGATGCCTTTGGCGTTGGTGGAAGCCCGTCGTGAGCGTAGAACTAGCGGGGGTTGGGGGAGGAGGGTGCATGGACGGAGTGCCCGTCCCTAGCAGGTACGAGCAGTTGACCGCCGGACGGTGGTTACTGCCGGAAACTGCGGTTCTTGATCTGCTACCACTTGCAGGATCTATTGAATAAAAATCAATAAAATGCAATCTATGTACACAGTTCGGTCATTTTAAATGGTTGGCAAGTGAGTGTGAATTCAAGTTAAAAGCTGAACCAATTTATCTTCGGCTTGATCAAAGTTGGAAGAATAACTCCATAGTTTGTATTGATTTGCTGTGTTAAAAGTGTATCACTTAAGCTATCATGTTTTGTAGCGTGACATCCGAGAACTTTTCCTTTAGATTACTTGATATTATTAGGTTTATTTGTTTTGAAACAAAGCTCTATTTTGTTGGTTTCATTTAGTTTTCTAAATTGTAAAGATTGAATAAAAGGAGTTTGCCTATAGTGTTATTTCATTCATTTACTTTGCAGTATACAGCTAAGAAGAGCATAGTTACAATTTCTTACAAGACTAATATAAGTATTAAGAATGAATCTTTGCTTGATTTTAAAAATTTAGTCTCTAACAAAGCTTATCTAGAAAATGTACAAAGAGTTTAGATTTGTATTTAATTATCAATACAAGCATATAAACCGAAAAGGTAATAAAACACTGTGCCAAACAAATTAAAAAAACAAAATTATCACTATAAGACAGTTTCATTGGCCCAAGTTAATAGTACAGACTTAAGCATATCAAACTATTATTATGATAAAATGAATTAATCTTTGCAACCACATAATGATACCATAGTAAACTGTATTTGTAAGTTACATTTTACCATCCACATAAAATATTATTATTCCCTGACTTTTTCAATAATTTTAAATAGTAACCGACTTTTCCTTGACTTTCCATGAACAATCTATAATTTCCTGACTTTCCACCTTTTTGGAAACTCTATTGTGTCAATTCAAGGGTTATTTTTAAAAACATTTTAAACATGTCTTGTTTTTATTTTAAGTAATGTTTTTTTCATAAATATAAGAGACTAACACTTTGGCCCATTCTTTGCACGAGTAAGCCTATCAAACAAAATAGGACGTTCAATATCTGGCTGCCAGTTTTTTGATAGTTCGTTCTTGTACAATCTTTAGCTAACTATGGCAATCACAAACCAGTAATTATAGTGATTAATGAATTAAAATAAATCAAATTAAATTTTTGAAATAAAATATTATCTACTTCACAAACTGAGTGTACCAATGAATGCAATTCATAGTCAACACAATCTTTAACTAAGCACAATCAATAAGATAAGCGAAACAAAGTGATATACATTGTTAAATAAGCATGTTGGAAAAAAGAACATCACAGTTTATATAAGAGCAAAATGAAATAATATACACTGTTACAGAAACATAATCTTAAAAAAAAAAAAAAAAAAAAACAT
>CABFOV010000282.1:65691-82420 GCA_902141375.1 Timema poppense
GCGTGGCTTCCCAACCGACCAAAGTATCATTCTGCGCCAACAAGAACAGATGGATCATGGGAACCGTAAATGGCGCTATCTACCGGACAGGTCTTGCGGAAAAATGACACGTTTGGAAATATCAGTTTTCTTGAGAACGGGTGAAATTTTTATGTTAATATTTTCAACACCCCTTCTAAGATAAAGTATCAAGGTTTATTAATTGTTACATTTTCTTATTTTTTGTTATGAAGCCGACTGTTTTCTATTAAAAAATGTCAATATTATTGATATTTGATCACTGTTAAAATTATTTATTTAACGTTGCACACATAAGTAATAATCAAATTTGAATAATATTTTAACAAATTAGTACCTAATATAATTATAACACCTTGTTTATAATTATCCTCTAAATTAAACTGAAAAAACCCACTAAATGGTCTCTAGGTTAGGGGTATTGTTCCTCAAACTTTCGTCATTCTGATATAACTGCTATTTTGTAAAATATGTAATAGTCATTCTATATTTTGATAAAACTTTTACCTGCTTTGGTGGCTGCATAATTTAAGGTGTCACTCTTGCACTAGGCTAAAGTGATGATTTAGGAAGATTGAGGTTCAAATCCATGTTGTGTACTTAGGGTGGTTTCCACTCTCACTCCACACAAATGTTGGTACATGTCCTTTAATTCAACCTTGCCCATCCCTAGCATAATTAGTACATATATGTATATAATCTGAACAAGTAGTAAAACACAGTGTTAAAAAAATAAAAATAAAGTTTGAGTGGTAAGTTATACAACATCGTGACAAAGGGAAAAGAAAGGCTTATGAAAGCCCAGATGTCACATCAAAATATGTGTTAATTTGCTTATCAGACTTACATCCATTCAAAAATAATTTAACCTGGTTTGGTCACCAAAATGTCCAGGACGACTATCATATTAGACTGGCCCGCTTAACACGGGGTGATTAAGGTTTGAATCTCAGTCGGGTCTACTGAGGGTGTTTTTTCCATGCAAATGTGGCTAGATTACCTGTAAAATTCTTCCTTCCTCATTGTTACCTCATTAAAGTAATTATCATGTGTGTGTGTGTGTGTGTGTGTGTGTGTGTGTGTGAGTGAGAGACCTGAACACACTGTAAGACAAAGTGATAGAAAAACACATAATATTTTATGATAAAAAAAAACTTAGTGGTACATGTACCACAGTTTGCAAAACACTATTATAGGGATATTCCCTTCACCTACCTTATGTGTGTATATATATATATATATATATATGAGTAAGCCACACCCACAGTAGTGATTGAATTGCAGGTGATAAGGAAGCTAAAGAATTAATTTTGTTTGAGTGCACTGGGACTTGTTTTCTCCTTACCTTCACAGGTAGATTACAAACACATTTTCTTTCGCTAACCTTCTCAGACTTACTGCAGCTATTTAGTCAACAAATAGCTCTTGTGTTAGAACTTATAAACCAAAATATTCAAATGCTATTACTAAAGGTGTGCCGCACAATCGTCACTGATGAAAGGACTTGTTGCCTCCTCTGTGTCTGCTTTGCTATACGGGAAATTATGACGCCTCGTCAAAATAGATGCTATTAGGCCAAAATTAGAAAATGTCACTGTTCCTCATAAAATTACATGGCCAAAATGGTCAGGAAACAAGCAAACAAAATGTATGTATATTTTGAGTTTTATTAAAAATGCATAAATATTTTTTATTTTGATTTAATTGGAGAAAATGGGGATTCATGTCAAACAAGCAAATACGTATCAGTTAAGACGCTTTGTAATTTTTGACTTTGCATGGTTAAATATAATATGTTTACACTCGATTTTCATGATTGTATTTATTAATATGCACTTCTTAATATTAGGTTAGCATGTAGTTGAGTCTACAATTATTTAAAAAAAAACTATTTTATTCTATATCAGCACACCTAATAGAAACATCCAAAGCTATTATAAAAAAAAAAATTATTTTGCGTTCACCATCTTACTAACCAAGACCAAAAACACAATAGGTTATCCCTACTAGCTTAGAGGGATGAGTCCTAATATAAAAACTGGACATTTGTCTATAAATTATTATGGTACTTGTAGTACACAAATTGGTGGGTACACAGACTAAGGTGTCAGTCTTGTATGGTTTTCCGGGGTTTGAATCCTGGCTGGGTATAGATATTTAAGAAGGCTATTTACTTAATTGTTTCCCACTTCCCCTCCTCACATATGCATATAGATTGCCTTTAAATTATAAACTCAGAAAGTAAAAAAAAAACTTTAAAGATATGTTTTATATCATGGATAACATAAAAGCCTCATACAAATCATTCTGTCGGAAATCCCACCCTGGTGGTTGTCTGTACTTACTTACTTAACCTTTAACATTAAGAACTCGATAGTCCATTGCCACAATTACAAAAGTACGCCACCTATCCCTATCTTTAGTTAATTCTATCCAGTCCACCTCATTATACCCTATCTCTTTCAGGTCCATTCTAATGAACTATCCTCCCATCTGAGTTTAGGTCTTCCCAATGGTCTCTTCCCATTGGGTTCACCGGTCAGTACTCTGGATATGGTTCTAGATTCTCCCATTCACGCTGCATGTCCTGCTCATCGTAATCTGAATTTAATTCCCTGTTTATTAAAATATAGTGGAATTGAAATGTTTGAGATCCTTTCACAAAAATGTTGTCATTTAAACAAAACAAAAACTAAATAGGCTGTGCCTCAATTATTGTTTGTCATGTGAATAAGCCTGGAAAAAAAAGCATGGTTTCAAGCCCAGCTTAAACGTGCTTCTTAAATCACCCGGAGAAATGGGTGCTTCTTAAATCACCTGGAGAAATGGGTGTTTTTTAAATCACCCAGAGAAATGGGTGCTTCCTAAATCACCCAGAGAAATGGGTGCTTCTTAAAATCATCCGGAGATTTGGGTGCTTATTAAAATCATCCAGAGAAATTGGTGCTTCTTAAATCCCCTGGAGAAATGGGTGCTTCTTAAATCACCCGGAGAAATGGGTGCTTTTGAATTACCGGTAACGATTCATAAGAAGTTCAATGCAAAAAAACACTTAGTACTAACTTTTTAAATCAATTTGTGTGACTTTATTTGGAAAAATAACTTATAAACACTATGGTAAATTTTACAGCTTGGAAACAATATTAATGGCCATATCAAAAAGGCTAGCTTGACTTTTCTAAAAACACTGTAGGGTACAAATAATTATTTTCTAAATCTATTCTTCTAAAATCAAAATATACTGGTATGTTTACATTTATTGATTAATTTTTCTATTGCCTCTTGCTACCCATTTCAGCTATTCGCATTTAATTAATATAAAGGGATAGAATTTACAAGGTTTGTACTCATGTTTGTATGAGGAGAGAGTGGAAAAAAATTTAAGAAAAACACTCTCATTACATTTGTACAAGATTCAAACCCCGATCTTGTCACCGGCAAAACATATAAGAATGACACCTTCATTCAGTGTTTCTCAAAAATTTCCTGATGGCAGACCACTAGGCCAATGTTCAATGCACATGTGGACCAGCTACTTGAACAGACTACCTACGTGTCCCTTTGTTTAAACTGGAAATTATATTAATTTAAGTGTAAGAAGTAAAAGAAAACATTTTTATTTGACTTTATTTTGTATGGATATTTCACCTGCAAACCTACTTGGGGTACATTGTATTGTTGAGTAAGCGAACTAAACCTGTTAATCTTATGCTCTTTATGAGTCTAAGAAAGATTAAAGGAAAGCTATGTTTAGCAGCCTATTGCATTGCAATTACTTGCTCCACATAAGGCATTCCATGCAAGCCAAGTAATTGCAATTCAATAGACCAGTGTTTCATTTTTTTATTTTTAAGTTCATGAAAACCTAATAAGTCTAAAATATTTGCAGCCCATTGTTTTGTTTTGGCTACACACAGTGTCAGTTTAAAATGGATTACACACCTTGTGAAACGTTGTACAGTAAATTAGGGTTAGGAAGGAATGGACTAATTTTTTACTGAAGTGTCTTCAAATGTTCCAAGATTAAAGATTGACGTTCTTTTCCTGTGCTTGCTTCTTTAACAAATGAAAATATTTAATCAAAAAACCATTAATAGTTTGTTTATATATATCATAGCTATAACTTTGCGCAAAAGTTTTTGATTTTGTCAGATTTGTTTAAATTATTATTATTAGCACCGCGTCTTACTACCCGTTCGGGTTATACGCACTTACGCTAATGTGTAGTGGTAGGGGGATTTTTGAGATGAAATGGAGGACCTACAGTTTAACGTGGAATCCGAACCACGGTGGAGGCCTGGCATTCCCCACATTCACAAGATGTCTTGTCAGAGGTGAAGGAAGGGTTTGGTAATCAGATAAATCTGTGCCGGGACCGAAGATTGAACCCCAGCCGCCAGCACAGAAGTCTGACACCTTACCCCTAGACCGCCAAGTCACTATAGATTTGTTTAAAATATTAGTATAGTAATTAGAAGTAAAAAATGCGGACGAAGCATGGCTGCAGCTCGTACCGACTTCATTTGTGTTTCGATGCATGGTGCTATGGGTTGCGATAGCACGACACACCATTTGCAGAACATTGCCATAGGCTGCTGAATATATATTTACTTTAATCTTTTTACACTGTTCTTATTGTATTCTCCTTTCTAAAACAATATATTTTTAAAAATATCTAATATTTTGATCTTTCACAAGGTTGTGTTGTGTCTCCATGGTTGTTTACTGTATTCATAGTATAGTGTAAACGGATGATTGTGAAGACACGGTTGGCCGTACAAATGGACAATGTGAAGGTTAGATTGCTGTTATATGCAGATGAGGCCATATTACCGGCCGAGAACGAAAGTGACTTGTAGAATGGATTAACTTGTTTGAATGTGGCGACAGGCAAAATGGATCTTCTTATGAATATATCCAAAACTAAGGTGATTGTTTTTGATAAGGACATATAAGGAAATGATTGTCAGCTTAGTAGACCTATAAATGGGAAACTGTTAGAAGTGAACGGTTTTGTGTATGTTGGCGGAATGTTCTGTAAACATGACAATATGGATGGTGAAATCGACAAATGGGAGAATGCATCTTTAAGAGTAGATGGCTGTATGTAAAAGTGTGTTGATGCCAACATTGTTTTATGGATGTGAAGCGTGGGTTTGTCAGAAGAAACATAAGGCCAAGGTAAATGCAGTTGGAATAAGATATCTTAAAAATGTATGTGGAAAAACTCGTATGGACAGAGTCAGTAATGAATGGGTGATGAAAGAGTACGATTTTGCAAAGAAAATATATATAGGTAGTCTGTGTGAATCAAAATGAATGGGTAGGCCATGTGGGACATGGTTAAATGTTGTAGACAAATGTGTGAAAAAGAAAGACATCATGGGTTTTAAGATTAAAATAGCATGTATCACTCGGTGTATGGATGTTGTTGAAGCGAAGGGAGTATGCAAGGAGAGGGAGGTGTGAAGAAAGTTAGTGAGGATGGATTAAATCAAGAGTTGTTGTTTGAATTATATACACAGTTTCTTACCTATCTCATATGGTAAAGGCGCCATTAGGTGTGTATGTGCAAATGCTCTTTTGTTTATTATTTTTTTATTAAATAGTCTTGTCTACGAACCACACAACATACGGCTGTAAGGCATGGTTTGAGAACCTCTGCCTTAGTTCATGGCAAACCAGACTAGATGAGTTTAATGTCTAATCCAACCAATGAAAGTTAATATTATTTTAGATGCTTTCACTATATACCCTCATTAGCAGAAAATAATATATTAAACGATACCAAAAAATTTAAAGAAATAATTATATAAATCAAAGGCAATCAACTAAATACAGTATAAAATGATGTTCATCTTCCGATTTATAACTGTAAAGTATTTTTTTCTCTTTATGAAACATGTTTGTGGGAGCTCCAGCTATTCCAATTGTCCCACAAGTCTGTTCAGATGATGCAAAATGTATTATGAAATTAATTCACGAAAAATAAATGGCATGGTGCATCATACAAACTTTCTTGTTCTTTTATCTAAGAATGGTGTTATTTACTTAAAACCTGCATGGCAATATATTTAAAATAAAATAATAAACATTGTTACAGAAACACCACGGAAAAAGAGCATTCTAACAAAGAGCATAAATGAAATAGCCTAATACATAAAACATATTGAGAAAAGAGGAACATCTTGGTTCACCCCAAAGCTTAACAATCAACTCCCTCATTTCTCAAGACCTACATTAAAAAATATATTTGCTTAGTATATAGTTTGGAAACTAATGGGTTTATAAAAATATATTTTAGATAAAAGTCTTTTATTACTTTCTCGCTATCTTACAGGTAGTGAAAGTATTGTGATCGTCAAAAAAATCGAACTCGAGATTTTGATGAATCTCGACATTTCAAATCCGAAAAAGTGGTTTTTGAATTTCTGTACGTCTGTCTGTACCTCCAACTAGAGCCTAAGCTATTTTACTGATCGGGCTAAAACTGGGTATCTAGGATTTTCATAGGGTTGCTCCGAGGGGTTTTTGGAATTTGATATCTAACCCTAAAATTAAGGCTACTTTACTGGAGGGCAAAAAGAGAAAAAGTCAATTTTCCCAAAATCGGCTCTAACGATTTTGATTAAATTTCATTTCTAAACATTTCTAAATATTCCAAACAAAATGGCTACTCTCAATATTTCATAAAAAAGACTTTAAGGGCTCTGATCTGTTGTGTAAATTCTCATTTTGTATCATATCTCTGAAACTATTTGAGTAATGAAATTACTTATCATTACAAATATGTAGATCTATTTATAATACAAATATTTTAATCGAAGCATATTTTTATAAAACCAATAACTTTCAAGCTATACGCAAATATATACATATAATTTTTAACTTTTCGAACACTAAATGTAAAGTATTGCGACAGTAAAAAAACAACCCAATCTGAAATGTTGATGAATGTTAATGTCTCATGACCCCCCAAACCCTAAAAAGTGGTCTTTGCAATGCCATCTGTCTCTGTGTGTCTGTTTGAACTTAAAATTAAGAGTAGTTTACTAAAGGGCAAAAAAAAAAAAGGATTTTCTTGAAATTGGCTCTAAGGATTTTGATTAAAATTCGTATCTAGGTGTTGATTAAGATTATAAATAAATTGACTATTTTAATTTTCCTGTGAAAATGACTTTTAGGGTGCTTTATAGAAGCTGAAATTTATGTATCGCCGCAACTATTTGAGATATTAAATAACTTATCATTGCAAAATTGTAGTAGGTACTATTAAAAATAAAAAACTTTTATATGGAATATATTTTTATAAAACCAACAGTTTCTTAGATATTGGCAAATATATTAATACAATTTTGTGAGCTTTAGTTGTAAAGATATACTACTTGAGTTTTAACGCAATAATTCTTCAATGCCAGAGTGTAATAAAATATCTCTGAAAAAGTTTTTTTTTCCTTAAACCTCTCAGGAAAAATGTTTGTACAACAATGATCTATCTCCTTCATTTTAGACTCAAAGTCAATATTTACATTTTTTATTGGTCAAAATTTATAAATGAGGAATTTAATAGCAATGTGATGGCATGAAGATGTGCAACACCTAATAAAATCTCGAAAATGTATACTGGAAGTCGAAATTTTAATACGAAGTGTTGAACCTTGTGGACCCAGTATTGATCTTTTTCATCGGTCCAAACATACCATTGAGGACATTAATTCTTTAAAAATAAAATTATAAACTTTAAAACCGTGACTCATAAAATGTTTTACATAAGGATAGTGCAATTTATTCTTGGGTATGCTAGTGTATATTATTTTGATTCACTTATTTTAAGAGTTTCGAGTAAATATTTCCATTTTTAAACAATAGAGCAAGAAAGTCCGTTCCAAGCTCCGTACCATTTATTTTTAATTGTCCTGCAACTTTGTAATGATAAGTTATTTTGTATCTCAAAGATTTGCGGAAATATACCTCTGATCAAAATTGGATAGTGACTCTCTGCTTATGTGAATATAGTACCCTCTAAGTAATGTTTCAAGAAAAAAAGTACATGCACCATTAGGTTGTACTGTTATAGTGGGTCTAGAAATGAATTTTAATCAAAATTGTAAGATTCTGAAAATTGAAAAATGACACCTGGACACGGGAATCAAAATCGTTAGAGCTGATATTTGTTCTCTTTTAACCCTAAATAAGCCACCCTTTGTTTTAGAATTAAATATCCGAATCCTAAAATCCCTCTGGAGAATATTGTGAAAACCATAGATATACTACCAAGTTTTAGTCCGATCAGTAAAATAGTTTCGACTTTAGGTTGAAATAGATAAACAACCTCTTTAAAATCACTTTTTCAAGTTCAGGGGGCCATGAAAGGTGACATAAAAATTATGAAATCTATTTTTTTGACTATCACTATAATTCCTATTTCTGAGGGGTCGTGAGAAAGTAAAAACAGTTGAGCTTTGCGAATATCTACAAATAATTTGCAGATAAAAATGAAACACCAAAAAAAGTTTTCTTTATATTGTTTTCCAATAACGTTTTTTATTATTATGACTATTAATACGTGGTTTTTTTTCCAGATGTTCTAAAGCTAGAAGTTATTAGTATTTGTGACTGCACTTTTAATTCACTCATACAGCACCTGTTTTTGTTCCATGTTAAGACAAGGATGTTTAGTTCACTAATACACCACTAACTTTTGCTTCATGTGAAGATATGCACTAAGCTAATAAGCGCTCATATTTTAGATAAGCTCAAATCTATCCAAAACAAGTTCTGTATGTATGATATTTGGGTATGATATGAGGTCTGCATTCACTTGACCACATACCAGATTTTGACTACAGGGCCTATGTTTCTAAGTCAAAATGTTTAAGATAGCATACATATTCAGATATAAAAATGAAAATGGACACAGAAGGTGTCTACTTTAGTAAACCCAAAACTTCTATATGTAGTAGTTTAGTTCAAATATGTTTTCAATCTAATTTTTTTAGCACCGAGTCTTACTACCCATTCCGGTTATACACTTATGTACTAATTAAGCTAATGGTTTTAAAGATAAGAAAGGCTATATTTATAAAAAGTATAGCCCCTTTTGCATGGAGGGAGAGTGGAAAAATATTTTGGAAAAACCAGCCTCAGTACACCCAACTGAGATTTGAACCTAGATCCCCCTCGTCATCAGCAGTCTAGTCTACTGCGAGATTGGCGCATCAGACCACATGACCACTGAAGCGAGTTTCAATCTAATTGACTTGCACAAGAGTTAGGGATGCCACTTTTGGCAGCGTAGTGTACTCTATTTTATAAAAGAAGAGCCAACCTCATTATTGAAACAAATATATTTTGGTCCTATCCCCCACAGAATTGAAAATGTCCCTAAGTGCATAGCTATGTATGAGGGGGTTAATTTCAATAAAGAAGTCTACACCAGAACTATGCCTCAGATTTTCTTAAGAATGATAATTTGAAGCAACTTTTAAAAAAAATCTTTTTCGTGGTAAATATTAATACAGTTTTATTATTTTACTAGTGCCATTTTATAGGTACCTTAGTTAAAGGCCTAACCTATTGATAGACTAATATCTATCTATCAAAAGTGACAGCTGCATATAACATGACTTAGGCTACATATGAACAAATACTTTTAAGTAGATCAAGTATTTTTTTCCAGCTGTGAGATATGGAAATTTGTAAGAAAATGAGGTGTAGCAATAGCACGGAAGGTGGATGGAAAAGCCAAATGATAAATCACGTGTGAAAAAACCACTCCATGTGCTTTTGGTAGAGTTGTAAACCTCGACACCGCATCACTGGAAATACGATCCATTACGAGCCTGGCGCCAAGTTTAAACTTAGGTTGGATGTATTCGGAGTGGTTTTTTTTCACAGATGTGATTTTTTGCTGTGGTTTCTTTTCATCCTCTAAACTAGTGTAAATAAAATGTTTACAAATGTTATTGAATTGCTATCAAAATTATAACCATAGTGGATTGAAGTGTCATTGTTGTTGAGTAAATTATAATTGTTTACGACCTAGTGGATACCAAGCCCCCAGTTAAGTAGGGCTCTAATGCTTGGTTTTGAACAGTGGGGACCTACAGTAATAAATGTATGTCAATTTCAAATGGTTAAGTTGGGATGGAAGGGGATGTGATAAAAAGCCAGTGTTTTAACAGTTTTTATGGCAAAACATTTTTGTTGGCTAAAATAAATAAAATATTGCTCCAGTACCAATATAGAGTTTTCTTCACATAATTACATCGACAGATGGTGAATATCTGTCATGAGCATAGCGAAATTAGATGACAAACTTTTTAAATGAAGAGAAAAAAATGTCATTAGGCCCTACATTCCAGGACACTCTTGACAGATATTCAAGAAATGTTGAAGTCACCATGTGAAGAAAGTTAAATTCTATGTTTGTACTATATATATATATATATATATGTATATATTTTTTGGTCAAAAATATGTTTTGCCATAAACACTGAAAAAAACATTTTTCTTGCATCCCCTTCTATCCCACCTTAAGGCAAACTAAATGATAACAGATTTATTAGAGAACTTGAAATGTAATAATATTATTTTATACTGTATTAGTTAGTAGGACTATGTATATTGGCCTATATTTAAATAATCCTTGGAGCTGAAACATACTGAAAAAATATCTTCTTGATACATCTTCTTACAAATCAAAAAATGATTTTTCCCTTTAACTTGGTCCGAAACATTTAGCCGATAATACTTGGGCTTTGAGCTACTAAATCATAGCCTGACTCAATAGAAAAATTCCACATAGGCCTAAGCTACTGGTAGGCATATCTTACTCTAAAAAGTTGAGGTCTGGTAATTACTTTAGTAAAGTATACAACCCCAGTTTTAAGAAGATATAAAGGATTAAGAGAATAAGAGAAGTGCCTTTTAAGTGTAAGAAAGTGCTACATAGGGCGTACTTTGTACCCAATCACATATACAGCAGAAACATGGCTATATATTATAATAGAATAGATAAGTGGAGGCAACGGGAATGAAAATTGTGAGGAGCATGTTAGTTGTCAACATGAAAAAGAGGATTAGGAATGAAGTTATGTGGGCAAGATTGGGGGTACAGAGAGGGCATGAGATACTAGAGGAAGCAAGGCTGGGATGGTATGGCCATGTAATGAGGATGGAAAAGCATAAAATAACAAAGATTTTGATAGAGTTGAAGTATGTAGGCAAGGCAGACCAAGAAAGGGAGAATCAGATAACAGAAAGTGTTCAAGTGGAGGAGAAGAGTGGTGGAAGGATATAGAAATATTGCTCCTAGACATTTTACAAAACTGATCCAGCCACAGGTTGGAAACAGGTGATAATTACGATAAAGGATTAAACATAGAGGAAGATTTAAATCTCTAAAAGATCCCTTTATAATTCTAAATGTTTAAAATTGATTTTGAAGAGAATAACTCACTGCTAACCAAACTGAGATAATGGGTGGTATTAATAAAAAATAATAATTGTTCTTGACTCGCATATTTGGGGTAATTACCGGCATTCACATTAATAAATGTTAATTAACAGGTGCTCACTTTGTGAGAAATCACTCCTCCTTGGTATCCTATAAGTAGCGTTTTCTCTACTGAAGGTGTAATTGGTCTTGATATGTTTAATCATCTCAGTATATGACTTAAAATAACGATATTGATGCAAAGAAATAGGGACACAATGGCTGAGTACACAAAGATTTTTTCGACATGGAAAAGTATACAAGCAGGTATATTGCAAAGCCAACTCAGTCTATGATTATCTCGCTTGAAATTTTTTTAATGGTAGCCAGTGTAATACAATCCATGAAACTATTGGAATTTTTTCATGTCATTTAAAACAAGCTACAGCAAATAAGTTAGTTTTAACATTTAATTTGAGTAAAATTTATTTTTGAGCTGATATTTGAAGTGACAGTAGTCTCTGATATAATAAGATATTACAAACATTAATTTTTTAGTTATGAAACAAGGTTTAATATAATTTTAACTATTTTGTTTGTTTTATATAATCCAGGATTCTCCAAATGATTTTGGATAAGGTGCTGCACTACACAAGCAATCGTTGGAATTCAGTTTTAAAGGAGCCCAACATTGGGAAGTTATCACAATAAGAAATAATGTAATAGCCACAGGTAAGCCAACTTTCCATTACTCATTTTACAAAATTTAAATTAGGAAATTCAACATTAATGGGACGGGGGAAGCATACAAAAGTTATTAGTGGTGACTAAATGCACCATTAATGAGAATAAAGTGGAAAATATAAAATAAATTTATGAATATAACTTAATCTTCTAGCCAAGACAAGGGAACAAGGTTATGTTTACATTTTCAAAATATCCAAAAAGAGGCATGACAGCTTGTAAACATTGTTTAAAATGATAGCCAAGGCATGTTAAAAGTGATTCCCACTAGTTTTAATTCAATTTTAATACATTTTTACATTAAAAACACCATAAACAAGAAAATAATTTGGAAGGCCGACACCTAGTGAGCAGACATAACAACTAAACAAATCCAACATGGCGGTCAATCACGCTAAAACACAGCCCCTGATGAGAAAATACTTACACTTTCTTCCTCTTTTTTCATTCCACTCGGTATTTGGGGCACTGCCCGGTTAATTGCCGAATAGTCCGGTAAATCTGGAAGTTCCTCAGCCATGAAAATGGGCATGGGCTTAGAAGCATCCAAAGCCCGAGGACGAAACGACAGCTTGCTCATTTTTGTTGACAGACTACGAACACATTGGCTACGAGAGAAAAAACACTGTACCGTCACTTTGCAGGGTTCCGGAGGGCCAAAACCCTGCGCTAAACGAACCTACGACACTCTTATTTCGTTCCCATTGTGATAGTTTATTCGCACTCAGTCAAAATATAAAAAATAACTGTTTTAAACATGAATGAAGAGCCCGTTTCCTTATACATCATGGCGGATCCATACAATTCAATACCAAAATGCACTGCGCGGGAATTGACGCATGTTGCTGTGAAGTTCTACCCAGTTTCGTAACCCTGTTCACAATTTTTGATTTAGCCGAGTGAAAAATACCTCCACATCTAGTGAACTATGCGTGTTAGTTAAGAACCTTGATTTTGAATCTATTGAGGTATAAAACATATACATTTTCCTTCACGTTATTACGTAAAAACATTGTACTTAATTTGACTCATTAAAATTAGAATGGCTTCTAGTGTAAAGAGGATTCCTTCGTACATCGCAGTTTTCAGCAAAGTTCCGAATATACTGAGTTGTTTAGAAAATGTGATGCCAAATGTTGAGTTTGTCAACATATCTCCAGGTAAGAAAATTTAATTAGCTTTTAGATTTAGCATAGCT
This sequence comes from Timema poppense, assembly GCA_902141375.1. Taxonomy (NCBI): domain Eukaryota; kingdom Metazoa; phylum Arthropoda; class Insecta; order Phasmatodea; family Timematidae; genus Timema; species Timema poppense. The sequence continues at coordinate 79,089 of CABFOV010000282.1, forward strand.
TGATACATATGGATTTTTCAGATCATAGGAGCATACATGTTGGAATTGAGGCAGTTAGTAGTTACGTCACATAATATCAGTCGGCAGAAAGAGATAGAAAATCACAGTTGAGGCATTGCTGCCTTGATGTTACGTCGTGCGTGATCGGGCAATAGGTTAACCAATGAAAAAACGACAAATCAAGAGGTCACGTTAGGCGGGTTGTTCAAATAGTAACTTTGCGTCCATTCACTAAATGTTTTAGTATTAAATTATACCTCTATTATACGATTGTTATGTCTAGTCCACATCATTTTTACAACCATATGCGTGCAATGTGTTTAAAGATAATTAAATATCACCATTTTAGATAAACTCTGGTTTTTGACACTTTATTTCACTGTAAACAAAGTTGAAGTAATTGAAAAGAGATACTTGCATGTAAAAGCTTTTAAAAACTGATTAGTCTAGGCATATACATAAAAAAAGTTTACCAAATCACTCAGAAAAAGATAAAGGTTTAAACCTATAAAAATAATGAATTATAAGGACATTGTTTTTATCATAGCGTAGATTACTTATTGTGGAATTAATTATAGAAATTAAAAACATAATTATTATGCTTGTTTATCTAGTTGTTATTTTATATAATGGTACGGTACTGGGGAGTGGAGGAGGCTAAATAATTGTGAGCTAAAAACACTTTAGGCTACTCATCACCAGACATTGTTAGAGTAATCAAATCTCTCAGCTTACCTTACAGATTATTTTATCTAGGCCTAAGTAATGTTTTTATAATATTGGGAGTGGAGGGAGGCTACATAATGGTGAGCTAAATATACTTTAGGCTACTCGTTCCCAGATATTGTTAGGATAATAAATTTCTCAGATTACAGTGAGTAGGACATACAACATGAATGGAAGAATCTAGATCCATGTTTAAGGTATAGATTGGCAGACACATTGGGAAAACCTAAGTTATACTCAGATGGAAGGATAACACTATAATGGACCTGAAAGAGATAGGGTGTAATGAGGTGGGCTGGTTAGAACTAGTCAGAGGTAGTGTAGCTAATTTTGTAAGTGCGGCATTGAACTTTCGAGTTCCTGATGTCTTAGAGTAAGTAAGTAGGGCCTAAGTAATGATAGTTATTATTAGGCACACAGTGAAATAAGGAGTTAGGCTTAGTATTATTCATAATTGGGCTAATAAAGCTAACATTATTCATCGCCAGGTGGTGTACCAGATTATCTAGTGTTCTAAACATTGAGAGGATAGGTATAGATAATATAGTGTGCCAAGATGGTTGTCTTACTTGACCTCGAGATAGTACACACTATTAGCTCGGACCCCCTTTGATATTCTTTGACTTGAGCACTTTGGTTCAAATATCAGCGATGTCAAAATTCATTTGGGTTATTTTGATTCCAAAAGATGATTTAGCTTAGTTCTAAAATATAATGTACTGTAAAGATTTCAAAGATAGGAGTGCACAAAAGAAAATAGTACAAAAAATTATCTATTTATCTATTCTAAAAGAATATGAATATTTAAAATTCCCATTTACTATTGCAGACTCAATATATGGGTCAAAACTTTTTTAAATTACCACATGGAATTCATGTAAATATTGGAACCACCTGTTTTCTTGTTTAATCTGACACATTCTTTATATAATTTCTCCTGTAATCATAACATAGAGTTTGAAGCTGCTGCATGTAGAGCTAAAAAATATATTTTTTAGAGCTTGAGAAAACAATATTAATATTAACTTATTTGAATAGGCCCAACAAAATTTTTTTTTACTTAATATACTGAATTTATTTATTTACTTAAGTTTTTCTGTGAAAATCGATGCTAAACCACTGTAGGCTTATCCCCAAGAAATATTTTGAATCAAAAATTGAATGTAATAATTTTGAGCACGCTGATTTTCAAATATTTTTAATAGTGTTATCATAAAATCCTGTTTAAATTTGTATGTTTTTCCATGTTTAAATGTTAAATCTCATCACAGCAGGTAGAATTAAATAAACTACCTAACATAAAACATTGATTGTTAAATCTCTTTTTTATATCTAATTTGAACTTTAACCTTCCCATCATCCACAAACCACAATCAAGTCTATTATGAGCTTGATTCCTCTAGCCAAATGATCACCAGTGGAGGTGAATTATAGCCAAAATAAATTATGACACTATACTTTTACTTTATTTCGACACCTCGGAGAGAAAGTTCAGTATTGTGATCGTCAAAAAAAAAAAAATCAAACTTGAGATTTTGATGAATGTTGATGTTTCATAACCCCCTGAAACAAAGAATGTGGTTTTCACAATGCCATCTATCTGTACCTTGGGTTAGAGCCGAAACTATTTTACAAATCAGGCTGAAATTTGGTATCTGGAGATTTCATAAGTCCTCCTGAAGGGTTTTTGCGATTAGATCTCTAACTCTAAATTTAAGGGTAGTTTACTAAAGGGCAAAACAGAAAAAAATCAATTTTTCCAAAATTCGCTCTAACAATTTTTATTAAATTTTATATAGAGACACTGTTTGTCATTATGAACAAGATGGTGAATTCTCATTGTCTCATGAAAATGACTTTGGTGGTAGGCTACTTTACATAAAAGAAATTTTACAATTTTCATCATTTATCCGCAACTATTTGAGATAAATAACTTATCATTGTAAGGTTATAGTACTATTAAAAATAAAAATCTTTTATTTGAAATATTTTTTTATAAAATCACTAATTCCTGCACCATAAGCAAACATATATACTTTTTAATTCAGTTATTTGAAAATATATTTAATTATTATGCTCTTTGGTGGACAAAGACGTTTCTCTATTCTCAATTTTCCTGTAACAGTGTTCCTAGTTCCTAATCCTATAGAGTAAGCAAGTAACAGTGTATATTATTTAATTTATGATCTTTGGTATAGGCTAGTGTTTCTACAACAACCTATTATTTCACTTCACAAATCTTACAAGTTTTTTTTAGTAAATATCTATTTTCAGATAAACTTGCAGAATAAACCAATAGGCTAAACCTTGGTTTTGTTTGAGAGCAGATGCAGTCAGTGATGCAGAATTGCAGCCGCTGAAGGAAGCAGAGGTGATTGTAGCAGACTGCAATCTGTTGGCCCCTCATCTATATCAGCTGAATGCTAAGTGGATACAAGGGACATGGGCAGGGGTGGAGCCCTTGCTAAATAGTATTGACTCGAGCAAGGTGAGGAACACAATTTTTGCCTCATGCCTTTAACAGTCGGTCACGTTCTAAACACAAAGCTCTCTTTCTCTCTCTATCTCTCTCCCCCTATATATATATATATATATATATATATATA
>CABFOV010000282.1:82425-123215 GCA_902141375.1 Timema poppense
TATATATATATATATATATATATATATATACACACACTAAAGTTAAGTAGGTACTAAGTGAATAAGTTAAATGTATGTGTGTGTGTGTGTATATATATATATATATATACACACATACAGACATACATTTAACTTATTCACTTAGTACCTACTTAACTTTAGAATAGATTTACAACCTAATTTGGCTATAGGTTGACTTAACTTGCCATCAACTGTTTTGGTGGGTGCATGGTCTAAGGCTTCACTCTAGTGTTGGACAAAACTGCCAATGAGAGAGAGATTAGGGTTTGAATCCCAGTCGGGTGTACTGAGGTTTTTTCCTCTCAAATAGTTTTCCAATCTCCCTCCACACAAATTCAGGTACACTTAATCTATATTCAACCTTCCTCATCCCTAACTCACTAGAATAGTTAGTACATATCCGTATAACCTGAACTGATAGGCCCTAGCAAGGCATGATGTTAAAAAAAACTTTCCATCGATTTGATGTTTTCACACAAAATATATTTTTTTATTGTTTATTAACACATTTTATAGTTAACTTCTACCATTAAAGGTACAGTACACCCCAATTTTCTTATGATTTAATGTGTTATATCTTGTAATGATATTGATTCAGATCAATCTAAAATATATAAAAAGTCATGGATGAAGGTAATTTTTCTTTAAAGTAACATATATGTAGAGTATCCTTTTAAGATTCATCCATGAAGAAACACGCGCTTTTCAGAAATAATGTGAAAAGGATTTCACCTTTAAAATATATTTTTTATACAATTTTTCCTGCTAAAGGAACAACTACGCAGTATTTGGCAAAGACGCCAATTCCCTATACCAATAAGAAGCTAGCCTTCACAACACCTGTCGCCAGGACTCTTTCTATTAGTTAGTTTTTACACTGTTGACGAAGGGAGCGAGAGGCAAGGGGTATGTCATATATAAGCCACTTGTGCGTATGTTTAAAGCAGCCACACACAATCCACACACACACACACACACACAAGTCGCTCAAGCACCCATGCTCACACAAGCAACACAGTCAGGGACTCACTGGCACTGGCTCTCGCAGTCACAGTCTAACACAGAATATAATAATTTACATTAATATCACAAGTGTGCATTGATATAAAGCATTTAATTGCAGTATGTATAAGTAATTAACAAATGTTATTTAAATAAACCGTGTGTGAATAAACATCCATCAATAGTTATCTTTCTTTCATTAATTAATTATACAGATTTAATTAGTGCTCGACCACAGATCGATTAACAGCTGGTTAAACAGTATCTATTCCGTACAGTGATGATAGGCGCTCGACCACACAGCTATAGACAACCTAAATATCATCACAGCAATATTATATCAGGGAATTAATCCGTAGTGTTTCAATTGACGCCCAAGGCGGGACTATTAAATTCATAGTGTTAGAATCTGAACACTAGAATTAGTTACTAGATCAACTTTCACACATTCATTTGTCAAGTTATGTTATCCTCACCTGTCAATTTTGATAGATATTATCAATAGCTATAAAATAATTCTAATAAAATAGTAAATGTTACCAATGTCCACAACAGAAAAAGTTTGTATTTTCTCTAAGGTGCTCCAAATATCCATTCCTAAAAAAATCAACCTAGGGATGGAAAATATTCCCCATCTCTCATAGGGGTGGATGTATATAAAAGAAAAGAAAACTCACAAACATATTCCTTTTGAGATGTGTAGATTATTAAGGTATGTATTACATAATTTGTCAATCCCTCCGTGCCACACGCGCTTAATGACATTGGAAGTAGCTAAGTTTTAAGTGCCTCTTAATGCCTTCAGACCTTTCATAGTTCAAATGGGGGAGAGGTTTTGGGGGATGGCACCTAACATAAAAATATACATATTTTGTTCTAGCAATCGGACTGTTTTGCTATAAGGGGAAAGCGAGACTTCTTATGTTAGCCTATACTGTATTAAAAAAAATTACATTTCTTACATCTTATCTGTAAAATATATAGACTGGTGTTGGCAATTTTGGTAAGCCATTTAGAAATAGTTATGCACAAACAATCATCTCTAGCAGTGTACATGTCTGTTATTGGGAAGTTGTCTTGCTATAAGAGCCCATGTTATTTTGCCAGTGAAATATAAAAGGTCTGTTAGAAAGATAAATCTGTTATTGAGAGGTGTTCAGTAAGGGAAGTTTCACTGGGCTATTAATATTTAAGGTGACCTGGCAGTCTAGGGACAAGGTGTCAGACTTCTGTGCTGGCGGCCGGGGTTCAATCCTCGGTCCCGGCACAGATTTATTTGATTACCAAACCCTTCCTTCACCTCTGACAAGAAATCTTGTTGTGAATGTGGGGAATGCCAGGCCTCCACCGTGGTTCGGATCCCACGTTAAACTGTAGGTCCTTCATTTCATCTCACAATCACCCTACCATTTCACATTAGCATAAGTGCGTATAACCCGAACGGGTAGTAAGACAATAATAATAATAATAATAATTTAATATTTAATAATTTGAGATGATTATTTAATTAGCATAGCATCTTAGCTCAGTCGGTAGTGTGTCTCGTCTACTGAGCCAAGGGTCCTTCCTGAGTTTGATTCCTGGCATTGTCAAAAAATGTATCATTGGTGAAATGTGGGTTTACCCTTTCCCAGTGATGAATTAACAGCCGTGGACTGGATGTTGTGCCTGTCCTAGATTTAAGTTATATTATAAGGAATATAAAGCTATGACAGGCCTAGCAAGCTGGTTGTGGAAAATATATGGCTTGAATTAAAAAACTGACCCAGGACACAGGCTGGAAACAGTAATGGATGTAAAATTTAATGAACCTAGTTGAAAATGTAACGGTATAAAGTTGGTTATTTGATCAGTTATGTATAACAGAATTAGGCAAATATAAATATTAGAAAATACATTTTACTTACCTCTTTAGCAAAAAACATGGCTTTAAACATAGCTAATGCCCTTATGATAGTTGTATTTTTGAGATCCATATTAACTAAGCGTGTCCAAAATGTTGGTGTAATTAATAATATTCATATTCGGTGTTTAAACGACACTTTAAACCATCAAACTACAAACAATTCAAATAATATTATTTTCCCTTTAAGAGCGGTGAAACAATATAAATTAGTGAATAAAGTTGTAATAACATTTTTGAAATTTTGGTTTTAGGCAAACCAAGTTTATACTCTTTTTTCTTGTCTTTTTTAGGAATGATACATATCACATTTCATAGTAAAAGGAAACAGTAATGCTGATTAAAACATCCCAATTTGTACCACATTAGATCATGTAGACCACTAATGTTTGGTTGGAGATCTTCTTTATTAAAGTGGATGAGTGTTTGACTTTTTAGTAACTCTCTGACCACCAAAAAAGGCAGTTAGATGATTTATGGATTACTTCTTATTGTATGGAAGAAAACCAGAGTTAATTTCTGTTAGTAACTATAGGTAACAAAACTATAAAACACTGGACTAGTTTTCATTCATCCTTTGGATTACATTCAGTCGTGGCTCGTGAATTTCAACATTGGGAGGTTGCATTTGGGTGGTTTGGGGGGGGGGGGNCATTCTGAGCTTCTGAAAATAAGATATAAAGTAAGAAATCTCCCTCCCCCACCACTCATAAAATTATACATATTCTTAACTTGCAACTGTAAAGATCACTACTACTACACTGCTATAATAATTGCAATTTGCAAACACAATTATTATAGCCCGACAAAAAATGCACGTCGCGTAACACTCGGCTAGACACACAAACTGGCTGTCTGGGCTGCATTAGAACAGCCCGTACAAGCGCCAATCATGCGATGCGACCCTCTCTTTACCCCACCCTGGAGCTCTCCTCCCAATGACCACCGCGAGTGCATGCGCCAGATAGCCAGCTGGAATGCTCGAGGCCACAGCCCGGCACAGATAAATATTATTGCGTTTCTACTTTCCACCCCATTGCCAGGCAGGTATGCAGAATAAGGCTGTAGTGTGTAGCGATCATAAGTGATTAATAGGGGTTTATTTTAATGTCCAAGCAACTAGCAACTACTACCATGATAATGATGATGATTATACTGTTATTCACAAATAGTTCAAATAATTCAGGAAGAGTTGCAGTGCGGCCCTATACACCGAGCCGCCACTGATTACATTTTGTGCTCAAATCACCTTAGTGTGTTAATCAACATGATTAAATTGTTCTAGTAAATGAGTAAAAACTCTCACAGTGTTTGATTTCTTTTTTTCAGCCGCCGTTGCCATTCCAATTCACACGCTTCAGTGGTCGTTTTTTTGGCATAGCAATGGCAGAATATGTTGTTTCAAACATAGTGAACTGGGAAAGAGACTACAAAAATGTTTACAGAGGACAGTGTGAGGGCATTTGGATCAAAGATAAAGTGTTTGCAGATTACCGCACTATTTCTGACCTCACCATTGGCATTTTGGGCATGGGCGCCATTGGCAAACATGGTAACTATCATAATGATGATATTAAATATTTATCTGTGCCAACTTAATAATTTATAAATACTGTGATTTGTGAGTACTGGTATTTTAGTTAAAAAGTAAAAACGATTTAAGAAGTAATTGCAAGTGTTGACCTATTTATATATAAAAACGTGCAAGGATTTTATAATCTAGTTTAGTAAGTTTTTTTAAATAACTCCCATACTTTATAATTGAAAAAAGGCTTAGAAATGTACATTATCTTTTAAATCGATTATCATCATAGTTTTTAAAACGTTTAGAATTCTTGTAGCAAAGTAGTACTTGTTGATGTGTTAACCTAATTGAAGAAAAGTGTAGAAATATTACAAATTATAATTTCGCTAGTCTTGATATGTGAATATTTTTGTTTGGATGTGAGATGAAGATAAATAATTTTTTATACACTTCAAATAATAAAAAAGACAAGTATTAAGGCAAGTCCTACATGACTTTTTACATTATGTAAAGCTCAATGTTATGTGTTTGACACATTGAATTACCTTTTATATGACTTCCTTACTAAATCTCAATCTTTAGCTTTATATCAAAATTCAATTCATCAATATATACATATATACACATAAATACCTAATTACACCATTCCCTTAAAGGGTAGGCAAAAAACTGTGCCTATAGCTAAAAAAACTACTCCATACTTAGGCCATCCTCACTAACTTTCCTCACACTTCCCTAGCCTTGCATTCTCCCTTCGCTTCAACAACATCCTTACACCGAGTCATACATATCCTTTTATTCTCAAAACTCTTAATGTTTCTCTTTTTCACACATTCGTCTATAAAATTTAACCATATCTTACATGGTCTACCCCTTCCTTTGAATCCACACACTCTACCTTCATATATTTTCATCACTCAATCCACACTTATCTTCTCAACATGCCTAAACCAACATAAGACTTATTTTCTCATTTACATCTTAGATTCCCATTAAAACCGCACTCTCTCAGCACCCATTCATTACTGAATGTCTATATGAGTTTTTCCACATACATCTCTTAGATATCTAATTACAACCGCATTCGCCTTGCTTTTGTATTTCTCCTGACAAACCCACACTTCAAATCCATAAAACAATGTTCAAGTTAGCACAAACGATTTGTCATGACTTATTATTATAAGATCTAAGGCTCTAGCAATCTTATTAGTTAATTATAACTACCAGGAGAAATAGCTTAGCACTAGCATTCTTGTTACTCGTTTCAGTGGCCGCATGGTCTAAGGTGCTACTCTAGCAGTAGACTAGACTGCCGAAGACAGGGAGATCGAGGTTCATATCTTGGTCAGGTGTACTTAGGGTGGTTTTTCCAAAGTGGTTTTCCATTCTCCCTCCACACCCCACACAAGTGCAGTTACTGAATTCCTTCTAGATTACCCTCTCACCACCTTGTATCCATACTCTTTATAATAAGTTATTAATAACTTAGCTGTAGAATATACAATTTAAAAAAATCAATATGAATAGAATAAATATAAATAAACAGTTCTGGAAATGGAAGTATGTGCGGAAAAAGACCGCAGGGGATGCCAAGAAAGAGATGGAAGGAGCAGATAACAGAATGTGTTAAAGTGAGAGGAGAAGAATAGAATAAATAAAAGGAGGAAGAATGGTGGAAGGATAGAGGAAGACAAAAATATTTTACCAAACTGACTCGGCCACAGGCTGGAATCAGTTGATGATGATTTCTTTTAGTCAGAATTTCATAAGATAAAACTATTTATTGGAAGAATTGAAAAAAATTTGGAAACCAGCATTCTTAGGTAGTCCACTAGTCAGCAAGAGCTAAACTGAAACTGAGCATTCCATTATTCACATCTGTTATCTATTCCAGTGTCTCAGGTCTTGAAAGGGTTCGACGCTCAAGTCTGGGCTATGGCCAGGACCATCCCTGAACCTAAGGACAGATGGCCATATGTTGACGAGTACAGGTGAGATTCAGAATTTTATAATCATGATAAAGAAATACTTTAATGGGGGAAAAAAACATTTAGAAAGCATGATACCTACTAGCACAATGACTTTCAAATTATCATGTAATTTTTGGTTTCAATAATATTCCTAGTAGAATTTTTGTAAGGAGAGAACATAACATAACACAACATTAGTTTCTCTCCTTATATTTTTTATCATATTTAAAACAATTAAAGTTTCTTTCCTTATGTTCATAATTTTTTGTTTTATTTATTACCTTCATCTATTTTGAGTAAAAGTATAGAATAATCTATACCACTCATTGGTTGAATAAGTTTTAATATGGTATTTACTTAATATTTTTCGACACCAGAGCTCAGTTGGTAGCTTGTCTGCCTACTGAGCCAAAGGTCCCGGGTTCGATTCCCAGCATGGCCAAAAATTTATCATTGATGAAAATATGGGTTTACCCTTTCATATTGATAAATTGGTGCCCTGGGACTGGATGTTGTGCTTGTCCTAGTCTTAAGATAGATTGTAAGTTACATGAAGCTATGACAGGCCTAGAAAGTTGGTAGTGGAAAATATATTGCTTCAATAAAATACAACTGACCCAGACGACAGGTTGGAAACAGTAATGTATGTAAAAATTTACTTAATATTAATAGATTCTATGCTAGTGTTGGTTGTATATGAAATAAATAAATGTTGTAGAAAAAAAAAAAATACACACTTAGATACAGTGCAAAGACATATAACTAAGTTACTTTCTAAAATATTTAAACAACATAATCTCATTAGGGTATACTACATTAGTAGTGTATTTGACTTTAATTTGGAGGTTGGCGTACAACCCCTATGAGCTGCACTAATTTCGGTTTTTCCACCTGGAAATTTTCCATCCTTCCCTCTAGGTAAATGTTGGTCTGGAGTTCCTCACCCTCCCTGTCATTTGTCTGCTGGTTATTAATCTTGTTTTGGCTGCGGATGTTGGCAAGATCACTTGGGCACTGTGCCTTAAAGTATTGTCTACTCATCTTTGATTGTCTTTGGGTTTGAATCTTAGCACGACTGCAGAGTTTCTAATGTTCTCACGCTATGCGAATGCAGGTGAGCTATGAGTGATTTAGAGTTTACTCATATAAGTGTAATTCCGCGGTCTAATCTCTTAGTTGTGTTATGGGCCTGAAGAAACCATAATTTAAAAACTTCTAGTTTCATATCAGTTTTTTTTTTAGAATAAAGACGTCACTTCCCTTAAGTAAACAAGAACATATATTTATAGAGCCTAATTTTTATTGTGTGTTAGAAAATTTGAGTGGTTTGTAAACCTTAAATGCATTCAAATATGATCAAAGTTTTAAAGCACCTTGTCCATTAATAGTCCCGACACCCGGTTCGGTGGCTGCTTGGTCTAAGGCGTCACCCTCACAATATACTAGCCTGCTTATGACGGGAAGATCAGAGTTTGATCCTGGTCGGATGTACTGAGGGTGGTTTTTCCTATATGGTTTCCCACTCTCTTTCCCCACATAAATGCGGTTACACTTCCTCTAAATTTAACCTTCCTCATCCCCCACCCATTAGTGTAATTAGTACTTAACCCTAGAATGCTAAACCTTTCTGTGTGAGATATGAATGAATGCTAAACACTTGTAAATTTTACTACTTTACATTTTATTATATTGAAAACATAATTTTATTACATTATTGACAAAATTAAAACTATTCTTAACTAGTTGAGATGATTTTTTGTTGATTGTAATTTTTTTTTTCACAACTTCAGCACATGATCACATGATACACAGGATGTTTCCCTGACTTCTCTAAACAAGGCACAAGAACAGTGACTGCAAAATGTCGTAGTCATGCACCCTTGGTTTCATTGTAGGTTTCAATTATTAAAAAAAAAATTATTTTCTGGTTTATTACCGTGTTCTCATGTGTATTAGGAGGCAAGATTACAACTTTGTTTTATTTTAGTTTGTAAGATACCATTGTTACTATATTAATAAAATGTTTCATTAATGCTAAACACTCGTACCTTTGATGACTGAGCTTCTCTTAGAGCACAAACAAAGCACGTCACAAGGGAAACACTATCTACCATAACCCGCCTCGGTGGCGTAGTTGGCTAACACGCTTGTCGTGTTGAGCTCAACCGCTGAGGACGGGGAGATCGAGGTTCGAATCTCGGTCGGGTGAACTGGGGGTGGTTTTTCCTAAATGGTTTTCCACTCTACCTCCACGCAAATGCGGGTTCACTTCCTATAATTCAACCTTCCCAATTCCTAATCCATTAGAGTAATTAGTACTTAAAGCGTATAACCCGAACGGGTAGTAAGACGCGGTACTAAATATATTATTATTATTATTATTATTATTATATACTATCTACCATAGGGAAGTTTTAAGGTCAACTGAAGGTACTGGAGAGGGGAGCAATCTATCCCCCGTGTAAGGGAGGGAACATGACAATCTTGTAAACCTCTGTAGTCAATTTTACGAAGGAATAACATCCTAGGGTTAAACGCGTAGCCCCAACAGGTAGTTAGAGATACAATGCTAAGAAAATAATCTCTGCAAAGTTTCCTTGGGGCAAATTTTCTTTCAGGAATGTATCTGAACTTCCCGACCTGCTCCAAAACTGTGACTATGTGGTAGCAATGCTACCAGCAACTATCGAAACCAATAATTTTCTTGGGGGAGACATATTGAAGAACTGTGAGCTCAAAAAATCCGTGCTGATGAGCGTTGGCCGTGGGAACGTAATTTCTGAACAAGACATAGTGAAGTCCATAGAGAATGGTTGGATTTCAGGCGCTATCTTGGACGTGTTTGTGCAAGAGCCGCTGCCCAAGACAAGTCTTTTGTGGAAAATACCTCAGGTAAATATTGTGATCCTTTTATACATTAATTTATTTTTATACTTGTACAAGAAGGTAAACATGAGCAAAGGTTAACACTTTCCAGTCAAAGGCTTGTATGCATGGTTTAATTCAGCTGACTGGAATTTTTTCACTTTTTTTTTTTCTTCGAAAAATCATAACATAATTTATTATTATCCATACATATGAGTATAACACATGAAATTAAAACTTTAAACTTGTATACTAAATTTTCCAAAAATATGAATTGATTTATCACCCATTTTTCAGATTTTGAAGAAAAAAAATTTACTTGTAAAACATAATTATAACTTTAACAAGTTAGGGTTTGTTAACTCCATTGGGTAGATATTGAACATTAACATATGTTGAAGGGAAGTAGGAGTATGAGCTCATTTACATGAAGTTCAGGACATTAAAAAACTCACAAAGTACAGGCAAGGTATCTGTGTTGCAGGTCGTAATCACTCCACACTATGCTGCCACAACGAGAGGGATTGATGTGGCCAAATTGTTCAAGGAAAACCTTGAGAAATACTGTGCCAACCAGCCCCTACCAAACATTGTTCATATAAACAAAGGTTACTAAGCACGTAATAGAACTGGGACATATCTTACGGGAATAGAGAATGAAAATTTAGAACGTTAAAGTTAAACCAAATAGGGTAGTTAAAATAAATAAAGATGATGATAGATCATAATTTACAAAATGTTAATAATAATGCTCAAAAACTGTAATCAGGCAGGTGGTGCTATAAGGTAAACTAGTCTTTTTATTGTTTTTATATATATTAATATATATTTTTTTACAAAATGTTTATAAACAAACTGCTGAGAAATAAGTCAAACTGGCCCAAGTATTATAGGTACACTACGTTAATATATTATAAGTAGGGACAAGATTTTGCATATTTGCCCTTTCTTTTCCTTGATTGTAAACCATAAGCATATATATATATATACACACACACACACACATACACATCGTGGTTCAAATCTCACTTTAAACTGTAGATCCTCCATTTCATATCACAATCACTTTACCATTACACATTAGCCTAAGTGCATACAACCCGATTCTAGAAAAAAAGCGCACACGAAAACTCCGCATAGAAAAAAACCCACGCAGAAAAATGCTCACGCAAAAATTGTTCATGGAAAAAAAAAACTCACACTAAGAGTGAGGACACGGAAAAATGTCCATAGAGACAAATGCCCCCGTTCATTTTTTTTTCTCATCAAAAGAGAAAGTATTGTAATCGTGAAAGAAATCGAAATAAAAAATTGAAACAAGGAAAAAAACTGCATTTTACAAATATGTCAGTCTCTTTGTTTGTCTGCCTATGTATGTGCTCAAACTTGATATTTAATTTTTACGAGTTTATACCTCCAGAATAATTTTTTTTTTCATTTTCAGCCTAGCCCTCAAATTAAGGGTGATGAGTGTTTTTTTTTTAATTCTAATTTCAAAATTGGCTTTAACAATTTTGATTGAAATTTATGTATAGGCTATGTTTGACCTCCCAAATAAGTGAGATAACACCTTATATTTGGTTAAAATTTGTTGAAGGGCAATATATTAATGAGAAATTTAAGAAAATTCGAAATATTTTGAAATTGGCTCTAACGATTTTGTTCCAAATTGGTATCTGTGGTATGTATGTCACTACAAAAATAGAACTCCATACAGACTTTCTTGCTATAGTGTTTAAAAATGTAGATATTTACTCAAAATTCGTAATATTATATACACTAGCGAACCCACGTACAAATTGTGCTCTAATTACAAACTTTTTTTACTCGTTATAAATTTTATAATTTTATTTCTAAAGAATTAACGTCTTAATTTGTACATCTGGACTAATAAAAAATATTGATATTGTGTCTCCAAGGGTCAACACTTTGTATTAAAATTTTGACTTCCGGTTAAAATATTCAACATTTTATTAGGAAATGCACTCTTATGGTTATCGCATTGCTATTAAATTTCTCTTTTATAAATATTGACTATTAAAACAGGTAATTATTGACTATTGAGTATAAAATGAGAGAGAGAGAAATCATTGCTGTAACAGAGGTGGATCCAGGAGTGGAGCGTTGAGGGAGCGCACCACCTTCAAGAAATTAAACCAATTAAATCAATGTTATTATTATTATTAGCACCGGGTCTTACTACCCGTTCGGTTATACGCACTTACGCTAATGTGTAATGGTAGGGTAATTGTGAGATGAAATGAAGGACCTACAGTTTAACGTGGGATCCGAACCACGGTGGAGGCCTGGCATTCCTCACATTCACAAGATGTCTTGTCAGAGGTGAAGGAAGGGTTTGGTAATCAGATAAATCTTTGCTGGGACCGAGGATTGAACCCCGGCCGCCAGCATAGAAGTCTGACACCTTACCCCTAGACCGCCAGGTCACCTAAAAATCAATATTCACACAGAAATTACTTTAAGTAATTGAATTGTAAGTTGCAATAATAATTTGATTTATCAAAATAAAAATTTTGCAAGTGTAAGTGCATAATGTTATATACATAACTACAATATATTTTTAAGCATAAAATAACAAAAATTACTTTAACTTCAATTCGGCTTTGAGAATATTTCACATAGTTGAATCGAGTTCGCTGTGAATTGAAAAAGTGTACATTGCACACCCCTATATTATATTGATTATTGGGTTAGCTTAGTATTTAAAAACCAGTCCCCAAACAAATGGATGTATGAATGGATTATAAAAACTTATATTGACTGTGTTTTTATATATTCTGATTTATAAAATGGTGCGTTCAACCTATATCTACTGTTTACTATTTTCTGGTTCAACTTTACCCCTCTTACCCCCTTTCTACTTTTAAAATATGAAATAGTGATGCTTATTACGGCACAATGAGTAAGTCAGGTTGCGAATAACTTGCTACTTTGTAATATCACTTGTTAGAAGGGTCAGTCGGGTTTAAAAGGAGGGAGCGGGGAAGGAGGGCGTGAAGGCTATTATTCATCAATATTATATTGCACAAACATACTTTCACCTTAATTGCTTATTTTATAAATAAACTGATAACTAAATTTATTAATTTTAAAATATGTATTTTCACAATTTTGTCATGTAGCACTATTATTGTACATTAGTGTATTATTTAAAATATAAATAATAATAATTGTTACTTACTCTTCATGGAAAATATGGAACCAAAGAAATAAAATCTTTGTATATGAATAACTTTGTGCTAGTTTTGAAATAATTATATATTATTTATGCTCACACTTGAGCGTTTAAGATTTGTATTAAGAGGAATCATTTATGTCCCTTATACTTCTCCTTCCCTATTAGTATAACAATTGATTTTATCATAGATTTTTAATATAAATTTAATGGAAAAAAGTTGTTTGTATTCAAAAATGTATTTGTTTCGTTTGTCATATTGTTAAGAAAAACCAAAATGGTCGATCAGCCCAGCCTTAATATAAAAATATTATAAAATAAACAATACAAACGTTTCAAATTTTATTACAAAATAAGTATAGCATTGAACAATACATTAATAATTGTATTACTCTGTACTGTATGAAAAGGAATTTTAAGATACTTGTTTAAAATGCTAACATAAATTCTAAATGTAAAAAATAGCTGCCAACTCCCTTGAATTTTTAGTAAAATGTAAGGAAATCTTAAGTATTTATACAATTTTATGACCCCAATTTTTACACACATGAATAACAGTAATTTTAAAAAGTTTTGATTTGACACATTAGTATGCAGATCATCTTATAGTTAAAGTAAACAAAGACCTAAATTGTGTAATTTTTTTGGATATTAGATTTTCATTATGAAGAACTTTAAATGTTATCTAATTATTTGATTTGTATTTGGGCCTTGATGTATATTTATGTGGTACATTGGGTGTAAGTGTATAAATACAAAACCTATATTATTGTACTGGACTGAATAAAGTAAAAATGTCTTTCTGAAAGCTGTACTCGTATTAGACACGCAGTTCAACACTTTTCACAGAAAAAACCCGTGGATTTGTATAGCTTTTTTTTTGTACCATGTTGAAACTGTACAAACTCAAGGTAAAAATGAAGCACGCTTGAGAGAGTTTCCACCCTTCACTGTCACTGAACTTGTAATTGACTGGGTCACTGTTGGTTGGTGGCAGAATCTGTGCTGTAATTACTTATATTAAAAATCACCCATGGCAGATCCGCAAGTGTGAAAAAAAAAATTTTTTAGAGGAAATTCATCAGCATTTGGGAGAGTGGAAAACTATTTAGGGAACCCCTGATCTCTCCATCTTTGTCAGTCTAGTCCAACATTAGATTAACGCGTTACACCACGCGGGGCCACCGAAGCAGGTTGTGTGATCCTGTTGAAACGAAGGCTTCCTCGACATCTCAAGTAAAAGAGGGAACAAGAAGTTACGGTATGAATTTTTAATAATGAGAAATATGCGGGGTGGAGCAAACAAATAATGTGCAGGCTGTCGATAAGTTTGGTGTTTTCGAGATTGATATACAACTTTAATTAAGGATTTTAAAGTGCCTGCACATCAAGAAAAGCATTCAGTGGACCTAATAAAACTGTGTTTAATTTGTTGAGTGTTCACCAAGAGGTATATTCGAGTACTTTTAGTTTTCATATAAAGCACCTTCAAAATTTTATGGCCATATTATATGAGAGGCCTTGCTATATTTGAGCCAATATGGCACATTTAAATTCTGTTACAGGGAAGTTTTACAAACTTTTTTTTTAATATCGCTAAGTGTTGACAATTATGGCAATCTATTTTTGTTATATAAATATAATTTTACAAATATACTTTATATAGCAGCCCAGATAAAAAATGTTTGCTACATGGACATTCCAAGACTTTGCCTATCTTTCAACAGAATAAATGGTTTTGTTTCTACTTATTACATTTAAAAAACAACTCTTTTCTTCTTAGAAGCCACTTGAGATCCTTTAATATCAGTTACAAATGGAATCGATGTTAACAAATACATATCTAAAATTTTTACTTTACTTATACTTTACTTAATTTTCTACACATCACTGTCAAGACATAACATCCAATATCAATAAAGTAGACTAAAAATAGCACAATAAACCAAATTTTGTTACAAGGCAGCATTCGTTCTAAAATATTTCTAATTTAGACCAATGAAACATTAAAATATGTTCATAAATAATATCAAAATAAAAACACAGACAGAATAAGAAAACATTGCTATGGATTGATAATTTGGAAGTAAATATAAATATAAATTCAGTAGGGTGGAAGATTACGGGAGGAAAAAAAAGGGTGAAAAACTATTTTAACTCAAATTGGGCTTGTGCTGCTATCCGTTAGACAACCATGAGACCTTTATAATGGACTTGAGATTATGGTTAACAGTAGGGTTCTGCAAGTACTCAGATTTTGAACTTCAAGCAGAGCTCATCATTAAAACTCGGAATCCAGATATAAAGTTTTGTAGGCTCGTCATTTTTGAGCTTCCTATTGATGTATGTACAAATCAATTCTAAAAATGCAATTTTAAGTATAGGTACAATATAAGTATACTTAATTTAGATGATATTGGCAGATTCACTTATAAATCATTCGGTAACTTAAATAGTTAACATTAATATCAAATACTTTTAACTGGTAAACTAATTCAATATTTTCGTCATATTTGAATTATCCTCGAAGTTGCATTGGCATAAGGCAATGAAAATAAAAATAGCTAAGTAGATCACTAAATATTTAAATAATCATTATGTTTACTATTTTACATGATACTTTAAAAAATATATAATTTCTATTGAATTAAAAATTGAACAGTGAGAATACATATTTATTGTTTTTGAACTTAAGATATTTAAAACTTATATTAATAAGTTCAACTACAAAACTAGCATTAATTATTATTTAGTAAAACCAAACTAATAAAAGTTGCTAAAATACTTTGAGAAATTTAAACTTTGAAGAATAACCAGTTAGTTCTAAGAGTTAAATCGACAAAAGACTTGATAAAATGAAATTGCTTGTTTGTTTTGTCTTAGTGAAGATTTTTAAAATCAAATATGCCTATTTGTTAGTCTAAAATCATTGTAGATAAACAATGCTGTAAATATTTTAGCAACCTTACCACATAATTATAAATTTTTTTAATTTAAAATTTCCATTTTTGAACTTTTTTTTGTAATTGTTAGTGTAATATTAATATCTTGAAAGACATTATTATGAAAACCATCATTTTAACTATTTTTTCTAATTTAAAAACAAATATTTTCGTTTTTTTTAAACTTTTTTTTTCCAAAAAATGTACTATTTAAGAACATGGAAAGTTTCCCTAGAAAATGTTTGTATGTAATGTGACTTCCCTCCTATTGTTCTCCTATACCCTTTGTATGCAATTCATTAAACAATATTAAAAAACCTAATTAATTACTCAACAGATTATAAAATAATCCCCTTCCAAGGTTGTTGTTTTTTTTGCTAGAGAAGTAATGGCAGTTATATAAACAGTTAATGTGTGGCCTACTGTTTAGTCCTTGTTTTGTACAAATGGTTTTATTCCCAATAGTAAATATAACTTTGTTTCTTGAACAAATATTAATTCGTTTATTTTGACTAGGAATGAGACTTTCTTTTTAATTTAGAATTTAATTTTTTTAAAGCTCTTAATACTACTGCTCATGGGCGAATCAGCCCCAATATGTTTATAGGAATAACTTAACCAGACCCCAAACCATTAATTTAACACTTTACTGAATGTATTAATGTTATAATAAATTTATTTTTGGCTATTTCTATTTTCTATTATTTTGTTATATTATTATTAGAGTATATTCACCGGCCGAGTTTATTTGGATGACAGCTCAAAAAGTTACTAGAAATAGTCCCTGGTGTATCCCTACTCCAACAGCTGACATCTGTCACTTTGGATAACTGTAATGAGGAAACAGATGGTAATGTACGAATGTGACAGTTAACCATAGTAATTTAGGACAATATTATTTATTTTTATTTGTGTTCAGTAACAAAGATTATTTATAGTTTTATTACACTTTAAAAAGAATTATTATTCACAGTACTTTCACAAAAACTCTAAAAAATATATGTCTAGCTTCAAAATGGTGACTGCCGAACTTAAACCATGTGATTGATCATGATGCAAACAAGTTCTTTACAATAGTGCACCAACATAGTTGATAAAAATATTTTATTCAGATAATATTTTGAAATACAATTAAATAATTTATTCTATACAAAAAAACACAAGTATTTTCTCTTTTCCAAGTAAATATGATGCCTGTATTAAAAAATATTAATGTATGCACTATATTACACATTATCGATGACATTACAAAACAAAGAATAACTACTTGTTTAAAATATTGTTTCAGATTGGATGAAAAAAAATGTATTAAAAGTAATGAAATAGTACAAGAAAACTTAAGTTTATGTTATTTTAAACATAAGATATAACACGTAATTAAAAAAATTATCATTCATACCAAAACTGATCTTTTACAAGTGTTGGCAACCCAAAACCTAAACATATGATTTTTAGACTATCATTCAGGTTAAAATCTATGGTGAACAGACTTTATCTCTTATGTTCATAATTTTTTTTTTAAGACTTGAACTCGAGGATTCAGAATTTGAAGGTAAAGTGAAAATTCTGATTCGTAAAATAGTCGATCCGACCCACCTCTAATTTTAACAAGCATTTTATCTAATTGCCGATCAGTGTGATATCAAAGTTAAGAAAGGCAAAGTCCAAAATAATTAAAGGGCTAAAGGCCGGTGTAATTTAAAAATTCAAAATAAATATAATAATGAATCCTTAAAAGTAACAATTCTGACACATTTAAAACGGTCGGTTATTAGTGAAAAGCATGAATTATACCCACTTGAAAATCTGGAAAAGTATCAACTTTGATCATAATTAGTTTAGCACGTGTCTGTCAGAGGTTAAGTTATGGCATTACAGGTCAAGTCTGCCATGTGTGTATAGAAATCCAATACCAGATACTTTTCAGGATTTGGTGGGTAAAATTCCAATGGTTCTATTCAGGATTCATAAACACTGAATTATTTGTCTAAAAACAAAATTCAGAATTGTCACAATTGTGAGTAGGTACTTTTTAGTTCTCTTTAATAATTCAGAGAACAAATTAAATGCCAGGATTTGCTTTGTGGTTTCACCTACGATGAAAATGAATTGTCATTGTACATGGCAATATTTAAGATAAATATCTAAGTTCTGATTAAAAAAAAAAGTATTATTGTTCATTTGTAAGAAAAGGTTTAATCCATTACTTGGGGAATTTGTTAATTCCCCATGAGATCACTAGGTCCTACTCCTTATCTCCCTGAGGGGTGGGTGCTGAGTGGGGTTTGAGCCCCCTGATGGTAAGATCATACACAACCTCTTCAATCTTCTTTACATCATATTTGAGCGCATCAAACCTCTTTCTTAGGTTGTCATTCTTCAGGTTCAGTAGACGGAAACCAGCGTTTAGCTCTGTGACAAAGCGTGACAGCTCTAGAGGCCGCGCATAGTCACCATATGTAACACTGTTCACTGCCAGACGAGACTATAGGAAACACATAGAATGAGACACTGTACCATATGTTTTGACACAAATCAGAAGATGCAACTAAATACAAAAGGAAAATGTTGACTTAGTTAATGTATGATCATAATTTTAGAATTAGTTTTGGGACGATGACAGTTATTACAATAGTGATAATTTTCTGTGGTGTAATAGTGTGTAGTATTATTGTGTGTTAGAAAGCTGACACATATCCTCTCGACTAGCAAGGAGGTATTGAGAATGTTATGTTGATTCATTTCTTAGATAGATTCAAGTTATTTTTATTTATTTATTTGAGGTATTTAACATCCACTTTCTGAACCAAATGATTATATGAACACATGAGAATTTCTATGAGCAAGAGCAAAAGGGGCTACCAATTTTGCAAGGGAAGGTATTTTCACACACCTTCCAGGGATCTTTTACATGCCAAAAGAGGCATGGGATCGACGGCTTCATTTTCCCTCCAAAGAAAGTTGTGCTATGGATTTTTATCACTCAAGAAAAGTCTGCCAACCCCGGCTAGGTTTGAACCCACGAACATCTTTACCTCAAGACCACCGAGGTTGACTAGATTCAAGATTAATCTAACATTTTACCATATCATGATTGATTGGGTGATTCTCTGAAGCATAAGTAGGACTTCAGCCCAGTCTGAAAGAAAGCTTCACAGCTATGTGCAGAACAATGGGGCACACTCAGAAATCTATTTTTTTGGGGGGTAGGGATGATGTTGAAGTAAATATATTTATGAATATTTAATGTTGCTAGAAACTATTTTGAGATAGTTATTTTTGTGGTAAATAAGGCCAACTATTTACAAAACGTTTAGTTTTGTGGATTAAAAAAAAAAATAAGTAGTTAAATCAATATCTCAAAAATGTGCAAAATGTATACACTCCTCTCATGAATAATGGCTTAATACAATTTATAACATGTTTAATTCAAACTCTTAGTCTATTTTGCAAACATTTAGTTTTTATGTATTATCCAGTTACGGTTTACAAATGTGTAGGATTTTATCCATTTCCCAGAAATTAAAATTTGTAGAATTATTTTAATTCATTATCGGCTCCATGATTTGGGACATCAAAGGCGGTATATGACTCAATGTGTTAGCTAAACCAGCTCTGGTAGCTTTGTCAGGTTAAAGTTTATACTTTAACTATATTTGGAATTGAGTGTGACACTAGGGATTCTGAAGTATCTATAGGGGTTGTTAATAAATCTTAGCTTGTGTTGGGTTAAATACCCTAATGTACTTGAACATCTGTATGTTGGCTACTAACAAGTCATAAAATAAAGTCTTCAATGCTCTTCATTTTAGTTCTAATTACTAGTATTATTATTATTATTAGCACCGCGTCTTACTACTCGTTCGAGTTATATGCACTTACGCTAATGTGTAATGGTAGGGTGATTGTGAGATGAAATGGAGGACCTACAGTTTAACGTGGAATCCGAACCACAGTGGAGGCCTGGCATTCCCCACATTCACAAGATGTCTTGTCAGAGGTGAAGGAAGGGTTTGATAATCAGATAAATATATGCCGGGACTGAGGATTGAACCCCGGCCGCCAGCATAGAAGTCTGACACCTTACCCCTAGACCGCCAGGTCACCTTAATTACTAGTAAGATTTAAATTTTTACTAAAACTATTTAGTCTAGGGAAGGGAGGTAGGGGTGGTGTTGGTAAGCTTTATTTACCCTACTTTGGGTGTGCCACTGGTGCCAAACCAGGACTATGTGTTGGGAGAATCTAAGTGAGTACTATACATGTTTTTGCTATCTAGTGAAGGAAATTGATATCTTTCAATAAAATAAAAAAGTAAGGCAATAGTTAGAAGTGCTATTAATTCAGAGAAAAGTTCTTAGTATTTCAATATGTTGTTACTGTTACAGTAGAATTATTACTTCTTTGGTTTTACATGACAGCTAGCAGATGTTATCAGTAACGCCAACTTTGTCTGAAAGTAACTTTGTCTACATATTTGGAAATAATTATAATTTGCTAAGTAATACTATTATTATCACTAAAAAATATTATCAATCACTTTTAACAATACTTCCCTGAGGATTACAGTATAATTGTATTTTCCATAATCAAATTTAAGAAAAAAAAAGTTTAGTAAATTCAATATAGTTTTTCTTTTAACTTTTTTTGGAAAATACAGGTTAAATAGAGCATGAAATTTTACATTTAATGGTATTATATTCAGTTATTAATATCATTATAACTGGCCTTGCATATCTTTAACATAAATAAATGGTTTGTGATAATAAAGAGGAAAAGAAATACAAAATGTTTGTGAAATAATATAAAATTTAAATTTTGTAAACGTGAGTATTAATATCTTTCGCTGTCCAACCGACAACAAGGTCGCCTACATCACCAACGGGCAGCATAGCTTCTATTCGGTGGCCACTAAGACCACTTTTAACTAGATTTTGCTTTTAATAATTAATTTGAATTAAACAGAAAATGCAAACTTCAAAACTATACAAATAACCAAATGGTTATTCTCATAACTAAAATCTAACAATTTTAAATAGGCATTATAACAGTGAATTATCATATAAAATACAGTTAATAAAACCATGTGCATGTGTCTACAAGTTGAAGCGAACAAAATATTTTATAGTTGAGTATTTAAGCATGTCTATGCTACTGTTAACAATTTTATTACAAAGTTTAATAACACAGTGCCTTTTTAAAATATTAATTCAACTACTGAGTAATCCGTGTGTTCTTTTGTGAATATTAGTTCGGTGTGAGTGTGTTATCCTTGGAAAATAAATGGTATTCAGTGATCTTTGAATAATTATTTATCTAATATAACATTGAAGCATATGATAAAAAATAAAAAGAGGTTTTCCTTATTGAGTTATATCATTATAGATTCGCATCCATGTCCTTTATCCTGTGTTTGTCCTTTTTGTTATACCTTTTACATGTTCCTATCTATGTGTCCTATCATTCTTTACCATTTTCCTTTTTCTCCCTTTTTGTTTGTTGGTTTTCTCTTTTAGAAAGTTGCGTTGCGCGTTTCACACTCCTCCCTGATGAGTTCCGGTAGAATGAAACCTAGGTCGAGGGATTGGGCGGTGACGATCAATTTTCTTTAAGAGACAACCATTACCTCTTTGTCCATTGGCAACAGTGTAAAGTGTGAACTGTGTTCTTCTTTTCATTGTAAAGGCCATATTGTGTTTGTCCCTCTTTTATATGTTTCTATCCACCTTTCCTGTACCTTCTTCCAAATATAATACAAATACCTCATAAAGCGAAAAGAGGTTTTCCTTATTCAGTTATATAAATATGATGTATAAGAAGTTCTTGCGACCCCTTTGGAAAACACTTAAAAGGTACAAGCCAGTTCATAACGAATATGACTTATTTATTGTAATAGTGTTAGAAAGGTTTATGAAAGTGTTTTTTTGTGTGTAATACTACACGTTCGGATTTTTCATATTTATAATGTTAACAAACAATTATTCATAAATTAAAAAAAAAAATTGGTTTACTAAAATTAATTTAATAATAATAATAATAATAAAAACTAATATGGGACTAAATGCTAATATTTTTTAAATGTTTAATATTGTAGAAATAATTAATACTAGGCATAATATCAACAGAACAAGGTCAACAATAAATAAAAATTAATAAAACTGTCATATATGTTTTTTGTATAAACCTAAATTTTGACTGTCAAAAGTGACAGCTGCTAGACCAATGTTTTTGCAGATCATATGGTTCGGCATAAGGCTACTGTAGCTGTTCGGGACTTGATTAATTCCATCCATTTAATAGGGCACTTTGTAGGTGAACCTTGACACACCAGAAGATAGACAATGTCTTCTAAATGTTCCACTGTGTTTTGTTTTACTTTGCTTTGTCCTACATAACTAATGAATTATAGATGATCTGTGTTATTAATTATCAGGAGTGTAAAAACAATCATGAACAATTTTGCTTTGTGTTTGAAATATGTAAAGTGTATTCAAACCGTTAATTGATGTTTTTATACTATTTCCAATACTAGCCCTTTTAATATATCATTGTTGTGGCATTCTTGTGATGTTAATCACTTTTACATTCCAATGGCCCTTCATGATATGAACTCACTGCTTGTATTTGTACTAGCCAGACAAAAGTAATAAGCTCTGATGCATTAACCTGTTTACAGCATTAATGACTCAACAGAAAATGGTTATTTAATTATGTTTATACCAGAAAATAAGTAATTAAGAGTTCTGAGTGATCTTGATTTGTTACTAGATCATGTATGATGAATAATTAATTACTCACAGTATGTATGGGTTACTTGCTTAGCTAGTAACTTAATTTATCAGTTAATTGGGTTATAAGTCATAAGCTGGTGTAACACTTGTTTAGAAGGTTCGCTCTAGGTATACCAATTTTAAATATCTAGTTTTAGAAAATATTGTAATACTTTTAATATCGTTTATGAAGGTAAAATCACAAATCATGTCATTAATTTAATGAGGATGCCAAAGAGAATGATGAAGATGAAGTATGTAGGAAATATATCACACGGGAGACAAAAAAATAATAATAATGGGAGGACCAGATAAATGTGCGAGTGAGAGGAGGAAGAATGATGGAAGGACAGAGGTCAAAGGGTGGAAACAGTTGATACGATGGTAATTCAAGAGTCCAGTTTCACTGGATATTACACTAACAGGTAAGGCTAATGTTGGCCCACTCACCAGTTCTGAGGACAGTTGTAGAAGTCCAGACAAATAGTCCTCCAGGTCAAGATGAAACCCACTTTCACGTTCTGTCTTAACTGAAACAAGCCAATACAATATATAACAAAAGAAATATATATCGTAAGAGACTAGAGTGCCAATAATGGGGACATCAGGGTTCAAATCCTGATCGGGTTTACCGAGGGTGATTTTTACTAACTGTTTACTTACTACTCTTCCGCCACAAAAATGTGTGTACACTTCCTCTAAATTCAAGCGTCCTCATCCCTAACAAATTAGTGTAATAACTACATATGCGAATAACCTTAACAGGTAGTAAGATGCACTTTTAAGAAAAGTCCAGGCCTAACTTTGTTTGAGGGTAAGTTCAATCAAATCTATATAAAACAGTCCTAAACCCAGATAAAAATTTCAATATTTTTGATACTTTTTATTTTGAGAGAAAAGATTATATTGTGTATAACTTTAAACACAAAATATTTTGTCGTAAGAAATGTTTATTATATTTTGTCCTCAGCTGGCAAAACTAGATATCTATTATGTAAAGATTGAACCCTGGCCTCCAAAGTCAAAGAAAGGCAAATAATTCTGTAAGTAGTTATCACAAGTACTAGGTCCACTCACTGCCAAGCGCAACCGCCACCTCCTCCCTGTTTGCCAACTTGCCAGTCTCAAGATAGATTATGAGCGCTACCAGGAACGTCAGCCGCTGGGTTCCAAACCTCCAGTGGTCATGGTAGCGGTAGTACATCTGATGAGCTATCTTCTCTGACAACTTGGCATACCCCTCTTGTATGGGGACCAAAAGATTCCTTGCTTGTTTACATATGCCAGACACTGTGGGATGCCAAAATAATTTCAAAACAATAGGTGTGTGCCAAATGCCTACAATTTTTTTTTTGTTTGTTTGAGGGTAGGTTCAATCAAATCTATAAAACATTCCTGAACCTGAATTAAAGTTTAAATATTTTGAATACTTTTTATTTTGAGAGAAAAGATTATATTGTGTATAACTTTAAACACCAAATATAATAGAATTTTTTTTATTAGATTTTGCCCTGATCTGGCAAAACAAACTATTATTACAACATAAGTTATTTTATATTTACAACATGTGAACATTAATTGTTATGACAAAAGTGAAAATAAAATGTGTTTACTACATGCCAATATTGTTTTGGTTATGTTTAATAATCATTGTGTAAACCTATAAAAAAAACTAGACTCTTTGAAAAGAATAGACTAAGCCTTAAGGTGCAATTTCACAAAATGTCTTAAAAATACTCCAAAAATAAATCTTATTACAATGTTGCAAAAAGTATTATTAGAGATTAATTAGTGTCTAAATTGACAGATGGATATACGTATTGTATAGTCATGATATTGATAAGAATAACTTTACAGTACTACTGGAAATATTATTTTCTTAGAATTTTATTCTCTAGGTTTAGATAAAACATTTGTAGCGCCACTATGTAGAGTAGAAACTTTGACTCTCAGGAAGAAAGAAAATAAATACTTGGAGAGTTTTGAAATGTGGTGCTGGGGAAGACTTGAGAAGATCAGATGGACAGAAAGGGTGATAAATGAAGAAGTCCTAAGAAGAGTGGGTGAGAAGAGAACCATTTTGGATGTGAATCTTCGATACAAAACAAACAAGATCAGACACATCCTTAGGAGGAACTGTCTTCTGCACGACGTCATAGAAGCCAAGGTTGAGGGAAAGAGGAGCTTGGAAGGTGGATTC
Organism: Timema poppense; assembly: GCA_902141375.1. Lineage (NCBI taxonomy): Eukaryota > Metazoa > Arthropoda > Insecta > Phasmatodea > Timematidae > Timema > Timema poppense. The sequence continues at coordinate 106,820 of CABFOV010000282.1, forward strand.
AAATACTAAACGAAGTGAAGGAAAGAAGAAAATTCTGGAAGCTGAAGGAGTCAGAGGACATGGCACATTGCTGGTCTAAGTTCTCTGAGAAAAGGAATGGGCCTGTTATGAGACAGAACAAGTAATAATAATAATAATAATAATAATAAATAATGGCCATAATAATTTACTAAATAATAATACTAGTGATGATAATAGTAATGTTCAACCAGCTTTTTGAACTTAGCTTGGAAGTAGAGAGGGTGTATAATTTAGTTTAGTATTATTATGATTGATGTGTTTTGCACAATATCAAAAACTGTTTGTCTGCACCAATCCTCCTAATACCCTTTCCAAATATTTACTATAGCTACTTTTTTTTTACATCCATTATTGTTTCCAGCCTGCGGCCTGGTTCAGTTTTTTATTCAAGCCATATATTTTCCACTACTGCTAGGCCTGTCGTAGCTTCATATGCCTTGTAATCTAACTTAGGACTAGGAAAGGCACAACATCTAGTCCCCGGCTGGTATTATATCAATGTGAAAGGGTAAAGCCACATTTCACCGGGATAATACATTTTACGGCTATGCAGGGAATCAAACCCAATAACCTTAGTTCAATAGACAGACATGCTACCAACTGAGCTAAGGTGTCAGATTAATATAGCCACTAAAATAACTAAATATAAAAATCACAACCAAACTAAGTTATAATACAGTCATAGTTTTTTACCTTCTTGCAAGCCACCATCATTGTGAATCTTCTGCAGGATAGTAAGAATTTCCCTTGATGATTGTTCTATGTCCTTCATGATGGTACGGATCTCCTGTGACAGTACATATGTTTAGAGCAGTGGTTCCCAATCGTTTTCATATAACATCCTTTTTGGTATATAATCAAATTCTCACACCACCCTCACCCCTATTTTTTGGGAATTTATTTTTTACAAATGTACGGTAAATGATTTATAGTCACTTATTTATTTTATATAAAAATCAATGTAATACTGGCAGGACAGTGGAATAAAAAAAATGACAAAATTATCATGATGATTGGCATCGTTTTGTTTTCATCAGTTCTTGAATATTGGGTTTGATGTTTGACAAAGCACATGCCAAATCATGCCACTTCAAGAACGCTGTTTAGTTTTTATAGAGTTAGAGTTGAAGATATGGTGGTGTTGCACATGACTGCAATGGTAGCTTATATATTATGTAGGCCCTAACAGTGCACAAGCAAGTAACTTCTAAACCTTTCCACAGAAATAAGATTATATGTTTGAATACAGACCAACATTAATATGTTTACACTGCTTACTTGTAAAGGCTTGTACTTTTGTAGATCTCCTTGTGTATTGTAATCTGCAAGTTACTTCTTGACATTCTTTATGTGATAGTGTATACAATAATCCTGTTGGGCAGTGTGGATCAACTCTAGTTAAAACATCTTTTGCTCGTATCCAAAGGATATCAGACTTTCTTGGATACAAAAATGATGTAGAAGGTCCAGCTGATTGAAGAAAACTCACCTTTACTTCGTCTTTTTGATCATTAGTTTGCAAAACACAACCTAACCACCACTGATCATCATAGACACATGTAACAAATCCACAGAACTCTTTTAAATTAATTTCTCCCTCATTAACATTTTCTCTTCTCTTGACTCATTTGAAAATGAATACAATTTAATAGCAACATTTAGTTTTGTTAATGGAATTGCTGCATTGATTTTCTGAGTCCCTGGAATAGACCTTGCCAATGAAAAACTTTCTTTAAGAATTATTTCTTCTTCATTGTAGTCCTCATTTGTAGTATATAAAAACATAACCTGTGTAATGTTCTTTGTTGCCCAGTCAAATGGTTGCCGAGGGGTCATTATTTGATTATTAGATGTACTTTGCAAACTTTCTCTAGCAGCAAGGTGTTTCACAGTGCCTCCCACACCATCACAAGCTCCTTTTCCATGAGATGTTGCAAAATAATACCATTCTGCATCCATACCATAATCTTCCTTATGGTAACACAAGTTGATTAGATTCTTACTGTTTTTGTGCTGTGAAGCAGCACCATCAGAGAAGTAATATAGTTTACTTTTGTTTTACCAGAAATAGTTTTAAGAAAATCAACTAGCTTCTTTTGAAACAAATAAACAGCCACAGTATTATGCCGTAAACATTAAGAAAAGACAAATCTGGTATGTTTGACAATTGAATCATTGCAAAAATATGCAACAAAAGGATGAATTGTAGCTTGTGAATTGTTCCAATGAAATCCCTGTGCCTCATCTTAAAGAACAAATGAACAGTTCTCAGAAAAGTCACATATTATTAGAAACTCTCCACTTTGGAATCTATATTTGATATGATTTTGAAAAACTGTTTGCTGAGAGGCAATACATGAATGACGCAAAAGTTTTTCAAGTCTTTCTACTCAATTGTCTATAAAATCATCTGTTGGCTTTGCAATAGTTCCAAGTGTTGACCTATCAACCAAAACCCATTGTTTGAAAATAAATTAGTCAACCATATTGGCTTCCATTGCTTGGCTCAGCTGTTCACTTATTTTGCCTGAACCAGGGCAGTTATCACAATCTCCAAAATAACATTGAGGCTGTGAAGGGTTACAAATCATAGCAGCAAGGCATTCTTAACAATGTTTCATGTTTAGTAAGTGCATTAATATTCCCTCCTATTAACATCAGTTTTACATTTTTATTAATTGTACACACACAAATAGAATGGGTTTCACTCCCACCTGCCAAAACACAATGTCTTGGACGAAGTTCTGAAAATTTTGAAAATCCTATTTTGATTTTGGGATGCTTTTGTTTAAATAGCTCAAATAATTCCTTCATATTATTTAACATGAGTCTTTTTTGAATATGCAGCCTTGTATTTTCTTGTTTTACAGACACAAAATCTTTGTTCCTGGCATAAACCTACTTATGTCATCAGAGTTGTAAAATTCCTTAACAAGAACCACTGGTAGTAGTTTGTCAGGTTTAGAGTTTCAGGGATTTGCGATTATACCCTTTTCTTTCACTAAATGTTTGGCTTTTCGTGCCATGTAATTTGATACAGCAAACTCATGTTCAACTTTACTTATGCTCCAACTTTTTGGCAATATTGTCAATATTTGCAATTATTCACTCTGATTTATAATTGTTTTGAATTTTTCTTTTAATTGATTTATTATCTCACTTTCTTCTTTATCTTCATTTTCCTGGTCAAATGAATCTCCGATATTTATCAGTTTTCTTCTAACAGCTGAAGCTATCTTACTAATCTTTTTATTTGGATAGCTTCTTTGTGACTTTTTCTTTTAGAAATCAGTGATTCTCCAAGCAATACCAAACTTTGATTCAAAGATTTTACAGCTTCAACATTTTCAAACTCAAAAACTTTATCATGAAAACTACTTTCAAGAAGAGGTGAGGAATCACTAATACCTTCTGAATCACTATGTTTTAACAATTTGGGTAGTTTATTAATTCTTTTTCTACAGCCATCACAACTCATACTTCCTAATTGTAACGAAGGTGTCTTGTCTATCATTCCCTCTGTAACGGACCTTTTACTAGGTTTTGAATGCTTTTTAACCTTAAATGGATTACACCCCTTGTGTGCAAAGGGCATGTCAGCCATTGTAATTATAATATAAGTTTTGGAAAGAATACAAAATTTCTTAAACCTAGACCTATTTCTTGATAATATACTAACTACTTCACACAACTATTAAACACAACTAACAACCTAGCTTCTATATTTATACAACAACACACAGTTTACTCTTTCAGGACTCATTTACTTAATAATGATTAATCACAACCATTAAGCACAGGATTACAACCATGTAGCCTCCAACCCAAAATGTTTAGGTAAAAGATTTTTATTCATAAGGAAACTAAAATAACTTTAAGTACACTTGTTAGACTCATATACAAAATAAATCAAATAATTGGCTCTTAGGTTAAACTTTACATTAAAAAAACATTGTTGACTATTTTAAAAACTCTATTGAGATTAAATTTTCTTGCCTAGTTGAAAAGTATGCTCACTCCTGTATGCAAAGTAAATTGTTTCTCCTAAACCATTTGGGGTACCACCTTAAAACTTGGCACACATGTTAATAAAGCATGTAAGTTATTATATAATTTATTTATTTTTTATTTATTTAAAATGTCAATTTTGAGAAATTTAAAGTCAAAATATACTTTTCTTGACCTTGAAATTTTATATCTAGAATATTTACTCAATTTATGTGTCAAATGAAAGTATATTAAAATAGATTTAAAATGAAACCAATCTCAACTCTCTAGGTGCAATAGAAACTTATTCAGACCCATTTAGGGTATTTGCGACAAGCCAAAAAAAATTTTTCTTAAACTTTGTACTCCAATATCTCAGAAAGTATTTGATCTTGGAATTTTGATTAAGTTTCTTAATGGGTTCAATCATGTCACAAAGTTTAATAAAAATCCATTATGATCAGGTATTTCCATCGGTTGAGTTGACATGGAATGATCCTCATGGCAAGAGTTTATCAACTGTGCTCCGCGGAGCCATTGAGCTTCCTCCACAAGTTATCTCAGGATCTATGAGGCAATTTTATAATATTACTTATTTGTTTTTCACATTTAAAGAGCATCAGTACTTAGGATTGCAAATTTTTTTCAAATCTGAATAAAGAGCATTTGCCAAAGGTGCAGCCAAAACATGTGAGAATTTTCATTTGTTGTAGGCCTACACTTTTTTACTTGTAAAACTTAACTGCTGTTATTGAAAGTTCATGCCTTGAATTTTTAATATTTATAACGTTATTACCTAGTTGTTCCATTCCTCCTCCCAACCCCTCGAAAGTACTTCAACCCCCCCAATTTGGGAACCACTGATGAATAGGAAGTGCACCCACATTTACATGAACGTAACTATATTAAAAGCCAATTTGGAAAATCCACCCTCAATAGACCTGACCGGGATTAAAACCCCAATATTCCTGTCATTGGCACTCCTGTCTATTGCGAATATGATGCCTTAGACCATGCAACCATAGAAACAGGTGACATTAATATTATTTCCAGCAACATTAATAATATATACCATTCTATAAAATATGAACAGAATAGATTGTATTTTGAGTGGATGTTTTCTGGAAAATTTTATTTGCAAGGTCTACCTTCGAATATGTTCATGGAAGGAAAAAAATTACTTATTCAGAAAAAGGCTTATATCTTATATCTAAATTAATAAAATGAAGAGTTTATTTGTTTGCTGTGAGCATTGTGTGATATGCACGCTGAGGTATTAGGTTTTAAAATTAGTACCAGTTGACCATGTGCACTTCAAAGCTGTAATTTTTAAGTTTAAATTATGCATTATTTTAACTAACCAAAAACAGGGCTAGGTCCTGGGCAATGCAAGGCTTCAAGCGACTAACTTTAAAGATAAACACCTTCCATGTAAAATCATTGAACTAAAAACATATATATATGTATATGTGAAGTTGTGAGATCATGACACAAGTGTTATTATCACCATGTGATTAATTGGAATTAGATTTTGGGAGTAGGGCCTAGTGAAAATAATACGGTTATTTTATTATATTTTGTAGATATACAATTTTTATGGAAATTATTTGCAAAATTGCGGATATGAACGCCTTAGTACTAAAATAAATAAATTATTTTATTGATAAGTGTTTAAATCCTCTTGGGTGGATAAGCAAAATTCTAGCTTATGGGACAGTATTTTCAAGTATATTTAATGTGCATACTAGACATAACAAAAGTAAGTAGTCCTACTCGAAAAATTGTGTAGATTGATTATTTTTTTGAGGTAATAGATTTACCCCACCCCCCAACACCCTGCGTTTTACCATAATTTAGCCATAGGAAGGTTAAAGGATATTGTTTTGTGTACATGTAGGCTATGTATACATCAAGTTGTAAAAATTGGTCTGGACTAAAATGAAAATAATAATCAAGTTAGAAACCCAACGCGAGCCGCTTAGAAATTATTAAATTTAAATGTTCAGAATAGAGGAATGTCCGGCTTGTAGGTTATTTTATTATGTTTATCGTCAGAAAATATAGGGAGAGTTATAATTTTTTACTACTGTACTAATAATATCGGTGCAAATAATCTTTGTTAAACTTTTTTATCCCTTTTTTACATTTTAAACATAAGGCTACCATACCTCCCTGAGGTCCTGATCGGAGTTCAAATATTCTTGAAAGGACGAGAATATAGAATCTATCGGTTGCGTCATTGAAGTTCAGAAATTTCACAATTTAATTGTAATGTTTTCAATTAATATGAAATCAAATATTGATTAATAAATCAATAATATAAGATATAATACAATTTTTATAATTAAACGTGTTTACAAACAACTTATGATAATAAAGCTTTGTTCAGTGCTGGCATTGTACGAAAATTAAATTTATCTATTGGAGTTTGAAATTTCTCAATTTAATTGTAATATTTTCAATCAATGTGAGATTAAATATTGATTAATTAACCAATAATAGAAGATATAATACAATTTTTATAATTAAACGTGTTTATAAACCAATTATTATTAAAGCTTTGTCCAGCACTGGCAAGTTACTCAAATAAAATCTATCTTTATACTTTATGTGGCAAATCAACTTTTAGAGAAAATTATCTTTTAGCTAGAATAATTATATTTAATGAACAATGCGATCTACTGACTATTTAATAGAAAAACCAGAGTTTAAGTTATACGAGTCTGGCTACTCTTTAGTTTCAGTGATCAGACGTTGAAGCCAAATGGCGTTAGTGTCGTTGTGGAATAGCGCGCGTAATTTAAATTTTGGAGATAAGTTTTTAACCTCCAAGCTTACATTTTACTGTTAGACAGTAATTATCTCATAACAAATAATAGCATACAAATTACAATTAATCATTTGATCATTGATGTAAGATAATTTAAATTTGAAATACTATGTTATAAATCACATGCTATTTATTTGTTTGGTAAAATTTGATCATATAAACATGTCTATAAATTATTATTTGAAAAAGTATTGATGTATGAGAGCACTAAGTCATCAATCAGTCTTACCTCATAGCTAATAACATCTCAGGGGATTTTATATTTAATCCTGATGAGTAGCATTTAGGGTCATTTGTCTGAATACGAAAATTAGTGTCTATCGATTCTCCATCTCGTTATAAGTGTATTGATACAAACAATCATCAAATTTTTAATATTTAACAACAAACCGGGAAAACCTTATGGGTAAGGTTTTTGAGCATCGTCCCCTTATTACTTAACATTTCTAGCCTTTCATGTGCAAATAAATTAAAACTTCGAACAATAGTGTTCAAATAAACTTGTTGTTTAGGCCCTTTGACTATATTTTGATTCTGAGATGTCTGAATATTTCAAAATAAAATTATATTAAATAGGTCTAAATATAGTTATAGTATAATTTGATTTGAGTTTTACTTGCAAGTATAAATGGTAATATCAATTTCGTAAAGATTTACTGTTTTATTTGTATCAGTTTTAGAGTTCCATCCCCAATGTTTTTATTTTTATTTTGGTATATAAATAATGTTCAAAGTTAAGGCAGTATAAAAATCACTGTTTTAAATAAACATACAAGTAGTCAACGACATAGGAGTGGTGGTAACAGATTTCTAGCAGATTTTTTAAAATTGTAAGCATTGATCAACCAATGTGTAAATAATTAAGAGAAAACTAATATTAAATTATAAAAATCAATTGCACACTTTCCTTTTGCAAAATTCTTTCATCACTATCAGTTACAATCCACTCTCATAGAATATCTTTTCACCAAAAATGTTTTTCACAAACTCCATCAGTAGATTTTTTTTTTCTAAATGTCTCTTAAAAAGATTTTTTCTTTTTTTTTTTTCATAATCACGTCTCTCTAAATTTGAGGGGTATTAACATTTACACATCAGTTTTAAAAACAATCTGTAAACTTTTATTTATTTTTATTTTTGACATGTCAACAATTTTCAGGAATAATATATTATAAATCTGAACAGCTGTTATAAAACGTCACAACTATCCGCAACGATCACAACGCTTTCTCATATAGCGGCAAATTGTGCAACTAAAAAGCTTCAAAGCCTGATCAATTTTTACATAGGGTTTTGAGTAGAGTGTCATAGGGGTGAGAAAAACACATTTGCATTTTGTATCGTACTGGAAAATTTCATCATGGTATAGTTACTTGTATAATAACTTTTGACAAACTCATGTGTGTCCATAAATATTACATATACGTTAAAAATTTGTTTTGATTAAAATGTTATTTTTCTTTGATAAAAGAGCATTAAAAAAAACACACATTTAAATTGGTACATTTTTTATTCTACTATGCTTTTTAACTCTGGAATTGAAAATTAACTTATATTTATTTAGCACCACGTCTTACTACCCATTCGGGATATACGCTTAAGTGCTAATTACGTTAAGGGGTTAGGAATTGGGAAGGTTTAATTGAGAGGAAGTGAACCCGTATTTTCGTGGAGGGAGAGTGGAAAACGAGTTAGGAAAAACCACCCCCAGTTCACCCGTCCAAGATTTGAACCTCAATCTCCCCGTCCTTGGCAGTCTAGCTCAACACGAAACTAGTGCGTTAGATAATTACAGTAGCCCCATGGCTTATTTGGTGCTGACTGGCAGCTGACAGCTGACAACTTTGAAAAGTTACCAGACCAAATTATATATCCCTACGCCGAATCATGTGATCTGCAAGAGACGAGCAAATTAACTTGATTCTGTCGTGTATCCAGGGTTGGATTAACTCACAGAAACACACATTAGTAAAATCTAAAATGCATCTAATTTCTTTTAAATACCCAATGCAGGACCATTTGAATCTATGTTTACTAGTTAATCTGTTTTTTATTGTTTTCTATCCAAACTAACTAGGTATCTAAAATAAAGTTTAGCTCATATTTAGCTAATTTTAAAACTATTAAACAATAATTATTATATATTTTACAAAATTACAACTTAAAGTAATTATATAGTAAACTCGATGAGTTTTTTCAACGTAATGGCAATAAAAATCCATTAGATCTTCTTCATAAAAACAAATACACTACTTTTAAAATAGTCAAATTTATATTTAAACTAATTTAATTGATTAAATAACCTTACAAATTAATTTTAAAAGTTTTAAAATGTAAATACATTATATAATATTCCTTAATTTAACTACCTACTTTTAAAATAATCATACCTAATTTAAGTTAAATCAATTGATTAAAATATTTACAAATTAATTTTAAAAGTTTTAAAATGTAAATACGACTATACTTCCTCTAAATTTAAACTTTCTAATCCTTAACTCATTAGCATAATTAGTAAGTATGCGTACAGCATGAATAGGTGATGTGGTGCGAAAAACAACAACAACAACAACAATAATAATAATAATGTACTGTACAAGTTGTTCTTTTCTACTTTTGTGTCTATAATGTCAAATAACCCAAACGCTCAAAACTGAAAAGCTACTGTAAGCTTTCTAAGATTTGTGTACATTTTAATAATGAAAGCTCCGCATCATTGGTCACACGGTCTAAAGCGTGACTCTTGAAATGAACTGAATTTCAGGTGAGGGAGAGGTCAGGGTTCGACTTCGATCGGGTGTACTGAGGGAGGATTTTCCTAAATGGTCTGATACTATCTCTTCACGTAAACGTGGACCTCAACTCCACCTTATTCATCTCCACCCAATTTGTGTAAATATTCGGAAATCCCGGACGGGTAGTATGACGTAGCGCAAAAACAACGCACACCAAAGAATCTGCTTCCCGGATACATGAGCGATTTATCTTGTGTTAAAGCGAGACGTTCCGTAATGTCATTGCCTACAAATAATCTAACTGAGGTAACATTTATTTTAAAATAGAAAAGTTCTTTAGGACATAAGGTAACAAAAAAGAAAAGGCCTATTGTACTGTTCAGGAAATCCTGATGCCTTGGTATATTCCTCAGGTTGATGTGAATGATTGAGACCCGAATGTTACGGCTAAATGTCGTAATTACGGGAGCGAAGCGAGGTGTGAATCGGCGAAGGTCGAGAGTAACTTCGCCCGGATGTGAACAGTACGGTCTTGGTGACGTCACCTCCAGACGAGGACCTGGGTTTAGAAGAGACGTCACAATATTAACTACCTAACGAGTTATTTGTATTACATTTCCCTTGTGATATATTATTACCTCTTCAGGAAGCTCTCTTTTAAAAACATTAAGATATCATATTAAACCATTCATCTGGACAGAAAATGAGAAACCACATTGTTCTAAAATTTAAAAAAAAAACCAACACATCCGGTAGGAAACTGAACAATAGTTCCTTTGTATATTTATCTTTAGGATAATATCACCATTCTTTTTGTTTTATTATTAAATATAAGGCCGTATAATCCGAACGGGTAGTAAGATGTGGAGCTACAAAATATTTATATGTAGGCCCTATCATTTGAATTTAAAAAAAATGTTAAAACACAAAAACCCACATCTTGTGGGCCCCTGGTCAAAATGTCAACTTCATTAAGTCCAGTTTGCCGGTGACGAGGCGGGCGGGGTTCAAATCCCATTTGGGGGTACTGAGAGTGGTTTTTACTAAATGGATCCCCACCCTTTCTCCATGCAAATTCAAGTATATGTCTTTTCGATTTTACTGTCCTAATCTAATTAACATAATTTATGTATCCAAGACCCGCTTTGGTGGTTGTATCGTCCCAAGCCTGTATGGCATGCGTCACTCTCGCAATAGACTGGACTTCCGATGACGGGGAGATCAGGGTTCGAATTCCTGTCGGGTGAACTGAAAGTGATTTTTACTAATTTTGTTGTATGTCAGTGACATAGTCCTTAATAAATGTATGTGGTGGAGGGTGAGGGAGTGCTTTGATGATGAACTGGTTTTGAGAGGATGGGGTCAACTTCCCCTTTCCTCTAAGTGATGGAAACAAGTTGAATCTAGTGGTACCGCAGACAATTTCAACAATATCAGTGATCAAGTCTAACACTCTCATCGAAGAATGTCATTAAAAGGGAACGGTAAACAATGGTCAACAAGGAAAAATGAGGTACTTTTTTTTAAGAAATATATATATACAATTGCATTTTTTCCATAGATTACTCAGGTGGGACAGGGGCGTTTATTCAATGGAAGCAAGAGAAGCAATACTTCTCTAAAATTAAAAAGGGAATAAAGAAAATAAGTGGAAAATAATGTTAAAACCATTTATTATAATTAGAAACCTCTCAAACAAGGATACTGTTGATAATGGTTGAGATGGCAGCTCTTCTTTCTTAGCGCAAGCAATTTCTTCTCACTCAGACTCACTGGCCAGGCAGCTGGTCTCGCTCTTTATTCTGCCATTCGTTTGTTTCCGGGTCTGTCCGGCCCTCATCGGTGGAAGGGAATCAGCGTTTCCCTAGGCGAGTATATTGGCTCAGTTTACTTTCGCGATTGATGTATAATCGTTCCTTATAAACTGTTAAAATCTTATATTTTTTTTAGAAATATTTATTGTTTATAGATATAATTATAGGCATTATATTACAGAATAATGTATTTATCAGCAATTTACGGTTAGTTTAGTTTTATTTTACAAGAATATTTACGATTGTTTGATCCTCCTAGGGAAGCGGTTTGTTTCTTTGCGTACAGTAGTAGAATGACGGGTGCGTCAGCAAGTGAAGCAATGGAAGAGGTGGGTTGCTGCGTCAAAAATCATAAGTAATATTTTGAAGAGTAGTTTTTAGTCCTGGTCTCTTGACGGTAAAAAGTAAAGAACTGAAACAGGCAGACCCACTCCATATTTAGGCGCAGCAACAAAAAAACGTTGACATTTCAATACTCAATTTTATGAGTGTTTATTAATTATGAGGGTGTTTGTTGTGTTGGTGGAAGATTATAAAGTTGACTTTACTATTTACTAACGATAATGGCTTGTAGAATACATCAGAATTTACTGCTATTATTAATATTTGCAAAGCTATTAAAAGGAATGCCAAAGGTCGAACTTATTTGCAGGCCGCAACCCAAGACAAAACATTTGCAATAGTAAATTTACCATTATTACTATTATTATTATTATTTGAATTACAATTATTGTTTTAATATATATAATTTAATGATTGAGTAATATTTCTAAGATCACCAATGATGTTGTTTTATTACGTTCATATTTGGTGTCACCACTCTTCCTTTATTCCCCCATAATACTTTAAACCCTACAAAACTATTAGACCACCTTTAATGTAGCCTCATTACTTCCCTTTGCCCAGAATTGACCACACGCCACTGCTCAGGGACTTGTGAATTTAATATTGTGTAGGGCCTATAGTAATCCTAAAATAATATCTTCGTACCGGAGAATCTCCCTTAGCATTTTATCAGCAAAAAAAATGGGTAGACGATACGGGTTTTATGACTCAGTGGTTCCCACCTCCTGGCCACCCCTTCTCCTCAAAGTTAAATGTAATCATAATGCGGGAATCAGCGCTAATAAGTAATAACATTAAGCTCATGTTACATTGCACATTAATATTTAATTATTTCAAACTAAATCAATATTATGAATATTTATAAGTAAATTTATACATTTTTTTATTAACTTCCTTCAAAACCATCTGGTGAAAATAATGAATATTCAAAGAAAATATAAATAAAAATTAAAAATCAAGTCACAGAATTTTTGTTAAAAAACCAAATACAAGAACAAATTTAATTTTTATCACTGTCAAAAGTCTCAAATTTTACCACGCTTATGATCAATGGCTGTCTGTTTCCAGATGATCAATACATATTATTAATATACATTTATTGTAATTTATTGGTGTAATATCAATAAAGTCGGTGACCTGGCGGTCTAGGGGTAAGGTGTCAGACTTCTATGCTGGCGGCCGGGGTTCAATCCTCGGTCCCGGCACAGATTTATCTGATTAACAAACCCTTCCTTCACCTCTGACAAGACATCTTGTGAATGTGGGGAATGCCAGGCCTCCACCGTGGTTCGGATTCCACGTTAAACTGTAGGTCCTTCATTTCATCTCACAATCACCCTACCATTACACATTAGCGTAAGTGCGTACAACCCGAACGGTTATTAAGACGCTGTGCTAATAATAATAATAATAATAATAATAATATCAATAAATAAAAACCTAAACGCCCACCTAGCACCCACTTACAATTTTACAGCTTTACCTAAAAATCAAAAACGCTACCCAGGGGGCATGACTTCCCAGTTTGGGAAACACCGAAATACACCATGATGTCACAGCAGAATTAGAGAAATCCCACCCTGCCGAAATGAAACACAGGACCTTTCTCCCGAGTGACGAGACATTGATCCTCACAGTCACTGGGCAAAGGGCTGGAGATGGAAAGTGGAAGGTTGGCGTCATGTCGCCAGCTAGTCTGGAGGTCATTGTGGGAGCCTATGCTGGATTATCTCGCTCCACTGGTTGATCGGGTTACTACTGCATCGCTGTCATCTCGTCTCCACAGACTCAGTCTTGCTATGGAATGGGGAAGTGAGCCAAGGGGTGGATTCTTTGAAGTGTTTATAACAGTGGAGGCTCATGTATAGGCACTGCGGAACTGCAGCACCCTCTATTTCCACTTTATATTATCAATAAAATTTAATATAATGAGTCCTATTTTCTTTAATTCTTTCTTTATTTTTGTAGTACAATATATATTCCTTAAGCTTAATGTCAGTACTTCAGTAGCCATCCCCCAGATTATGAAAAAGACTGCTGTGCGCATGTGCACATAGGAGGGGGTGGGGAGGAAGACGGGACTGCCAAGTAGAGAGAGCACTGTTGATCTCACAGTGCCGGCTCTGGCGTGATGGTGGAAGGAAGCTTTTTTTTATTCAATGTGTGCTGTGTTTAAAAACCGTGTAACATATTCTTGAATGTGATAAAGTGTAGAAATGTGTAGAATTAGATTATTATTCTGCTTCCCGCTATTCTATTTGATTAAATTTTTTTCGGTTATTTTATTTAACAGAAAGACTAAATGCGCTTGCAGTACTTTCAATAGAGAAAAATTTTCTCAATTGGGTCATCCAGAGATCAAGGAGAAAATTATTGAACTTTTTGCGTAAATTAAAACAAGAAGAATGTATTTCATTTTTAAATGAATAGATCTGGAAAGTTTTTTGTTTTGTTAAGGTTTTATCAAGTTCCTGACTAAATTATCTTTTTATACATGTTTTTTTCCTTTTACACAATTTTAAAACAAAGGCTAAACATTTTCTGGGTCAGCACCCCACTAATTTTAGCAACGAGCCGCCACTCGTTTATAATATCATTTTTGCCCAAAATAAATAAAATATTACTTCAGTAAGCCTATATGAATAAATTAATTTAATATTTTATAAATAATCTCACCAGTTGTTGAACATTTTGCTTTTAAGCCTGGACAGGTAGTAAGACGCGGTGATAAAATAAAATAAATATAAGCATTTTGAATATTTTTCTGTGGCCTAGTGGTCAGAGTTCCTGGCTATAAATTCAGACGTCCCGGGTTCGATCCCCAGTGCTTCCAGATTTTCTGTGAATGGGTCTGGAAATGAGTCAAACTCAGCCTCGTGCGGACAAATGAGTAGCTCCGGTCTATAAAACTGAGATTAAAAGCAAGAGGGCTCGTTGCTCTGACCATACAACCAACACCCTTTATCCTCAAAAAGTTGGCACTATCTTTGCCAACAGATGGTCGCTGCTGGGTTGATATGGCTCTATGGCGAGCTGCCGCCTTGAAGATCTTTATGTCCAGACCAGGACATTGCGGTATTCGACGAGAAGATTTTCCCTTCATTCAAAAAGTTGATGTTCAAATGCCAATAAATATGCTCATGACAGATATTCAAGAACTGTTTGGATTACTACAGTAGGCTATGTGTGAATTGAATTAAACTAAACGTGTCTACTGAAACAATATTTTATTTATTTTGGATTAAAAAATTTGTTTCAAACACCATAACTATACGGACATTAACTTACGATCTGGTGACCTGGTGGTCTAGGGGTAAGGTGTCAGACTTCTGTGCTGGCGGCCGGGGTTCAATCCTCGGTCGCGGCAAAGATTTATCTGATTACCAAACCCTTCCTTCACCTCTGACAAGACATCTTGTGAATGTGGGGAATGCCAGGCCTCCACCGTGGTTCGGATTCTACGTTAAACTGTAGGTCCTCAATTTCATCTCACAATCACCTTACCATTACACATTAGCGTAAGTGCGTATAACCCGAACGGGTAGTAAGACGCCGTGTTAATAATAATAATAAACTTACGATCCCTTCCATTCTATCTTGAGCTGGTTAGACAACTAAAAACTTTCAATTTTTTACTTGAGTGTGTAACTTGAAGACTTGAAGGATTCGAAATACCTATAGCAGTCAATGTATACATATAGACTATATATATTGCGAATCTTGGCTAAATCACTCGGAACCGAGTTGGTGGAGATATTACCCAATATTAATGGAACCGTCTCCCAATGGACGCCCGAATGTACTGATCATACACCCTTTCCTTAGAAGCTATTTCCATGTCCCGATGAGATGAGGGGGTGATAGTTTGTCTGAGGGTGTTAAACCGGTGGAAACAATCAAACCTAACCTAAGCCTGACTAACCAAACCCTGGTGACCGTTGGGGTGATTCCCTTTTCCGAGACAGATCACCTAGATACCAGCCGGGAATCGAGCCCGGGACCCCTAGACTCGTAGCCAGGGGCATTGACCATTACACCACGGGGATGGGTTATAGCAATCATTGAGGCCAGGCACCATTATGTTCTTTCACCTCAATATCATAAAGTTTTAAATTTACAAATTAGGATTGTTAGAATCTTAAAGTCAAAGTACTTTGGAAAACTAATCAGAAAGAAGCATTTCATCGTGGTTGTTTATAGTCTTCTAGAGCTAGAAGATACACTATAGTCAACTATCTCTTAATGTAATTAATAATATATGAAAATTGAACAGACTATACAAATAATAGGATATTGTGGCGCAGGAAATTTTTGATCAAATTAATAAATAGTTATGATAAAATATATATTATTGAAGTCAACTATTTAACTTAGTACAACATACTTTACTGGATGTCGTCATTGTGTTTTTTCGATTCTTGTTTTTTATTGGCTGAACGTTTACATTTTGTAAAGTCACGGAAAATAATATTTAAATGCCAAGTTTATTAAAGTAAAAACTTTATGTCTCATAGTTGAAGTTTTTTAAAATTGTGTAACCATCTTTATGTAAGTCTTCATTTCTTCTGAACACAGTCATAAAAATATTCCATAAAGTAGTGTTGCCCATCAGTGGCGGTTTTATGGTCCGAGGGATCTGATATGTATCTATCTTTCTTTTTTTT
>CABFOV010000282.1:124336-140494 GCA_902141375.1 Timema poppense
TATATGTGTGTGTGTGTGTGTGTGTGTGTGACACCTTAACTCAGTCGGTGGCGTGTATCTCTACTGAGTTAAGAGTCCCGGGTTTTATTCCCGGCATGGCCGAAAAATGTATAGTTGGTGAAATATGGGTTTACACTTTTACATTGATAAACTAATGGCCTGGGACTGTATGTTGTGCCTGTTCCAATCTTAAGTTAGATCCTAGCAAACCGGTAGTGAAAATATATGGCTTGAATAAAAATAACTCCCGGATACGGTAATAGAACCCGGAATTCTCTGTCCAAGTGTCATTTTGAAACTATAAATATTTTAATCAAAAGCTGTGTTCATTTATTGGTTAAATAAGGCAAAAGGGGGCTAGGTCATATTACAGGAACGGTTTTAAAAAGGTCTGCTTCCTTTGCAACACTCCACGACACGCTACTGGTATCCAGAGATGGTTGTATACGTAACCAAAGTTATCACCTTCATTTTATTTTTGTGGCATAGAAGCTACTTTTAAAATATTTCAATGCAGTGTAAAGCAGTAAAATATGTCACACAATACATAAAGTGGTCTTAAAACAACCTCAGTATTATATTAACAAACAAACCATAAACAAAAATGTGTTACATCATAAACTAATAGTAGTATTACACAAACAACTATTTCATCGCTGGACGAAGGAATAAGTTTATAGACCAACTTCATTGGTCGATAACGAAGCAATACTTAAAATATATTATTGCATTCTGAAAAAACTTGTAAGTCATTTGGCATACTAAAAAAAAAAGTATCACGCTATAAAGAACACAGCATTAATAAATGTCAATGCACTACAAAGAAACTGGTCCTTACAAACTTATATGCATGATCAGAGAACGTTTAGTAAAATACTTCAATGCCTTAGAGAAGAGACTTAAAAAGTAGTTAAATAAAATACAACGTCTAAGGGTGATTAAATATGGTACTACTTTTGACGATATTCATTGACTTCTTTTGACACCACCTTGACGCTTTCCCTGAGAGAATATCTGTCTGCAAAAATCGCTAGCTGGTAAACGTTTACACAATGCTCAGTGGCGGTTCGTAGCTAAAATTAGTGGGGGTACTGCTCCAGAATTCTTTTAGCCTTTGTTTTAAAATTGTGTAAAAGGAAAAAAACGTGTATAAACAGAAAATTTATTCAGGAATTTGATAAAATCTTAACAAAAAAAAACCAAACTTTTTTACTTACTTTAACTTAAATTGTTACAGTTCAAGCTTTATATTTTCACTTAAAAATGAGATACATTCTTCTTGTTTTAATTTTCGAAAAAGTTCAATAATTTGCTCCTTGATCTCTGGATGGCAATTGAGGAAATTTTTCTCCATTAAAAGTATTGCAAGTGCATTTAGTCTTTCTGTTAAATAAAAGAACCGAAAAAAAAAGAATCAAATAGAATAGCTGGAAGCAGAATAATAATCTAATTACTACACTCTTCTACACTTTATCACATCCAAGAATATAGTACAGGATGTTTAAGCATAGCACACGCTGAGTAAAAAACACCTCGCTTTCACCATCATGCCAGAGCCGGCACTGCGAGTGCAACAGTGCTCTCTCTTCCTGGCAATCCCGTCTTCAGTCCCCATCCCCTCCTACGTGCGCATGAGCACAACAGTCAAACACCACGTCGCTGGCACTGTGTCGTAAGCTGGGAGATGGCTACTGAAGTGCTGACATTAAGCTTAAGGGATATATATTGTACTACAAAAATAAAGAAAGGATTAAAGAAAAAAGGACTCAATATATTAAATGTTATTGATAATATCAAGTGGAAATAGAGGGTGCTGCAGTTCCGCAGTGCCTATACACGAGCCGCCCCTGATTAATGCTTCTAAATAATGGGATGTCACCAGCGTTTAACCAGTCTTGAATGTCATGGCTAGATGTCTGTGTCGCGCATGCGTACTAAGGCAGACCCATTCGCTGGTCGCTCTTTAAAGCGCTGACACACTGCTTCTTTTGACGCTGCTGGTAAAAACAGCTAGCAACTCGCTTTGTGGGAGCGTTAAATTTGGACATGTTTAATTTGTCAGCTAGCGTCTTTTATTCGCTGTGTCTTCAAAATTATGACGCGAGAGAATAAAAGAAGCCGCGTCTTTGGAATATTTTACCAGCGAATTCGCCAGCTTATAAAGAAGCTTGTTCAAAGTGAATGAAAGCAGCACCGCGTAGATCATCCTTAAAGAAACCATTCGTAAAATATTCTAATACGTAAGCTGTCTCTAACTTTAACTGACAAACTTCACTACCATATTCTAAGGCTCAAAATAAGGAAAAAAGTTTATGCAAACATAGGTTGAAAAAATTTACTTTCAACACACAACATGTGGAAAGTTCTTAAACATAAAAAAAAAGCTAAGTGGAAAAACACAACGACTGGTGAAGAAACAAGGTTGTTTTTTGATAAACAAAAGAATAATAAAAATAAATTAATTAAAAATAAATAGATCAGAAAAATAAAATAGCATAAAAAACAACTCATCGAAAACTGTTAATGTGGATTAAAATAAATAATAAAGATGATTGACTTCAATGAAACAAACACACTCAAAACTAAAAAAAAAAGGAAAAAGTTTAAATTAAGAACTTTCCATTACCTCGTTCAGGAATATTTTTGCAACCTATATCTGTGTGGACTTTGATTATTATTTTGAGGCATTGAATACGGCAGTGAAGTTTGACAGTTGAAATTGGGACACTCTGTATGATGCATAAATGAGTGTGTCAATATTTGAATGTTCAATAAATAAATACGTCATAAAAAGTATTGATGCACTATCAATACACGAATTGTGAAAAACTTCAATGCGCTATAAAGAAGGAAGGCGTAAATATTTCTATGGAATATAATGAAAAGCTTTGTAAATATATGTTAAGAGATAAGGGTTTCACCAATGTGTCTGAATAATAACATTAAAGAGTTACGGGCTATGTGTTAAATTTAAAGAAACCGAGGGAGAAGGGTTAAGTGTATGGAAATGCATCAGAATTGACCTTGAGGTACTGAGATAGGTTTGTAAACCATTAATAGAAGAAAAAAAAAAGCATCGTTGCACATTGCCGAGGTATGATTCTCAGCCTCTTAAAGCAGAGTCAAGCACGCTAACACAGAACTAACTATATAGTTAAACAATAAATAAAATATTTCAATTATATATAAATAAACAAGCTGAAAGCGTTCTAAAATGCATCAATGCATTATCTTGAAGTTTGCTGTAAAATATATATTGCATTATCTTGAAGTTAGTTGTAAAATATATTAAAGCATTATCTTGAAGCTCGGTGTGAAGTATATTAATGCATTATCATGAAGCTGGATGTATAATGCATTATCTTTAAGTTGGTTGTAAAATACATAAATGCATTATCTTGAAGCTAGTTGTAAAATGTATCAATGTATTATCTTTAAGCTGGGTGTAAAATATATCAAAGCATTATATTAAAGATAGTAGTGAAAGTTATCATTGAAATATAGAAACGCTATCTGCTAAACATATCATTTAATAATTATACTAAGGATAGCTGTGAAATACACCAAACCTTGTTTTAAAAAATAGATAAGCTCTAGAATCCATAATCCATTATAAATAAACTGATTATAAAATACTACATCATACCTAATGGAAAAAAAAGTAAGCAATTATAATGCACTAACAACTGATTTAAATGTGTTACAATGTAAATCACTGTAAAATTATATAATATGCTCTTTATTTAAACCATATCTTACTTTGTCGCATTACATTATGGAGTAGCGTATAATATAGTATTATAGTGTAATCCATCAAGGAAAAATGACGCGTACGATAACATACCCAACTGTGTGAAGCATCATAACAAATCATATTAAGGTGGTACTGAAATGTCACGAGTTGAGTTCAGTATTTTTTGTAGTTTGTTCATAACCAAAAACATTTTGGACAAAATTTAAATAAAATATTGTTCAGTTGATATCTTTAGCTTAATTTTCTACACATAGTTAATAATATCGACGGTTCTTAAATAGTAGTCTTGGGAATTAAGTAATTATTATTATTATTATTATTATTATTAGCACCATGTCTTACTACCCGTTCGAGTTATACGCACTTACGCTAATGTGTAATGGTAGGGTGATTGTGAGATGAAATGGAGGACCTACAGTTTAACGTGGAATCCGAACCACGGTGGAGGCCTGGCATTCCCCACATTCACAAGATGTCTTGTCAGAGGTGAAGGAAGAGTTTGGTAATCAGATAAATCTATGCCGGGACCGAGGATTGAACCCCGGCCGCCAGCACAGAAGTCTGACACCTTACCCCTAGACCACCAGGTCACCAATAAAGTAATTAAAATTTAACTTTAAAAACAAACAAAAAACAGCTCTTCAAATACTAATATGCTTGTAACCTATATAATTAATTTTTTCCTCGCATTTATATGAAATATTTATGTGCAATTTCTGAAGCAATTGAATGTATCAGCCCACGAATTATAAACGACAGAATCAGAATAGACACAACATCTAGTGCCAGGAATCGAATCCGGGACCCTCAGCCCAGTATACAGACATGCTACCGACTAAGCTAAGGTGTCGGACTAGAAATATTCAACAGATGTTGAGGTTATTATGTGCAGCAATTTGAGATTTCTGTATCTATTATTGCAGCGATTTTCAACCTTTTGCCAATCCCGGCGCTAAAACTTTCAAGACACATAATCACTTTCTTAAGAAGGGATTTTTCATAAAAAAAAAATGTTAAGTTTGTTTTTAAAAGTTTAATGGTTAAAATTGTGTTGTTATTTTTAAAATGATTTCTATCATGGATTTAAAAAGATTAATTTTTATATCTCAAAATTTTTCTCACCTTTTTCTTTTATCCTCCTAAACTCCCGTGGCACAACAGCCCTGCTGACCCATCGCGGCACACTGGTTTAAAAACGCTGTACTAGAGCAACATTTTATTTATTTTGGCCAAAAATGTGTTTCACTATAAAATCTGCAAAGTAATACTGTCCTTAGTTCATGTCCTCATTCATTCTACCCTAATTTTATATAGTATTGCAAGACCATATTTTGAGCTGTGGAACACTCAACAATAAACAAATAATTTTATTCTAAACGTTTCAAAATTATATATATATTTTTTTACTAAAATTAACTCTTAAAAGCTCAATGTGAAATATATAATTTCAATAAGCGAATACGGAGACCTGGCGGTCTAGGGGTAAGGTGTCAGACTTATATGCTGGCGGCCGGGGTTCAATCCTCGGTCCCGGCACAGATTTATCTGATTACCAAACCCTTCCTTCACCTCTGACAAGACATCTTGTGAATGTGAGGAATGCCAGGCATCCACCGTGGTTCGGATTCCACGTTAAACTGTAGGTCCTTCATTTCATCTCACATTACACATTAGCGTAAGTGCGTATAACCCGAACGGGTAGTAAGACGCGGTGCTAATAATAATAATAATAATAATAATAATAATAATAATAAGCGAATACTGTCACCACAGCAAATTAGATTTATAATTCCACATGAAGCCACTATATTCGCTGAGAACTAGGGGTATTGTTTATGTTTTCAAAATTATGGTCTGAAATATTCGTCTGTTTCACGAGCATTAATAAGTTAGTAAAGAATATTTTGTCAGAAATAAATAAACATTGATAGGATAATTTAAATGTTTTAAGGACATTAGCATCACAGCAATCTATAGAGCCAAAGAAGATTTTTTTTTCTAAGGAAACCGTTTGTGGAGGCCCTAGCCCCTGTCACCCTCACTTAAGGTGGGAGTGTAGAGAACGCTAGAAAAGGACAGTGTTTTTGCATTTTTATCGCAAAATATGTATTCGGCCAAAATAAATAAAACAATACTTCAGTACAAACAAAGAGTTTAATTTTCTTCACATGGTTGCATCAACAGTTCTTGAATATCTGTCATGAGCATTGCGGCTTTAGATGAGAAACTTTTTAAACGAAGAGGAAAATTGTAATTAAATTCCAGGACACCTTTGATAGGTATTCAGCAAACTATTGAGTTCACCATATGAAGAAAATTAACTTTTATGTTTGTATTGAAACAAATCCATATCTGATTTAGATTTTGATATAAATCTGTCAAAATATTAAAATACTTACCTATTCTCGCGTCCCTTACACTCCCACCTTAAATCCGGGACTGGTTATAGAGGATGGAAAGGCAATCAATAACATTCACACCCAAATTTAAAACTAAACGAGAGTACCAACGTTACACGGCTTGTTCTATTTGCGTGTTGTTAGACCAGATGGCATTAAAGTCAGTGAGTAACCAGGATTTCAACCCCCGGACATTGGAAACTGAGCTAAAGGACAGATCATATGGCAAAAATTCTTCACATACCAACACTCATTCAAGGACGATATTCGGCAAGGTCGCCCGACACACCGGCTCCATTCGTTTGCGCGTGCTGCATTTTTATTTCTAATTTTAAAGCGTTTTTTTTATTCCTTCTTCTTCTTTTGCATATTCATTTATATTCCTTTCTTGTAATAATTTCACGGATAATTTAATGTGATTTGTCTTGAACAATTCACAATCATCCTAAAGTCCAATTTTCATAAGAAGAGAGCCTTTTAGAAAATATAAACATATTTTTTGTGGTCAGTTATACTCTTCAGTATGATTTTCAACAAACCCTTTGTGTGTTTGCACCTCAGCTCAGTCAGTAGCGTGTCTACTTACTGAGTTAAGGGTCTCGGGTGCGATTCCCTTCATGGCCTAAAACTTTTCATTCGTGAAAATATCGGTATACCGTTTAAAATTGATCAATTGATGGCTTGGGATTGTATATGGTGCCCTTCCTGATCTTAAGTTGGATTTTAAGATATGAACCGGGGCATCACCACGCCCCCTCCCCCTTCCAATATTGGTTAAAAGCTTGAAAGTTGGGAGTTTTGTGAGATTTTAGATCTTGAGCTGGTAAATTAACCACAAACTTACTCGTATACAGACAAATTTAGAATTTCCCAACTGTTGACCCCTACTCTACAAAAAATTCCAAATTCAAAAATCATTAAACATTGAAAGGAGATTCCTTCTGTAGTAAATTGTAGAAAGTTTAGTTAATAAAGTAGTCTAATAGCGCCTTAAATAAGTAAAGTCTTACTCCTCGCCACCTTGCTTACGTTATAATTGTTTTGGTTTTTTGTAATTTGTTTACAGAAATATTATTGCATAAAAAATAATAGTTAAGCCGCTATTTTTTGTGCATTTTATAAATTGCTGGTCATTATTAACATAGAAGTAAAAATTAATGATGTGGAATGATTAAGAATAAATAGAGCTGTAAACTGAATTTAAATTTATGGTACTAAATAGTTGAACTTTAAATATGTTATAAAATTATTTAAAAACGAATTATTTACACTTAATTGAAATAATTATAAAAAAGTATTATTAGTGAATAGATTAATAAATATTATAGCTATACAAAAACTCCAAACCACTTTTAATCTGATAACCAAGGTCCTTGAATCCAGGTCGCAGACACTTTTAATCATTTTGTATCCATTTGGGGCGGCTGGATCACTGCACCATTCTTGCCCGTCTCAATCAAGGGGGTTACGAAAAACTTTAGCGCTTCCTCAGGATATGAACGGATGTGTAGAATATAATAGTTTTATTCAGCCAAGGGTTTTGTCAAAGTATTGCACCGACCAAATATCAAGCATAAGAACACATTAGCGTATTACTCTTGAGTTTGAGCCCTGTACTTACACAGTTCCAAGTCACCATCCCTATCGTACCAGGATAAGTCAACGCGGGAAGACGTCAGACCATTGGTCCAAGGCTGCTGCTGAGACACTCCAATTCAACCTGTTGGACAAAGTTCAAGGCCGCCTCTTGGCGCCACTGACTCAACTAGCGCCAGCTTTTCTAGGTCATCGCAGTTGCCATGGGGACACGTGGAAGTCAACAAACTTCTTCACTTCCAACGACTTACTAAAAGATGAGTTACATTCATGACAATCATGAGATATATTTTTAGTTCACTCATGATATTGTACCGATGATGACCACAAGATAACCTGAGGATCTATGATGATCATGACAGTAAGAAGATAGATGACCAGAGGATCTATGATGATCATGACAGTAAGAAGATAGATAGCCTGAGGATCTATGATGATCATGACAGTAAGAAGATAGATGGCCTTAGGACCTATGATGATCATGTCAGTAATAATATAGATGGCCTGAGGACCTATGGGGATCATGACAGTAATAATATAGATGGCCTGAGGATCTATGATGATTTTAACATTAAGACAATAGATGGACTGAGAATCTATGATTTTTTTGACATTAAGACAATAGATGGCCTGAAGTTCTATGATGTTCTTTACAGTAAAAAGTGGAATGGACTGTGGATCCATGATATCTCTGCTTATCCTTGCTGATTTATGATGACTACAACAACAAGAAGATAGATGGCCTGATTTTCTATGATGATCATAACAAGAATAAGATAGATGGATTGAGAATTTATGATGATCATAGCAAGGACATATATGACCTGTAGATCCGTAGTACCCTTGCTGATCCATGATCATCATGACCACAAGATGATAGACAGCCTGCCGGAAGACTTAACCAGTGGGCGACGGCCCCCAGAAGTCGCATTCCACACATAGCTCAGGGGAATCCTAACTCGCCCTCAGCGCCACTGATCACTTCTCTGTCCTTCTCAGCAACATTACACGATCATATCTTCCTCTCTCTTCTGGGATTAGTCCTGTTTGTTTTTATTGTCCCGTAGCATCGAACCAAGGTTGGCGAGTCGCTCTTGTGTTCTTTTTGAGGAAGAAGGGAACAAGTCTACGAATATGAGAGCTCACGGGTGGATTTAGATTTCTGCTGACACTTTAGACTAAAGCTTAAGTCCATTATTATTATTATTATTATTATTATTATTATTATTAGCACCGTGTCTTACTACCCGTTCGGGTTGTACGCACTTATGCTAATATGTAATAGTTGTAATGTAAGGTGATTGTGAGATGAAATGGAGGACCTAAAGTTTAACGTAGAATCCGAATCACGGTGGAGGCCTGGCCTTAATGTCATTCATTTTATTCGAGTTTATCAATGGACATCAAAATTTTATATTACTGTGTTAATCTTTTTCTTTGTCATTTGTTTCTATGTTACCTCCCCAAACCCCTCACCTTTGAATGGGACTTTATATGTCGATTTTTTTTAAATTGCATTTTTATGGCTATGGTAGGTCTTTATGTGCGATGGGTAAGTTTTTTAAATTCTTCCCGCCCTCAATCCAAAAGTATTATCAACCCTCTTGGGCGCTATATTTATGACATTTTATCAATAGTTCTGTAGTGTTTCATATTCTAGAGCCCTTCGGCGCTAATGTGTGCGGTTATATTTATCTGTTGAGTGTAGCCATATATATAATCATGTATATTCAATTTGATGATAGTATATAATTAAGTAGCTAATAAAAGTCTTATAAACAAACAAACCAAACTTGATAAATAGTTCTATATAATATAAATATTTCTCAAACATTTTGCCCTCAAGCCTCATTCAAAAGTCATATAATATTTTTTTTATCATCACGTCTAACTACAGCTTCAGAATTAGTCCACACCAATGTGTTTTAAATTATGAAGGTTGTATTAAGACGAAGTTTGCGCACATTTGTCTGGAAAGACAATATAAAGACATTAAAAAAAATCCACCCTGAATACCTGACTAGGATTTTAACCACATTCACCCCATCATTTTATTGAAGGAATGACGTCTTGGCTCACGTGACCACCAAGGCGGGACTTGAGTAATGGGTAAGCCTCAATATCATAATTCATGTCTTCAAATACTCTTTAATGTTAAAATTAAAACAAAGAGCGTGCAATCTTTGCATTGATTTTAATATCTTCAGTGACCTCGGTGGTCCTAGGGTAAAGTGCTCGCCTCAGGACCCGATGTGCATGGGTTCAAACCCAGCTGGGGTCAACATGTATTACTTAAAAGATTAATACCCGTAGTACAAATTCCTTAGGGAGGGCGGGGGAAGTTTATATATATATATATATTTATTGAGACATACAGTCCTTGTCACCCCTACTTAAAAAATTACCTTTTTTTTCAATGAGGGTGGTGATGTGGTAAGGACAGAGAGTTTGACCTAATACCTTGGCTTTAGTGCAGAGGTTCCTGACATGGGGTCCGTGGAGAGTCCTACGGGAGTCTGCGAAACAAATCTAGATTTTTAATTTAGTTTTTAGTTTTATTTTCACATCATGTAAAAAAAATTTACTTAAACATATTTTTTCACATTAATGTCCAACTAAACATATTTTTGCTTTTATTAATATGAAATAGGATACGTAGAATACTGAAAATATGTGCATATATTTTTAATTCCACCTTGTATGACGGGGGGAATGAGGGCCACGACGAATTATCACTGGCTTCAGGGGGGCCGCAATATGAAAAAGGCTGGGAACCACTGCCTTAAGGGCTGTCCGTGTATTAATTAAGGCTTCTTTCATAATTTTCGACCCTCCCCCCTCCCCTCACCATGTAAAGGGTCGTAATATTTCAAAATCAAATACCAAGGATGGTTACTTAAACAACTACTAGGTTACAGTACATTCTACCAAATATTTTTATGAATGAATTTTAAAATATTAAATATTTTATATTTTATTTGTCGTACTGTGTAACTGTGGTGTAAAAATATATACTTTACAACTAACTAATGCTAGAATTGGGTTAACATGTAAGAGAAACAAAATCTATCACTTTTGTTTTTTGGGTTTAGATGTTTTTTCAACCGAGGATTTAAATTTACTTGTGCTTGCTTATTTTTAATTAAATTCCCTGACATTTCTCTGGAATAAAAAAGTCCCCTGACTTTTCCCTTTCCTATTTTATCTGCCTGTAGCCAGGATGTAACATTAAGTAAGGTAATATTAATGAAAGGTAATCAGGTTTCGTAGGGAGGGGGAGTTGAACCCCCTACTTACCCCCCTCACCGTCTAAGGACATGTCTATACTGATCCAGCCCGCGAGAGAACTACAATATACACGAGGTGTCCTCGGAGGACACCTCCCTCCCAAGCCCACTCACCCGAGAGTGCGATATACGTGGTTGATGCACGCGGGCCACCGCAGATCTGTTTGTTGCTGAGGTGTTTTTTTTGTTTTTGTTTTTTAGGGAAGGAACGCCCTCATCCACATGGGGCAGGTCCGGGCTTCGTACCCAACATCGTGTCACGTGCCGGCTTATTAGTAGCGCGGGAGCCACGTCAACAGGCTCAAACCGACGACCAACGCCATCGTCGAGCGTGGTCCTTTCGTCAGTGAGCCGGCGCTTCGTTCGAAGTCGTCCGACAACTTCCCACACCGGACACCGGGTGAAGAAACAAGCGGTGTATTTTGTTGCTTGATCTCTGTGAAAGGATTATACGTGTTCCTAGATAGTGTTTTGTTGAGTGATGGTTCTACGAATATGGTTCGTCCTGCTGACTCAAAAGGTCTATTCCGAGCTACGAGTGTATAATAGACGAGTAAGTTAGTTTCTTTTTAGAACAGATTTATTAATCAAAATCATCGAGTAAAAATAAACTAACACACAGGATATTTGGGATATGTTGGCGCACTTAAGAGCCTGTCTCATCTCATGAATAATTAAGGTATAGTAAGATTCTGGTAAGAAGACATTTTTTTAAACTTACAAAATTATTTATGCAATGAGCATCGATAACACTTTACTATATTACTAGTATTGTTTTATAGGTATTTATACTATCAATCAACAGAGACAGCTGCAGATAATAAGACTTAACGTCTGGAAAATTTTTAATGCATTTTTTTATTCCAAAATGTATTATTTATATCTTAGATCTAACTGTAGTTAATACAGCTCGAAATAAGCTTCACATTGAGGTCGGTTTTCTTTTGTATTTGTTAGAAAACGGTGGCATTGAGAACAGTGAAACTATTTTTTTAATTAAAAATAATAAAACAAAATTTAAAAATAGGTTTAAAAAAAAAGTGTCACTGATTTCAAGTTTGGTTTTGTCAAGTGATGTATGCTTCAATGAAATGTTTGGTTCAAGAGTAAGCCTATATATAACATCCCTGTCAATTAATAATTAAGATGGACACATTTTCTTATGAATGAAATCCAAAATTATATCAGCTACATACAATTGTTGCGGAATGTCCCTGGAGTTACAATTTAGTGATAAATTAAGCTTAAGGTTGCCTTAGGCAAGCATAACAAACCGTTGGCCTGCGGACCTTTTGATGAATCGACATAAAATGTGGCCAGATTATTTTTAATATATTCTTTAGCACCACTTCTTACTACCCTTTTGGGTTACACACCTATGTACTCATTTGTGCTAAGGATTAGGAAGGTTTTATTTAGAAGAAGTGTACTTACATTTGTGTGGAGGGAGAGTGGGTAATTATTTAGGGAAAAAATACCCTTAGTACACCCGACTGGGATCGAACCCCAATCTCCCTGTAATCATCAGTTTAGTCGATTGCGAGAGTGACCATGTGGCCACCTAAAAATAGGGTATTATATATAATCAAACTATTAGGAAATAGTGGCTGACCCGGACATTTACTATGGGGGAGGCATTCAATATATACTGTAGACAAAATGAAATTTTGGGTGTGAGAGGTGGGGAAAGGGTTGGGGAGGGAGGCACAGTCCCTTTACCGCCAGAGTCTAAGAACATGTATGAGTATTAAATATCTTTAAAAGCTATTTTTAGTTTTTTAATGGTAGCTTAAGGAGGCGATTTAAATAATTTAGTTATTCTTTTAATACAATGCATTGAAGCTATTGTTTCTGTACTTTTTTCCAATTTGTAATATCAGGGGCATTTTTAATGTGTGCAACGATTGAATATCAAATCAAAAGTCTGGTCTTATAATGTAACCTCTATATTTGTTATATCTTCTAGGCTAAGTATTAACAGTTCTACTTCATTTGATACAAGTTTTGGGTGCACTCCTGGTAGAAACACCCCATTTGGGAATGTTATATTCTGTCACATTCTATTTGCATTAAACTCAAAACCTTTCACAGATGGTCCGTTTTCTAAGGATACTAGATCGACTATGCAGAAATTCCTCGGAAAAAATAGAGGGTAAGGTAAGTCTGATAATTTTTATCTTAATTTTCTATTTGTAATAAAAAATACTTTAAAATATGACAATATTGTGTGTTTTTAATGGATTGCGTCTTCTTATTCTTAAATTTCTGTATTAAAACTGTTTTTCTATACATTTTTCTGATTGGGGAATTTTAGGGGTCTTTTTACTCTGTGAAACTGTACATCTTATAAATCTCAAGCTTTATGTATGATCTTAAAATTCAACATGCATTCACGATAAATTTTCAGTGTTATAACTTTGTTTAATATATTTTAACTATTATATGCTTGAAATTGAAATCAGTTTCTCAAGGTCAAGTATAGAAGAAAACCCGCACTGCTTCTCACCATATCGTTGAGTTGATTTTCATTAATTTTGACTGATCTTTTGTATTACACTGCTGGCATATAGGCCTATAGCTCTTTTCGCCACTATTCAAATATTTTTGCGTACCCACAAAAATCCGGGTACGTACCCCTGGAGGTACGCGTATCCCACGTTGGGAACTGCTGCTCTAGTGTATTGGGAAAATGACTGACACCTTAGTCCATGCGGCCAGTGAGGCAGGTGCGAGTATAATTAATATCCATTCTTGAAGGAACGGCTTTGTCACGTACAGCATGTATGAAAATACTAATGCTAATTATAATGGTTGGCGCCACCATCGCGATTATGACGTCAGTGAAAGGAAGGAATGTTATTTTGAAATTGGAACTCTCACCTCAATGTCGACCGGTGGGACTACCACGCAACGTGTTATATAACTGACCATCAAAATTCTTGGGCCATTCTAATAAGCAAGGTCATATCTACATAACCTTTTAAATATTGAGTTGGGATTGCATAGGCATCTGCTTTGACCAAGCTTATCAGCAAGGAAAATATACGCTACTTTTTAATGTCGGGATAGGATTACATAAACCTATGTTTGGGATTTTATAGTCAGCAAGAAATTATCTACGTCCCTTTAAATAACGAGCTAGAATTTGATCAACCGGTGGTTCTCAAAGGGGGTGCAGCAAAAAATATCGGGTAATTAATAGGCCTATATATTTTTTTAGAGCCATGCCTTACTACCCATGTGGGCTATACGCATATATATAATTGCTCTAATATGCCAAGGATGAGAAAGGTGGAACTTGAAGAAAGTGTATCTACATTCGCATGGCAAGAGAGTGGAAAACCATTTAGAAAAAAATCACCCTAAATATACCCGACCGAAATTCGAACCTCTATCTCCCAGTCATCCCATGTTGTTCTCCGCCTCATCCCCCCTCCCTCCCCCCCCCCATGTGAGGACTTATAAAGTGACCATATATACTTAATATAGGTTTTCAAAGTCTTATATTTCAGGCATGGCAAGTGCCGGTCAACATATCTGAGCGACTGCTTACTTGTCCCACTCGAGTTATTCGAGGGACGACTGTAGCCGAGAAGGGCTGCCCCCTACGCTAAGACAAGCTCTACCTAACCCCAAGAGAATTGGACTAGACCTAATATTCGGATGAAGAGAGCTGTGTACCGGCAGGATTAATGGGAGGAGGGATATGGATAAAGTGAGTTATTATTTAAGTTTTTATATCAAAACAATATTTTGGTTAAAATAAATCAAATACTTCTCTGGTAGAAACATACGTTTAAGGATTGGATGGAGAAAGTGAAATATTCCTAGCGTGCCTTACGGAGCTCTGTTCCGAACAAAAAATAACATTATTATTATTATTATTATTATTATTATTATTAATTTGGTAATCAGATAAATCTATGCCGGGACCGAGGATTGAACCCCGGCCGCCAGCACAGAAGACTGACACCTTACCCCTAGAACGTCAGGTCACCCTAAAAAATAACACATTTTACTGTTGTACAGAGAGTTTAATTTTCTTAACGTGGTGATATCAACAGTTCTTGAATATAAGTCAAGAGTGTCATGGAATTTAATTATAATTGATTTCTTCTTCATTTAAAATGTTTGTCATCTGATGCCGCTATGCTCATGATAGATATTCAAAGACTGTTGCTACCACAGTGTGAAGAAAATTAAACTCTATGTTTTTAATGAAGCAATATTTTATTCATTTAGGTCAAAAATAGTTTTGTTATAAGAACTGCAAAAACACTGACCTTTTCTCATGTTCCATAAATCCCCACCTTAATAGCGTCAACATATTCATCAACTAACGTAAAATGTACAGGATTCAAGTCTTCTACATCTTCGAAGGGACCCCTCGGAGGACTTCCCAGCTACACTTCCATGCCAGCCTGCCTTGGGTAGCTTGAGAGAAAAAAAAAACCTTGACTGGGACCGGATGGGGGAAGGAGTTTTCCCCTTCTACTGATCGCCCAATCACGAGGAATTCAGGAGTTCAGATTCCGAACAGTCGTATCCACAACTTCTTTCTCAAAGGCCCCAGAACCTTTATCGCCCAAAATTTTAGCCACAGCCCCTTCCGCACCATTTTTGAGACCAACTGCATGGAGTTGCCCAGCGGGGACCTCGAAGAGGTGCCCTGACCAGCTATCCCCGCTTAGTGTATGTCGAGAAGCCCCGCTCCTCACACACAGAGATGACCTTCGGGGTCTTAACTATGTCGGACCCCAATGTCCGTCACATTGCCCAGGGGCTATCCCGTGTAGATGCCCCGACAGGATGTTTAGAGCTATGTCAGTACCGGAAGGTGGCAAAGACAGTCTAGTGCTCGTGGGTGACCTGGCGGTCTAGGGGTAAGGTGTCAGACTTCTGTGCTGGTGGCCGGGGTTCAATCCTCGGTCCCGGCACAGCTTTATCTGATTACCAAACCCTTCCTTCACCTCTGACAAGACATCTTGTGAATGTGGGGAATGCCAGGCCTCCACCGTGGTTCGGATCCCACGTTAAACTGTAGGTCCTCCATTTCATCTCACAATCACCCTACCATTACACATTAGCGTAAGTGCGTATAACCCGAACGGGTAGTAAGACG
>CABFOV010000282.1:140646-152548 GCA_902141375.1 Timema poppense
ATCTTGTGAATGTGGGGAATGCCAGGCCTCCACCGTGGTTCGGATTCAACGTTAAACTGTAGGTCCTCCATTTCATCTCACAATCACCCTACCATTACACATTCGCGTAAGTGCGTACAACCCGAACGGGTAGTAAGGCGCGGTGCTAATAATAATCTAGTGCTCGTTTATATGAAACGTGCGCGGGCCCAGATCACGTCCCGGCCACCGTACGTCGGGCCGGTCCCTTACGACTGAGCACCGTGACCCCCACTATACAGGATTATTCATATATCCGTTTAAAAAAATTATGCAGTTGTTAGGGGGTGACAAAACAAGTATTTCCACGTAATGAACATATGATCGTTGACGCCAAATTGCGGCGCTACGATATGTCAAATTTGTCACCGTGTACACCTGAGGGATAGGCAACACATTCAGCACGCCATGCAAACCAACACAACACAGGCATCCCCACCAACAACCACCATATTTTTGAAAGAATCAGCAATTATTCCTTAATGGTGCTTGTTGTCAGGCAATTCAATGACTGTTACAAATCATAATATTTTCACCACATTACACTCTTGCTATGTGTTACCTGATTCTGTGGCGTTGTTAGTTAACGCGATAGTCGGGATGAACTAGACCACTGAGTAAGAGGAGATAGAGGTTCGAATCTCGTTCGGGTGAAATGGGTTTTTTCCTAAATGGTTTTTCACTCTCCCGCCATGCAAATGCGGGCTCACTTCCTCTAAATTCAACCTTCCCAATTCCTAACCCTTTAGCGTAATTATTACTTAAGTTAATAACTCAAATGGATGGTAAGACGTGGGGCTAAATAATAACAAAAATATTATGTTCTGAAGATTGATGAGTTTGTCTAACCCCTCCTCCCCCGGTTCACAACAACGTCAAATTTGGCATAGCTTAGTGCCACCATTTGGCACCGCTGACCCAAGTTCATCACGTGGAAATACTTGCCTTGTCACTTCCTACAACCTATATGAATTTTTACCTTGTGATCTAAATAATCTGTATATTAGAGATGGGTCTAATCCTGTATTTATCAAATCTTAATCTTCAATTTTCTTTAGTATCTCGAATCCAAATTTGTATCCTCAAATATTAATAAATGTACAATTTAGGTTAAAGTGAAAATATTTAAAGTTTAATTTAAAAAAAATTGTTTAAGCTATGGTTCCATTAATTATATTAATACGATATTGTGCTTTTTTATAATTTTGTTACCATCGCAGCTCTACTAGTTTCTATACTGTAATTATTTTTAACAGTTTGTTAAAATGGTTATTTCTAAGTCAAGGTCTTCATAATAATTTGTATTTGAGATAATCTTTATTATTTTTATTTTTACTGATCTCGTATCTCTTGAATACCATTTTATATATAATGGTATTCAAGTGTTGTTTAATGTATTCATTGATAAGTGGAGAGGAATGCTTGTGAGGACTTGGTTGTTGTACAAATCGACAAGGTGGATGTGAGAGTTCTGTTATATGCAGATGATTCCGTATTAATATCTGAGAATGAAAGTTAGTTACAAAATGTATTAACTCGTTTGAATGTGATGAGATGCAGAATGGATCTTTGTATAACTGTATCCAAAACTAAGGGGATACATTTTGATAATGGCTCTGGAAATGACTGTCGGCTTAGTAAAAATGGAAAACTGTTAGAACAAGTGAATGATTTTATGTATCTGAGCAGAATGTTCTGTAAAAATGGAAGAATAGATGGTGAAATCGACAGATGGGTGACTACATTTCGGTGAATATTTGAATTTATTTGGACTATTGCAAAGAATGAATTAGTAATGAAATAGACAAAGATGGTAACAAATAAATCTGTGTTAACACCAACATTGTTGTTTGCATGTGAAGCGTGGGTTTGTCAGGAGAATCACAAAGCAAGTTAAATGTATTTGGAATTAGATATTTAAGAAATGTATGTGGACAATCTCGTATGGATGGATGCGGTTTGAAAGGGAATCCGATAAGTAAATGTGAAAAGAGCGTCTTACGTTGATTTGGGCATGTTGGGAGAATGATTGTTGATTGAGTGACAAAGAAAATATATTAAGCTAGAGTATGTGGATCAAAAGGAAGGGGTAAGCCATGTAAGACATATTGTTCGTTCACGGTAGGAGTTTACCTGGGAAAGGACTGTTTTCCCTACCAGAAATCTATTATATAGTAGGATATTGGTAAGAAAAAAGACCTTTCAGAGGTAAACTCCTCCCGTGAATGAAGTATAGCTAAGTGTTTGGCCTGTGGATGTATGTGTAAAAAAGAACCTCTTTAAGAGTTTTTAAGAATAAAATATCATGTGTGACTAGATGTATGGACGTTGTTGAAGCGAAGGGAGTATGCAAGGATAGGGAAGTATGGGTAAAGTTAGTGAGGATGGATTAAGTACGCAGTTGTTTTCAAGCTCTTTGCACAATTTCTTACCTAGGCTGTAAGGGAATGCCTGGGTTAGGTACAAATTTATTTGATAGTTTTAATAATGTTAATTTTTAAGATGTTGTTTCTTAAATAAACATTAGAACTAAGAAAAGAAAAAATTATGGTAGGGTAAGTGATGTTATGAAGAGATTGCTTTTATCATCCCACGAAACGAGACCTGAATGTAAGTGATGTATATTTAATTGTTTTGGCGTTATATGTAATTTAATTTTATAGTGTCTACAGTTGAACAAACTCACATTTATGAGGT
Organism: Timema poppense; assembly: GCA_902141375.1. Classification (NCBI taxonomy): domain Eukaryota; kingdom Metazoa; phylum Arthropoda; class Insecta; order Phasmatodea; family Timematidae; genus Timema; species Timema poppense. The sequence goes on from CABFOV010000282.1 coordinate 143,362, forward strand.
CATATATATCAGTTCATGCAATAAAAAACCTATGCTCCAGGCAACCAGAAGAAACAACCAGATTTCACACTAAGGCCTTCACATACAAGGTTGGGTCTGTTCAGGATGGACGAGATAAATAAATGGCTGTGTGTCTAAAGGTATTTGTGTAGCCTCATGGATTTTCAAAAAGAAAAGAAGAGAACTTCAGAAATCGTTAAAAATTACTGGTAAATCACAAAAAAAATAGATAGGGAAATATGACCACTAGCAGTCCCTTTATATTTTTAAAAATAATCCCTTTTTTTAATGAGTTAGGGGTTTGCGTTTTAGATTTCAAACCAAAAATATCTGAGCAAAATTCAAACAAATTGATATATTTTTAACCTACTCTCATTATTTTGTTCTATGTCTACATAGTATAATTATTCAAATTTAGTTCAGCTTTTTTTTAATCATTGCGTCTTACTACCTGTTTGGGTTATATGTTTATGTACTAATTACGCTATTGGGCCAAAGATAAGAAAGGTTGATTTCAGAAGAGGTGCACCCTCATTTGTGAGTGGATAGAGAAAGGGAGAGATAGAATGGAAGTTATCATTGAATAATTCTCCTTGGTAAACACTATTGGAATCGAACCACGATATAACGTACGCAGGTTGGTATCTCTACCTTGAATTATGGAGAATACTTTATTCAATATTGACCATGCTCTTATATTTTATTTACTAATGTAAATATAGCCATCACTAGTTAGTTTGTTTAAAATAAACCCGTATCTGAAGAAACAAAGGAGCCGATAGGAGAACATGTCTTAGCCTCTCCTAGGCTTTGTCTGTCCCAGGTAATACATCAGACATAGCCTAAAAGAGACTAGGTCAAGTTATCCACAGCAGCAACACCGGCGGTTTGTCTATAGAAGACTACGTCATCTTGTCAACAATGGCCACATCCGTGGATCAGTCGGTTCACATCTAGTGAAGAGCAAGGAAGAAAGAAGACAATCGAGATTTAAAAAAAATAATCCTTGTGTGTATTATTAGCTTTAGAACACTCTAATGGTCTTACAGCCTTTAATACCCTCAAAATGATTCCTCTTGAATTGTATAAGGACATAAATACTATTCATTCTCTCTTCGTGTTCAACTAACTCGTTTATACATAAGTGGGTACTTGGCAATAAATCAATACAAGAGGAAACAAATAGTTCACTAGGCAATAAGGCAACTCCGGCAACACCATACCCGTTGGGAATCAAGACGGCACAGGCAACAATTTGCTCAGCCCTGAGAGAGCATATATTTTCCATTTCAAATGCTTTTGTTCGGTGACTACAGCATACCTTGTAACAGTTATATTTTTTGTTATCTAAAATAACAATGTTTTGCCCCAAGTTTCTTAGCTTTGCATACATTTTGTAGGAATCCTCTGATATTAGGCACTTTTTGTTTGAAATTTATTGATATTTATTTTTCTCGTTTGGAGACAAAAAATAAATCTTTGCTCAGTTTTAAAAACAAATCTTGTCCAGCGATTTTTATTTTGTCAACGCATCTTATTACATGTTCGGGCATGATAATTACTTTAATGGGGTAAGGTATCAATTTAGAGGAAGTCTATTTGAATTTGCTTGGAAAGAGAGTGGGGAAAAATTAAGGAAAACCATCATCAGTAGACACGTCCGGGACTAGAACCCCGATCTCCCCCGTCGCTAGCAGGCCAGTCTAACACGAGATTGATGCCTTACATCATTCGATCACTGAAGTGTGTCGTCGCTGGTTGTTTTACTAACGTAAGTGTTTGCAAATCATTGATATTTGATGACATGAAGGACGTCTTACAGTGGAAGATCTCAACCAACACATACGACGCGCCCACTTAACCCCTTCAGGTAGGATTCGAACCTAAGCCTCTTAGAAATTATCTTCTTTTAAAGCCCTCAGAATATAGGACAAAACCAACCAAATGCACAATGATTTGAGTGGTTGTGGCATTAGCCTTCAAAAACCTCTGTTATTTATTATGTTATAATTTATCCATAGTTTCTCAAATTGTAATTCCTATATATTAATTAATATTCTATAATCTAAATATAATCTACATCTAAAATAAAACTCACACACCCAGACCGTATGTTGTGAACGTACGGGTCTTTTACGGCTAACCCTAAATACAGCCCTGATTATTCAGTGTGTATCAAGAAATAATATAATATAGGCCCTATATAATTTTACCTACCCCCTAAGATGTCTTAATGTATCCCCGGGGCTATGCGTGCCCCAGGTTGAGTACCACTGATTTAGAGGGTCTAAAATGTAAATACACTCGGTTAACCTTGAGAATTAACAGCCTTACCTTGACTGATTTAATACACTATTATGGGCCTATTTTATAAGTTACATTATAGAGAATATACGCAATGCAACTAAAATAAATTAGTTTAAAAATTACATCTGGAGAGGGTAATCGAACCCGAGACCTTTGACCTGGTGAAATAAAGGTAAACAGTTGCCTTCCAGGGTAAACGGAGTGCACCTGGAGTAAAACATTTAATTCTAATATTGTACATTTATCACTAGGGCTATTCAACTATTAATTTAATAGGTAAGGATAAGTAGGGTACACCAGCTTAGAGAGAGGTGGTAAAACCACAGTGATAAATGTATTGTGGAAATATAGCCCCATTGGATCTGGCCGAGATTCAAACCTTGGCCTCTTCATCACCTGTGATTCAATTGACTGCAACTCAGCTCGGTCCAACGGTCAGAGGATCAAATATTTTATAAGTAAATCATGTCCCGTGTCATACACAGCAATCCAGCTCCAGCCCGTTTGTTTTTTTACTTTATCTAATGTGATACTAATTATAACAGACCAGCTTCGGTGGCAGCGTGATCTAAAGCGCTACTCTTGTAGTAGACTAGACTACTGATGACGAGGAGATCTAGGTTCACATATCGGTTATCTATATGGAGGTTTTTTTTCCGAAATGTTTTTTCACTCTCCCTCCACGCAAATGTTGGTAAACTTCCTCTTCCCAATCCCTTAAACCACTAACGTAATAAGTACATAAACGTATAACCCAAACGGGTACTAAGACGCGGTTAAAAGAAAAATTCCATGATGCCAGTAAATGGGGAATTGTGGTCTAAAGAGCTTTAATCTTGAGCAATCTGCAGAAAATTAATCTCTATGATTGTACTGGAGCAATATTTGATTTAATGTGAAAAAAGATTTGCTATAAAAAGTACAAAAAATCTAATCTTTCCTCTCGTCTCCTTCATCCCTATCTTAAAGTTATTCTTAGCTCACACCACTTTGTCTAAAGAGCAGAGAAGGAGGAGGGTAGTTTAAAGGAAATGTATCGTATTAAATTTTGACTCCATTAATAGGCAAATACAGCCCTCAAAGCCTAATGCTGGGATTCAACCCCCTGCACTTCGGAGGAGCAAAGTAATAACTCCTTCATTAGTTCTGTCTCTATTGATTAAATATATAACCAGGGTAGAATGCTTTCAAAGCCAGTGTCTTTTGAAATTATTCACAAACTGTCGATACTTTTTCCAATGTCTTGAACTATCTAACTTGAGGGTACATATTACGTAAGGATTGTTTTTAAATTAATGAACAAATATTAACCTAAAGGAGACAACTCAGCTAGTTGGTTAACGAGACTCAAGGCTTTTATTTGCAGGATATATAAGGACATCCATAATTTACATAAATATTGAAGACAACTGACTATTTTAAATAAGAAAAATGTTACACTGTATTTATAAGAGTGTATATTTACTTCCTAAAAAAAGACATCATCTACGCTACTTTAGACGTGAACTATAATATGTCCCAGTGACGTGAGATCAAAATTAGAATCCCAGGCGAGTGTTTTACGTTTATATTTCTTTGAGATATTTAACGTGCACTTTATGAATCGACTAATTATATCAGCACACGAGAATTTCTATGAGTGAGAGTGAAAGAGCCTACCAATTTTACCGGGAAAGGTGTTTTCACATAACATTCATGGTTATTTTACATGCCACAATTAACATGTGACCATTGGCTCTACTTTCCTACTGAAGGATGGTATGCAACGGATATTATTGCTCAAGAAAAAAATCGTCGACTCCTGGTGAGTTTGAACCCACAAACATTGGATCCTGGGGCGAAAACTTTACCGGTGACCTGGCGGTCTAGGGGTAAGGTGTCGGACTTCTGTGCTGGCGGCCGGGGTACAATCCTCGGTCCCGGCAAAGATTTATCTGGTTACCAAACCCTTCCTTCACCTCTGACAAGACATCTTGTGAATGTGGGGAAAGTGGTTCGGATTCCACGTTAAACTGTAGGTCCTCCATTTCATCTCACAATCACCCTACCATTACACATTAGCGTAAGTTCGTCTAACTCGAACGGGTAGTAAGACGCTGTGCTGATAATAATAATAATAATAATAATGATAATAACTTTACCTAAATACCACCGAGGCCAAAAGCCATATTTTTCAACGGCAAGTTTTTTATTAATAGTTTCCCATTTTCTCCTGAAAAATGCGGATACATTGTCCCTAAATTAAACCTTCCTCATCACTAACCCTATAAAGTAATTATTACAAGGGTGTACAACCCCAATGGATAGTAAAACGCGGTGCTAAATAAAAGTGATGTGCTTGATATTAATTAATGGAATTCCTCCCAGATACGAAGAGAAGTTGATCCTCTCCTCGTGGAAGAAATGTTTCAGCAAAGTGAAGCACATCGCCGGGGCAACTGGATATAAACACTCTATTTTTAGTACCAATTTTGAAACAGGCCAGTAGATTACGAGCCAACTGTAGAAGTGGTTTACCTTGAAGAGGTCAAACTTGCAACTTTTTTTTTTGTCTTTAGTCAATTAAAACGAAACACACACGAATCAATGGTATCAGCGAGCCAATTAAAAAAAAATAATTTTATAGTTTGTTTTCACAGACAACTTACGTTAAATAAGGTTAAATATCCTTACACAGATGAATGGTAAGACCTTGTTACATCATATCATTGGAATATTTACAAGAAAGCTTAAAAAAAAAATACAGTGCGGCGGGGGAGTGATTTCAAAGAAAAAAAATACAAAAATATATTCTACTTAAACAAAATATTTAAACCCCTTGACCAATATCTTAACTAACTTGAGTGAACCACACGGCTTACCATATTCTATTGAATTTTGGAATTCTTTTAGGCATAATTTTAGTTTAAAATTTATAACTTTTGTAATATTTTTATAATTTCAAAACGTTATAAATAAAGTTCATTTTATATATCTATATATCTCGCCTTCTCTCCTAGACTCTTTCTCCCAACAACTCTCCTTTTCTCTACCCTCCATTTTATACTTTATTCTCTCTACTTCACCTTTATTTATTTCCCCCTCCTCATCAATTTATCGCCATCTTTATCTTTTTCCACTCAATATCTATGCTGATATGTTTTTTTAAGAGTATTTTTAACATTTCAAATTTATAACTGACACAAATGACTAAACCTAACTGAACTTTTTTTACACAGTTGTCAATTCACTTGAAATTATTTATTGTATATTTGCATCTTGTATTGTTTATGGTATTGTGAGTGTAGATCTGCCCCAACAGTTTATTCTGTGAATAAATTTGTTTTGTGTGGAAAGTTTTAAAATTTTATGGTAATAGTATAAGGAACGCCACACCTTCTAGTTTGTCATATTATTTCTCGCAACTTTTTTTTCACTTATATCTACTTTATAACTTTATTTGCCTGAATCACAAAACATCTGTGAGTTTTATTCAGCACCAGGAAATTTCTACCTAAGTATAGTCGCTGCTCTAAAGTATATTGACTAGCTGTGAAAAAAATAACTATCTCATGGGAATTGCAAAGATAAATAAACAAAAAGTTTGCTTGAAAATGGAACAAATCTGCTATGTATTATTATACTACTAAAAAGCCACATGGCTGACTCACTCACTGACAGTAAAGTCTACACTCTTCCAGTTGAGCTAGAAACTTGGCAAACTTATAGCTTGCAGTCTGTAACTGACGGTAAAATTACAAACGGTTAAAAAAAATTTTTTTTAAACCCCCGAAAATATCCAAAATGGTGGAGCAACTCTAAAAGTCGGTGCGGACCTTTCTTTGGAGGTCTCTTGTGTCTAAACGGTAGGACCTGTCAAAAAAGGGTTCTGCAATTACATTATTTTACATCCAGTTGCAAAGGAAAACCACCGCAGGTTAGGGGGTAGAGCCCCCAACGGGCAAAGCGAGTACTACTATAAAGCCACACTGCTGACTCACTCACATTAATGTTTACCGGTTCAAGATGAGCTAGAAGCTTAAAATTTAGCAAACTTCTTTCTAGCTTCTAACCTGTAACTGACGAGAAAATTCCAAAAGTTAAACACTTTATTGTTAACCCCCGGGGGAAAAAAAAATCAAAATTTCGGAGGAACTTTAAAGTCAGTGCGGACCTTTCTTTGGAGGTATTTTGGTGCTAAACGGTAAGACCTATCAAAAGGGCTCTGTAATTACATTAGTTTACACCCACTTGCAAAGAAAGCCCACTGGAGGTTTGGGGGTGGAGCCACCAACGAGCAAAGCGAGTGTATTACACAACCTTGGTGCAACTGGGTCTTTTGATATCTCGAGGTTTCACTCTGCGTATTATCGATGTATCGGTTCGACCTTGTTGACTTGGTAGAGTGTACTGCAACCTAGTAGTTGTTTAAGTAACCATTCTTGGTACTTGATTTTTAATTGCTGTAAGATAGCAGCACTATGTAGCTGCCTGTTGAGATATCTTGAATCCGAGGAGTGTGTAGTTAGGGGATGCGCTGAGAAATGTATAAAGTGCATACGCACCCATATATCGGTATTAAGGGGAGCGAAGCCCCTCCTTATTACTCTGCAATACTAATTTTTTGATTAATTTTTCTGATAAATAATATTTTTTATCCCTACAACTAAATTTGATCTTTTTGTTAAGTTTTCAGGAGTATATTTTTGTTGTTGCTAAAATAGACTTTTTAAACTCATACAGATCAGAATTACGTTTAGATGCTCTAAGATTTCCTCCTCTAAGTTTGAATTCCTGAAATTTTCTCTTCAGGAGGCAATCCCCCCGACAGCGACAGATGGAAATCTAATCTAACCCCTCATTGGGAAAATCTACATTGGCGCGCTTGATAAAGTGTTAGCCTTTCATCAAGTCAACGTTGAATCTGATTTAGATTTTTTTTTTAACGTGGGCGGAATTTACAAACTTTTGTTCGCCCAATTCTAATTTTTACTCTAAAATAATAATAATTTAAAATAAACTCTATTAAATATCTACTAATTTATTTTTAACATGGTGACCTGGTGGTCTAGGGGTAAGGTGTCAGACTTCTATGCTGGCGGCCGGGGCTCAATCCTCGGTCCCGGCATAGATTTATCTGATTACCAAACCCTTCCTTCACCTCTGACAAGACATCTTGTGAATATGGGGAATGCCAGGCCTCCGCCGTGGTTCGGATTCCACGTTAAGCTGTAGGTCCTTCATTTCATCTCACAATCACCCTACCACTATACATTAGCGTAAGTGTGTATAACCCGAACGGGTAGTAAGACGCGGTGCTAATAATAATAATAATAATATTTTTAACATCGAGTTTTACTATTCATTCAGGCTATACGTTTACCTCTTATTACACTAATATGTTAGGAATTAAGAAGGTTGAATTTAGAATAAGTGTACCCGCATTTGTGTGAAAAGAGATCGGAAAACCATTTAGGGAAAACCGCCTCCAGTACGCCTGACTGATATCGAACCTCAATCTCCCCATCTTCGGCATTCTAGTCTACTGTGGGGACTAGCACCCTAAGCCGTGAGGCCAATGAAACTGGTTATATTTGTTAATTAAATAATCTGCTAAATATTTCCTATTAAATCAGATGGATCAGAGGGATCATGAACATCCTAGTAATCTGGTGGATGTACCTTTTGAGCAAATACGAATAAAATCTTAACTAACCCGGCAACGTTCCACCAGAGTTTTTTTATAGGACTTTTGAATGTAGAAAATATAGCACAAATATAAATACCAATTAATATACATTTTTATAATTCTGATTTATGTTATATCATTGATTAGTAATTTTATTAACGTTATTTGAGAGATTTTTATATATGTGTATTACAAGTTTGTTCAATATTATTAATTGGATCAAAAGATAAAACAATAAATTGGCTTTAATATTTTTTAACTATATATTTTATTCTTCGAGAAACACAACATATAATCTTCATACTATCAAGTCACCACTTTGTTTCGAAATATAACACGAATTTTAAAGCCTTTTTTAAATAAAAGCTTATGGGATATTTGACCGCGAGAGTGTGGTCACCATGTATGTGGACTCTTAGCCGTTCTGTGGCTCATTTAAACCTAATCAACCAGACCATGGTGACCATAGGAACAATTCCACTTTCAGAAATAATACTTATGGTACTACCAAGAGTCGAACCTGGGACTTCTAGATCAGTATCAAACGGCGCTGGCCACTAGACCAGGAGACTGCAACTCCTGTAGGTACTTAATTGTACTTTTACCTGCATTAGTGGTCGTTGGTCTAAGATGTCCCTCTGGCAACATACTGGACTGATGATTACTTTGAAGATCGGGGTTATAATCCCGGCTGGAAGTATTGAAGATGGCTTTTATTTTCTCATATCAATAATAAATATTGTAATTGTGTGTTTATAAACTCAAAAAGGGGAATTTTACAATTATGTCCGCCCCAATGTATCTCTGTCCCTGACAATAGATCTGAAACGGTTTGATTGATTTTGTTCAAACTTAATTTCTAGATTTTATAGGGCTAATACCTTGGGGATTTTTTGATGTTGACTTTAGCTTTAAATTTAATGGTAGTTTACCGATGAGTAAGTTTTTTTTAGTTCCAAATACTTGTATTTTGAAAGTGGCTATAGTGATTTTCTTTAAAATGGGAAGCAAGGGAGTGTTTAACTCCCAAATAACACTGTATACTTGACTTTTGGGTAAAAATTCGTTAAAGGGGTAGTTTGTTGATGAGGGATTTTCAAAAATTCAAACTATTTTCAAAATGTCTCAAACAAATTTGCTCAAAATGTTTATTTAAAGAGTGATTGACATGAAAAAAAATCTATATACTTTTTTTATTTGGGGTGGTGGGGG
>CABFOV010000282.1:166333-178660 GCA_902141375.1 Timema poppense
GGGGGGGGAATCACGTGTTTGAGACAAGCGGTTGACTTGCGTTATTGCGCTGGTCACAGGTCAACGAAGCGCCACTCTGTGTGGGAGGATATTTCTAATCGTGGTATTTAGTGCCAGAGAGATTATACAGTCCAATTATTATAGGAATAACCTTATCTGATGAGGTTGACCAGATGCCTTTGGCTCAAAGAAAGACAAGGACTCTCAAAATGTAGTCCATTCAAGAAAAATGTAGGACGTTACCAAATAAAACTCAAAATGTACCTGTAAAAATTCACGTCATGTGTTTTATTGATAATCATAGCCATAACTGGTGTAGTGGTCAGTGCATCCAGCTATGAGTCTAGGGGGGCTGAATTCAATTCGTGGCTGGTACCTTGGGTATTTTTCCCAAAAGGTGAATTACCCCAATGGTTACCAGGGTTTGGTTAGTTAGTTAGTTAGGTTGAAAGTGTTTCCACCAGTTCCACACCCTCATAATCACTATCACCACAATCTCATCTCATCGGGACATGGAAAGAGCCTCCAAGCAAAGGATGTACGATTAGTACATTCAGGCATCCCACGGGCAACGGTACATTAGTAATGAATAATCTTAACACTACTGGACTACGAATAAATTAACCTGGACGCGAAATATTATTATTATTATTATTATTATTGATAGCCATATTACACCTTTTATTGTGTTCCAGATGAACTTATGAATTAGGACGCTCGCTGTGATTGGCTGCTGACGGCATACACGCGGCCAATAGAAGTCACAGATGTTATCACGTGCACTTCGCGTGGTGAGTTTGCCAATGAAAACACAAGAAAACTGATAATTGAAATGCCATCTTACGGCAGACTTTCTAAATGCGTGGTCACTTTGAGAGCAAATAATAACAAAAAATGTCAAATTTTATTTATTTTGTCAAAATGGAGGACATTTGCGAATTTTTGAAAATTTCTCACGGACACTGGACAGAAGGTTGAAATATAGGACATGTCCGGGCTAAGGAGGGCATCTTGTCATCCTGTATCAATCATAGGCCTACATAATTATAATAACTAGATTCACTTTCACGAATTCATGTTATTTGCAACTGTCAATTTTAATATATGTTATAAAAATAAAATAACATTAACAAATAGAAGAATGTTATCAATGTTGACTGCAAAATAAAATGTTTGTATTTTCTAAAAGAGCCTTCTTATGAAGATTGGATTGTATAATATCTAATACTTCTAGACCAAGACGGGCATTGCTCCACCATCAATATTCAGAGAGGATGGGGAAGGCGATAGTGGGAAAATTATGCAAACATTTAATATAGTGCCTCAGCCTTCTATATATTAGGTGGGAACTATCTTTATGAAGCCACTCTGACTATCTAAACAATGTCGTAACAATATTTTTTTTCAAAAGAAGGACTGAAAATAATCTGAATTAATTTCTATATTGTGCTAATACATTTTAATATTTCAAGTTTAAAAAAGGATTTATTTAAAAAATAAGACAAGTAAGGAGTAGAACAAAAAATCCTCAGTAAACTTGACTAGGATTCAAACTCCAAGCTTACCGTTACCAATAAATCATACCATTTGATGTTGACACCTTACCCTGTGCAGCCACGGGTTGGAAACAATTAAAATATCTTGATTTATCTACAAACAAATGTTAAATTAAGATAAATAAAATTTAAGTAGGCTTAAGTGTCATCAAAATCAGTTACCCACATCAGTGGCTGCATGGTCTAAGGCATCACTCTTACAATATACTAGACTGCCAATGACGAGGAGGTTGTGTTTCGATCCCAGTTGGGTGACCTGAGGGTGGTTCTCCCTAAATTATTTCCCACTCCCTCTATCCAAGAAAATGCGGGTACACTTCCTCTAAATACAACCTTCCTAATACTTAATCCATTAGCGTTGCTAGTAAATAGGCGTATAGCCCAAACAAGTAGTAATACTCAGTGCTAAAAAAAATCAATTCCACCCTTTTTTCTTTCACCTCGTCTTACTATACATTTGGGATATATGTATTGTATTAACACCAATGAATTAAGGATAATAAAGGTAGAATTTAGAGAAAATATACCCACATTTGCGTGGATAGAGAGTCAAAAATATATCAAGAAAAAAAACTACAATTTTCTGTCTGAGATTCGAACAGTTACCACCCAGTCACCAGCAAACCAGACTAAATGAGCTTAACATTTGGTCCACGGGCATACCAATATGGTAAACCATTTATCCACCCAAGCCCTCAACTATCATTCTACAAAAAATAATATGGATTTAGTTTATTTTTACACTAGATTAATTAGTTTGATGTTAAAGATTATATCCATTTGATTATTATGTTTAAATCCAGGTAATTTATACCCCGCCCATTCCGGGTACGTGACGGCACTAACAGTCGATCAAAACACAAAACTAATCTTTTTTTTTCTGTACTAAAGAGAGAGAAAAAATCTTTCTGATTTATTTGATAGTGAAACGAGAAAGCGAGCGACGATGATAACATTTAACTGTAAAGCTGGTCCGTATCAAGGATAACCGGTACGAGCAGCCAAGTCGAGGAATCTCGCTCAGAGCTGGAAGATGTTCCTGCTTCACTCCTTGGACTGACCACGCGATTCGTTACGTCGCTTCCACGGAAGTGATCCCACGAAAGAAGGGGTAGGGTGGAGTCCGTCAACTATAAAGCCCTCTGGAGAGAAAAAAAAAACTCGTGACGGGATCACGATCAACCTAACTTTCACGTAATGATCACGCATCACAAAGTTATATTGTGTGTGATTTCACGATCATCATAGTCATAATATTCACGTAATGATCACTCAGCACTAAGTTATAATGTGTGTGATTTCGGAATCATGATAGTCATAATATTCACGTAATGATCACTCAGCACAAAGTTATAATGTGTGTGATTTCGGGATCATGATAGTCATAACATTCACGTATTGACCACTCAGCACAAAGTTATAATGTGTGTGATTTTGGGATCATGATAGTCATAAATTCACGTGATGATCACTCAGCACAAAGTTATAATGTGTGGAATTCTGGGATTATGATGAACCTAACGTTCACGTACGCTTCATGTGGATAAAAAAACGCTATGTCTGATTCTTGGGTCACGATCAACCTAACGTTAGCTAATATTCACGAAACGTAAATAAACATGGTATGTGTGATCAGAATTCACTAGCGTAAAGGGATCATACAGTAAATACTCGAGCAAAATAAAGCCGATAAATTTGAAATGTTCTAAAACAAAATGGAGCTCGAGCAGTTAAAGTTGAATTGGTTTGATAGCTTATAATGGAAGATTGTTGGGGCTACAACATAAAAGCGTAATAATAGGCTACGATGATTTAGTGTTTGAGAACTTCACCGAAAAGGCCGTATACCCACTTTAATTAACAACTGAAGTACTAAATTGCCGTATTAACGCTAATCACAAAAGTATTTATTGGCAGGAATACGTAATATCTTTTATTCGTAAACTCAACGTCCACTTAGCGTTCACCTAACTTAAGAGTTGTCCAGGAGAGAACGTTCACGTCACGTAAACGTGAAGTAAATGGTATCACGTGTTCCTGCCAGCCAATCATGTTGCGCGCATCGGCTATTTAGTACCTTCTTCATTTATTTGTTGATGTCGCGCAGACTACTTCTTCGGTATTATTCGTTCGTCCACGTCCTACTATTTATTTTGTATCGCCGAAGGTGAGATGGAAGGGGATGCGAACTATGGGCCATATTTTTGCAATTTTTATGGCAAAACATTTTTTGGCTAAAATAAATAAAAATATTTCTCCAGTAAAGCATAGAGTTTAATTTTCTTCTCGTGGTGCTATCAACATTTCCTGAATATCTGTCATGAGCATAGCAGCATTAAATGAGAAACTTTTAAAATTAATAGAAAAAGTTGTCATTAAATTCAAAAACACTCTTGACAGATATTTAAGAAATTTGGAGGGCATCATTTGAAGAGAATTAAAATTTTATATTTCTACTGGAGCAATATTTCATTTATTTTGGCCAAAAAAAGTTTCGCTCTTAAAAAAAAGTGCAAAACACTGGCTTTTTCTCGCAGCTCCTTCAATCCCACCTTAAGCTTCCATTGCATATACTTGTAACTTAATATGCCTTAAATGATTCGATTCCATTTTAGTGAACAAATTGTTTTCAAACAATCAAAATTCATTAGCAATATTTCATTTATTTTGGCCAAAAAAAGTTTCGCTCTAAAAAAAGTGCAAAAACACTGGCTTTTTCTCGCATCTCCTTCCATCCCACCTTAAGTTTTCATTGCAAATACTTGTAACCTAATCAGCCTTAAATGATTGGGTTCCATTTTAATGAACAAATTGTTTTCAAACAATCAAAATTCATTGACTGTGTTTTGCTCAAGTTTTTACTTTAAATTATAGGAATACTTATCACACCCTGTGTTTATTTGAGTTAAATCAACGTTAAGTGTACGTTATATTAGTGCACGTTAAGTTAACCGTAATCCTTGCTAAAGATTTGTTCAAGGAGAACGTTCAAACTATGTTATGCCATGATCACGATCAACTTAACATTTCATTTTCATTTATTCGTTATATTTAATGAGTACTTTATGAACCGACTGAATATATCATCACGAGACTTATTAACTCACTTAAATAGAACCAACACAGCACCCAGCCCCCAACCGTTAATTCATCAATATGAAAGGGTAAACCCACATTTCATCAATAATACAATTTTCGGCCAAGACAGGAATCACACTCGGGACCCTTAGCTCAGTACACAGACATTCTACCAACTGAGCTAAGGTGTCGAACATCACCTTAACGTTCACTTAATGTTCACGTAACGTATATAAACATGTGTGATCAGGAATTCAAGTAACGTAACATAAAAACTAGAATAGAATAGAGACAATGAGGTGACCTGGTGGTCTAGGGGTAAGGTGTAAGACTTCTATGCTGGCGTCCGGGGTTCAATCCTCGGTCCCGGCACAGAATTATCTGATTACCAAACCCTTCCTTCACCTCTGACAAGACATCTTGTGAATGTGAGGAATGCCAGGCCTCCACCGTGGTTCGGATTCCACGTTAAACTGTAGGTCCTTCATTTCATCTCACAATCACCCTACCATTACACATTAGCGTAAGTGCGTATAACCCGAACGGGTAGTAAGACGCGGTGCTAATAATAATAATAATAATAATAATAGAGACAATGAATTTAGACTGTTTTAAAACGGATTGTTCGCTAAAATGAATCCCGAGTAGTTTGTAATAGTTGTGTAATAAGTACTTGTAATAGACGAAGCTTTACTGGAGCTAAAAACAAAATACGGTAAGAAGATGCTTAGACGTTTTAGGATCGTATGCAAGAACTTGACTAAGTGGATGCTTAGTGGACACTAGCGTGGGTTTGCTTGCATCATCATAGGTTAAAAGATGGACCAATAGTTTGATCGGGACCACAATATCGGTCCATTAAGCATTCATTAACTTTCTTGCCTACCAGCCTTTGTTTTTGTGAGAGGTGGATAAATAAACTACATTGAAGAATTCGTCTGCACACCAAATCTGCAAACAAATGAAGTATTAAATAACTGTGTTGAAAATGCTCACGCCATGATAAGCATTCATTAACTTTCTTGCATACCAGCCTTTGTTTTTGTGAGAGTCGGATAAATAAACTACACTGAAGAATTTGTCTGCACACCAAATCTGCAAACAAATGAAGTACTAAATAACCGTGTTGAAAATGCTCACGCCATGATTGGCTGACAGGAACATGGGGCACACTTCACGTAACGCAACGTAACGTAGCGTAACGTGAAAGTTTTCCTTTGGACAACTCCCAAGTTAGGTGAACGTAAACGTTAAGCTAGGTAATTTCGAAAAATTTGTCAAAAATGATCATTTTTCAGTTTGACACCTTATTTCAGTCGGTAATGTATCTGTCTAGTGAGCTAAGGGTCCCGGGATCGATTCCCGACACGGCCGAAAAAGTATCATTGGTGAAATGTGGGTTTAAACTTTCACATTGATAAATTAACTGCTGGGGACTGGATGTCGTGCCTGTCCCAGTCTTAATATAGATTATATGGCATATAAAGCTACTACAGGTCTAGCCAGCAGGTAATGGAAAAATACATGACTTGAATAAAAAAAATGACCCAGGCCACAGGTTGGAAAGAGTAACGGATGTAAAAATAAAATGTGTCAGCCTGTGTGATACTATTATAAAAGTGTATATTTATTTTTGTCTGAAATCAAACAATAACAAAATTATTTCTATGTGATAGCTTGAAAGTTTGATAAATGTTTAATAAACTGTGTAGTGGATATTTAAATCAAACATCAACAAAACGGAAAACAACACTAATTAATTTAATAATCTAATACTAACGAATAAGTTTTTAACGTTTTCTTTGAAGACATGAAGACCCAAAGATATTTTTAACCAAAACATGTTTTGCCAACAGATTAAACTATTACTACCCTAGTAAATAAAAGCAAGAGTTGAAATGAAAAATAGATTGACAGAAAAAAAAATTGCCCTGATAATGTGTGATAAGGGGGTATGATTGTGCTTGAAACAGTGTTATTTATTTATTTTTATAACCCTCAACAATGTTATTTGCTTTTTTAGATCACTTTTATTACACTGATTTTGTAAAAGTGAAAGAGTATATTTTCCCATATTTATTTTTAAAACATCAACAATATTTTGGTGAAAAACTCTTCAAACTTAGAAAATTAGAATCTATTTTAAAGTATTCGATAATTCCATAATTGCTTAGCATGTTTTCGTGCAGGAGTCGTTACGTAGTCATACCAGTGCCACGCTGTTTACGAACACAGGACCGTTACAACACAACCGACAAGAGAGACCAGTCCTCTGCACGGCAACGGCAGCAGTTGAGCGTTTGAACTTTTCCACGGAAGGTCGCGACTGACAATGGCATTTGAAGCGCAGCTGGAGCCACAAATCAAACTGAGGAACGCGGTCTCGTAGACCCTGGTCGAGAAGAGATGGCTTCTCTCACTTGCAGGAACTAAGCCTCGTACACCCTGGTCAAGAAACGGTGGCATCTGTCCCGTGAAGAAACTAAACCTCAGACACTCTGGTCTAGAAGTGATGGTATTTGTCAAAAGCTCAGCTCCATAGATCCTGGTTGAGAAGTGATGGCATTTGTCAAAAGTTCAGCTCTATAGATCCTGGTTGAGGAGTGGTGGTATTTGTCAAAAGTTCAGCTATGGTATTTGTCAAAAGTTCAGATCCACAGATCCTGGTTGAGGAGTGGTGGTATTTGTCAAAAGCTCAGCTATGGTATTTGTCAAAAGTTCAGCTCCATAGATCCTGGTTGAGTAGTGGTGGTATTTGTCAAAAGTTCAGCTCCATAGGTACTGGTTGAGGAGTGGTGGTATTTGTCAAAAGCTCAGCTATGGTATTTGTCAAAAGTTCAGTTCCATAGATCCTGGTTGAGGAGTGGTGGTATTTGTCAAAAGCTCAGCTCCATAGATCCTGTTTGAGAAGTGATGGTATTTGTCAAAAGCTCAGCTCCATAGATCCTGGTTGAGAAGTGATGGTATTTGTCAAAAGCTCAGCTAGGTTATTTGTCCAAAGTTCAGCTCCATAGATCCTGGTTGAGGAGTGGTGTTATTTTTCAAAAGCTTGGCTCCATAGATCCTGGTTGAGGAGTGATGGTATATGTCAAAAGCTCAGCTCCATAGATCCTGGTTGAGGAATGGTGGTATTGGTCAAAAGCTCAGCTCCATAGATCCTAAGTTGAGGAGGGGTGGTATTTGTCAAAAAGCTCAGCTTCATAGAGCCTGGTTGAGGAGTGGTGGTATTTGTCAAAAGCTCAGCTCCATGGATCCTGATCGAGAAGTTATGGTATTTGTCAAAAGCTCAGCTCCATAGATCCTGGTCGAGAAGTGGTAGTATTTCTCACATGCAATAAATCAACCTGTAAGACCCTGGTCACGACGTGATGACATCCATCCCATGCATGAAAGGGTTTAATGAAATATGTGGTAGGGATAAAACTGGCCATTCTGTTTGGACACCCGTTTGAGAGATGTGTATATTGGTATAGGTTACAACATGAAATGAGCACAGGCCAACTTGTAGGAAGGAATACTTTATGTTCATGTTTGGGTACATCAAAAACAAGAAGAGTATATTTAAATTTATTAAAACCATTATGGAAAAACTCTATTTAATTTTTTTTAAACCAAATTGGCAGCCACACGTTTCTTGTTTTAAATATCAGCAGTTCTTGTTATACAACTATATTGTGTAAGGGACCCATATTTCTCACTCGACAAGGCCCAAAATTTAGAAAAATATGTTACCATGAATAATACTTAACAAGTAACATACAAACATTAAAGTTTATTTTTAATAATTATTACATAATTAAAAGATGTACTACATTAAACTAAATCATTAAAATCAATCAATACTACATAATATATATATATTTAATTATATATATAGGCCTATACATAATACTATAAATAATAACTTTGATTAAATTTGTTCATTATGGATTTTTTTAAAGTTGGCAACTGTTTTTCTTAGGACTGATAATACTCGTTGTAAAATAGGCTACTTAAAATTAGTAAAAAGACAAAATATTTTAAGATGGCAAAATAACTTATATAATTGATCCATACTTTACTAAATTTACAATATTACACCATAAACATAAAAGTTTACTAAAGAATGTAAAAAAAAAAAATCATATTCATATATCAATGTTAAAAAAAAATTGACATTATATATCTATGGTAAATGACTATAAAAACAAAAGGCTAAAATTGAACACGACTTTAAAAAATATGAGTAAAAAATTAGAAATTTGGTACTCACATGCTTGAAACAAAGTTATCTTAACATAACTTAATCAAGCCAGATTAACTTAAACCGATTTATTTTAAACTAAAGTGACGTGTTGTAAAAAAATCCAATCTGAACTTATATAACTTAACTTTAACTATTTAACCCCAATTAAAGAAATATTAATTTAACCTAAGGAAACTTGACTTGACTTAAATATACCTAGCTTAGCCAGTTATTACATGACATCGATGATTGATGAAAGCTATTATAATTATTCATCTATGGTGACATTTAAACAGAAATGAAGAATAGGATAACATTCTACATTGTTCGTAACCTCCAAACATACCATTACTTTTATTATTGTGTAAACGAAGTTTACGTCATTTATCATGGGAATACACGTGCAGACCACACCTCGCACACGTGTGGTTATATTCGCGTTTTCTCCCACTTAATTTAATGGAAAGTTTCATTTACTACATCCGATGTCCATTTTACACTTTCAAATGCCAATAAATGATTTGTTCATCGGATTTAGTTTGCCTGTATTATAAATACGGTGTCTTCTTATGTGTGTTGTTTTAATTACTACATATTTTTTTACATCTATTAGCGTTTCCAGATTGTGGACAGGGTAATATTTGTTTAGTCAAGCTGCTAGGCCTGTCGTAGCTAACTTAAGACTAGGATACACACAGCATCCAGCCTCCAACCGTAAATTCATCACTGTGAAATGGTAAACCCACATTTCATCAATGATAACATTTTCGGCCATGCCGGGAATCGAATCCGGGACCCTTATCTTAGTAGATAGACACGCTACCGACTGAGCTAAGGTGTTGGATTGTTTTATTTATTCTTCATACAAAGTCTATTTTCTATCTTCAACTTTGAGGAAATTAATTATTTGTTCACTTAAAATAGTTCTCCCTTTTTACACGGTGTAAATTTTTTCTGTATACCTATATTTATTTATAAATAAAAGCTATACCCACGAGACATTTCAAACATGGACAGGGGCTAAATTTCGTCTGCTGTGTATACTTGCGTTTAATTGACTAGAACTAAGTGGCAAGTGGCGGATTTACCCTAAAAGTGTTGTGAATTTAAGTTTGCCAGCTCTCACAGTAAAATAAACATTTTACTGACGGCGTGTGCTGATTATAAAATCGAGATTTCCTGCATATTATTAGAAGAATTCCGCATGTATATTGAGTTAAGATACTCATCCAATGTTTCTGCAAATTTTAAGACAAAAAGGATTGTCAAACTCGGCATTTAACTGTGTTACATTTTCAATTTTAACGATTTGCGTCTTAGACAGTTAGCTGTGATTAGGTAGTTAACGTGTACACGTTTTTTAATAAACTTTTTCAGACAGTTTTTGTTGCTTTAAATGTTCTCCTAGGAGCAATCTAACTATTCAATTTTTAAATTATGTGGCGAATTTCACCTCTCATTCGCCACATCTGTGTCTACAGCGTCTAGAGCTTCTCCTCGCTTTCTCATCGGCTGAGACATAGGTGGTCCATGGTCAACTCCATGCATAGCGCATATAGAGTTAAAGTTAAATCAACTTTATGCATGGTACACTATTCACTATGCATTGAATATGAACGTCATAATTGAAAATAATTGGTTGCAACTTCTTGCACACTATTTGATATTATTTATACGTTATAAATGATTATAAACTTGGATTTAGAGCCATCGACTACGAAGCTAAATCCAAGTTTATAATCATGCATAAAGTATAACTAATAGCAAATAATGCATAGTAAATAGTGTGCAAGAAGATGAAACGCATTATTTTCAATGATGACGTTCATATTCAATACATAGTTATTGTTATTAGCACCGCGTCTTACTACCCATTCGGGTTATACGCACTTACGCTAATGTGTAATGGTAGGGTGATTGAGAGATGAAATGAATGACCTACAGTTTAACGTGGAATCCGAACCACGGTGGAGGCCTGGCATTCCCCACATTCACAAGATTTCTTGTCAGAGGTGAAGGAGGGGTTTGGTAATCAGATAAATCTTTGCCTCGACCTAGGATTGAACCCCGGCCGCCAACACAGAAGTCTGAAACCTTACCCCTAGACCACCAGGTCACCAAAATACATAGTTAATAGTGTACAATGCATAAAGTTGACTTAACTTTAACTCTCTATGCGTTATGCATGGAGTAATGCTAGAAGAACTGTTTCATTTTAGGTTACCTTTAAGGTCGTGTGTTTAGAAGGGGAACGTTAAATAACTCCGATAAAAACATTTGTGTACAGACGCTTTACCACCAAAGGTGTTAGAATTAGAGTGTCATTAATTTATTCTCATTCTCATTCAGTTTACATATTAATTCCTTACCCAGAGTCATAGCATAATTTAAATTATGATAAAAAATACATGTTAGATTGTCCTAAACAATTTAGAACTATGTGAGTAAGTTTGTTAGAAAGAGGGGAAGGGGTGTGAAGAGGGGGAGGGAAATACCAGTTTGTAAAAGAGCCCTGCTGTTGACTCAGATCGTGTAATTGTTTGCGAAAGTTTGTGTATTTGTTGAAAACCAATCAAAAAAGTGTTATGATAGGCGCCTTGTGAAACCGCCGATGTTCTGTTTGTCAATGATGTTGGCGGCGTTTGCGTAACTTACTCGGTCTCTCTCTGTCTGATCAAGTAACGAAACGGAGGAGCCCGGGCTCAAGAGGATCCTTCACAGTAGCGACGTTTACCGAAACGAGGGTCTGATTGCGGGACTTTTTACACTGGTTACACAATGTCCATTCACGATAAATAAGTTTGTTTTAATTAGTACATACCCGCTTCAGTGGCCGAATGGTCTAAGGTGTCACTCTCGTGTTAGACTGACCTGCCGATGACGGGGAGATTGGGGCTCGAATCTTGGACGGGTCTACTGAAGAGGGTGTTTCCTAAATGGTTTCCCACTCTCTTTCTATGCAAATGCGGGTAAATTCCTAAAAAATGCTTCCTTACTCATCCTTATCCCATTAGAGTAATGATCAAGTATGCGTATAGCCTGAACAGGTAGTTAGACGCGGTGATAAAAAAAACTAGTAAGCATAGCACAAGCGTTATTAACCACATAATATAAGGAGTTGAGATTAGGAAGCTTGCTCATAGAAGTGTTTTCCAAGCTTTGGTACCCGTACCCCCAAGGGTACGAGAAGAATTTCAGAGCGTACGTGACATAACATTGAGTTTTATTACTCATAACAGTTTCTTTTTGACCATGGTCAGTTTAATAAACAAATTGGGTGACCTGGTGGTCTAGGGGTAAGATGTCAGACTTCTGTGCTGGAGGCCGGGGTTCAATCCTCGGTCCCGGCACAGATTTATCTGATTACCAAACCCTTCCTTAACCTCTGACAAGACATCTTGTGAATGTGGGGAATGCCAGGCCTCCACCGTGGTTCGGATTCCACGTTAAACTGTAGGTCCTCCATTT
>CABFOV010000282.1:179543-200204 GCA_902141375.1 Timema poppense
ATATATATCGGTGGTCGAGCTGTTTAAGAAAATAGTCTCGCATAGGTAAAGATTGACGTAAAAGTCGTGTATATATATATATATGTCCAACAAGTTAACTTGCCGGTTGGTGGTGTGAGCGGTTAGCAGGCCTGAGTCTAGCTACCTAATCTTGGGTTTTATCCTTCCTAGCTGTATTGAAGATGGCTCTTACTAAGAAATACTGATCCAGTTAAATGAAATTATACTTCTAAGTACTGATACTCTAGAATTTAGATTAAATAGTTATGTAAACTATTATGTACTCTACAAGCTAAGTTTTAAATTTGTACAGTTCTTTAAATAAAGATATGTCACCATGAAAATATGGAAAAGCAAACCAATATAAAATCAGCGTTTTACTTTCGACACAAATTAGAATCTTAGTTATTCATAATCGAATCACTTTTGCCGTGGTACCAAGGATGACACATTTCTACCAATGCTGCTGGGCGCGTGGACCAGGAGATCAGTCTCATAGGGTCTTGTTTACCAGTGACGTGTAGGTCGAGGTTCAAATCCTGACCGAGTATACCGAAGGTTTTTTTTCTCTAAAGAGTTGATCACTATTTATTTACGAAAATACTGGTACACTTCTTCTAAATTCCACCCCATTAGTTTATGTATACAATCATCCCGGAAGATTAGTAAGAAGTGGTGTACATACGTACAGTACCTTTTTAAAAAAAGTGTCTTGATATTAAATAAATATCATTTCTCATGTATCGCTAAGCTGGAATAAATATTATTATTTGAGGTATTTAACGTGCACTTTCTGAACCGACTGATTATATCATCACACGACTTATAAACTAACTTAAATCCAGAACAGGCACAGCACCCAGACCACCGTGAAAGGGTGAACCCACTTATCACCAATGACACATTTTTCAGCCATGTTAGGAATAATAATAATAATAATATTTAGCACCGCGTCTTACTACCCGTTCGGGTTATACGCTTTAAGTACTAATTACTCTAATGGATTAAGAATTGGGAAGGTTGAATTAGAGGAAGTGAACCCGCATTTGCGTGGAGGGAGAGTGGAAAACCCTTTAGGAACATCCCCCCCCCAGTTCACCCGACTGAGATTCGAACCTCGATCTCCCCGTCCTCAGCAGTCGAGCTCAACATGACTAGCGCGTTAGCCAACTACGCCACCGAGGCCGGTCATGTTAGTAATAAACCCGGGACCTTAAGCTCAGAAGGCAGACATGATACCAACTGATCTAAAGCGTCAGAATAGATCTGAAAAAGGTATAGAAATGGGGTAGTTCTGTTGTAAATTTGTTTGTGTGTCCAAATTAAAAATGCTAATGTTTTGTTGTATTTCTTTAACAAGTACTCTTAACCTTATCTCGTAAAATTTATAGAGCCCCCTATAGTTCTGGTGGTGAAACTTACGATTTATCAATAATATTTTATTTTTAAATATTATAAAGCAACTGTTACATTCAAATAAAGTATCCAATTCAAACATGATCCACGTAATAATTTACTTCACAAACAAAGTGGCATAATAAAGTTTGTTTCCTCACACGTTAAACAAATATTAAAAGTTGCAGACATGATAATTACAGTTTCCTCCCTGTAACAATTACAACTTTCTTAATTCGAAGAAATACCTTTAACGTGTTCTACAGAGAACTTCGTGAGTCTTCACGTTCCCCTACCCCTCCCCTAACGCCTTTAATTGTTTCACAGACATCCAAAGTAGAATACAACGCTCATTTGCGACATTTCCGTGTGCTAATCGGAGCGTATAAGTACAATGAACCTTTACATTTATTGGCTAAAATAAAACAACTACTAGATATGTAACCAAATTTAATGATAGTGACAGTGGATGAGAAATGAAAGAACAGACTAAATATGAAGCAAATTAATAAATTGGCCAATGGAACTCTTATATTTAAAGCAAACATTGACGGGAAAGTGAGCTAAATGTCAGTAAGGCAGAGTCCCAAAACCCGGGCGAGTACTTTGGGCGTTCTCTCATTCTCTCAACATGCAAATTAGTGTACATTTGTTTTAACTTTATAGCTTCTTCACCCCTATTCAATTAGCGTGATTAAAATGCATACAGGTAACATGGGTAGTAAGACGTAGTAGATTTTATTTTTGAAAACCTACTACCAAGTATTATATTGTTAGTTGTATCTTTTATTACTATGCTTTGCATCTTACTACCCATTTGGGCTATCCACATATTTACACAAATGAGAAAGGTAGAATTTAGATAAAAGTATTCGTATTTATATAAAGGAAGAGTGGGAATCCATTTAGTGAAAAGTACTCTCATTTTTTTACTTTGATATCTTTTGTCACAAAAAATTACGTGTATTGCAATAATTATTTTTAAACCATGTAACTTAACCGATGCAGAGGATACGCAGCCTAAACTAATCTAAGGGAACAGGATGACGAAGGGGAATCGTAAAGAAATGAATCAAAAGTCGTCTAGAGAGGGAATGGGAGTACGATATTGATATTCATACGTAGAAAAGCACCTCTAATAATCCTAGGCGGGATACGAACTTAGCCCCGATTTCCATGGTCAGAGCTGAGAATGTCAGTTGAGTAACTTAGCAATACGATAATTTAAATTTACTTACCTACTTACAGGAGCCCCATGGCTTCTTTGGTGCTGAGTGACAGCTCACATCTGATTGTCAAAAGGGACAGCTCCTAAACAAATGTTTTTGCAGATCATATGGTTCAGTGTAGGGATACGTAATTTGGTCTGGTAACTTTTTAAAGCTGTCAATTGTCAGCTGTGAACTGTCAGTCAGCACCAAAGAAGCCATAGGGCTACTGTACTTACACTATCTATAGCATTAGGAACTCGAGAGTTCATTGCCTCACTTACAAAAGAACGCCATCTATCCCTATCTTAAGCTAGCTATCCAGTTCACCACAATACACCCTATCTTTTTCAGGTCCATTATTATGTTATTCTCTAATCTGCGTTATTTAACTAGAACTTTCTGAAGTAACTTATTAAACGAGCATACAATTTACAAACCAATTCAAACAACCATGCACCCAGCAAATAATTCAAAATATGTGTTTTTATAGTTACAAATTTAAGTTTCGTTGTCTTTCGTCGTTGCTAGAGGTGGGGAAAAATAGTCAGATATCTTTTTTTTTATATAACTAGGTGTAAGCCCATCTTCCCCTACAGATAAACCTGTCCCAGGTAATTAATACAGTTTTAACCAGACGTCACCTTGTGTTGCGGTTATTATGTGTTCTACTTTAATGGAATCAATACCAGTAAAACAGTCTTATTGTATTTTTTTAGAATACAATGACATTGAAAAGTTGTTATTTTAAGTTTAAAAAAACCTTCTAAACTAATTCCAATCTTCCTGTTGTCATCAAAAATGAAAAAAAGCCTTCGTTATGTTTTCTGGTTGGAGTGTATGTAATCTTGAGTCTAATTTGACAGTCAATTGACGTTGGGATGGGATCTCAAAGTAGACTTTTTGAGCCGACTGATTATAGCAGTAGCTTACATGGCCTTCAAAATCACTTAATTCTATAACAGATACAACACCAAGCTCTCCGACAGTTAGTTTACCATTGTTAAAGAGGAAACCGCAATTTCATAAATTATCATTTCTAGGCAGGGAGTCGAACCGAAATATTTATCGATTCCGGTTCTTGATTCGTTTATCCAATCAAATGTTTTAAGGTTCTTTAACTGTTTCCAGTTAGGGAACTATAAAAGCTCCTGTTATTGTTTGTTCTTAAACGTTCCTGTTCTTTTAAATACATTATAATTTGACCAAATATCTCGAGAAAAGGAAAAGTAGATTGCTTCAAAATAAATTCATGTCAAAGAAAAGGTTAGTAAAATACAATTATAAAAAATAATTATAAAATTTTAGAACATTTAAGAACCAAAGAACCTGTATTAATATAAACATATATATCGATTCCAATTCAGGTTCTGGTATTCAAGCAATATATTTCTAGGGCTTCTGTTCCAATTCTGGTTCCTTAAAAATAAGTATTGACTTCAGTTATCGGTTCTGGTTCCGGATTGACTCCCTGCTTTAGGCCATCCCGGAAATCAAAGCCCGTACCCTTAGTTTAGTGGACATACACGCTACTATCAGGGCTAACGTTTCATACCAAAGGCTATAATAACGTACAAAATTACATATCAACACAACATACAGACTTATTACGTCACAGGCTTGGCTAAAATATATCTTTGCACGATTGACTCAAAGTTCCCCAACGTAACGGCCACTTTCCTAACACAGAGCTTTGTCACGGCACGACTTGCGACTTTACCCAGTTGTCACTAACCACACAACCCTAACGTCAGACACGGTAATAGGTGGGAAGAAGGATGATCACGCTTAGAAATACTAACATATTTTACACGCACCCTTTGGCGCTGAAACCCACTTCGGTCTCCACAGGGGCCAAGTCAGTGGTCGGCAATCAATAGCCCACGAACCGCATCCCACCCGCCAACTCTTTTTATATGGCCCCAGAAATATTTAGCAAACAAATGATTTTTTGTGTTCATAAAAATAGACTAGTAAGTTATGTAACCATATGAGAAACATAAAGTTGATTTTTTTTTCTCGGTATTTATTTTCAAACCGGATCATCAAATATTTGTTTAAATCCATATAGACCATGATATCAAAAAGGTTTCCAACCCCTGGTCTAAATTACGGCATCACTCTCTCAATAGACTGGACCACCGATTACGGGGAGATAAGTGTTTGAATCCCAGTCAGATCCACTGGGGGTGGGTTTTCCTAAAGGATTTTAAACTTTCCTTTCGTGCAAATATGGGTACACCTTTTTCTAAATTCAACTTTCTTCATCCCTAGCGCAATTAATACATACATACATATGTGTACAACCCGAACGGATAGTAAAACATGGTGCTAAGAACTAAGTAACTAGATTTGGCGTCGAACCTGGTTCTTTTTGACATGTGGACAACCTCACTAAACACACGGTATTATGAGGCTAGGCATAATAGGCCAATTAGCGTAAAATTGAGGTTACGATTCTAAACCACTTCCACATTTATGTAATACCTTTCGACACATCTCTTTGAACCCCACCTTCGTCCAACGTTTTCCCCGTTTCCGCGTCCTCTTTCTGTAGAATTGAAGTAGTGAGAATGATAACAGTCTACAAGCCCTCAACGGCCCGCAATCAGCCCTCCCCCCCCTTCCCTTCTCATCCTAACGGCTGTTATCAGAGTCCGGTCCACCAACCCTCCGTCGTGATGGACTGTTGCGAGCTCTTCACTTCCTCCTTATGGTCGTTACAGCATCACTTGAGGAACTAGACTGAATCTGGTACAACACAGGCCTATCTCCATACCGCGTGTTCTGACCCAGTCCCACACTGGGTGGGTGGTGATGCCGTCAAAGTCGACAGCCGCGCAATATTGATTAACTTACGTGAACCTCGTCTTAAGCCTTGTCCGGGTTATCAGCATATTTACAATATTGGAGCAGGGATGAAGAAGATGGAATATTTATAAAATATGCATGCATTTGCGTGGAGGGAGAGGAAAAAAACGTTTAAAAAAAGATCACTCTCAAAACACTCAAGCGGGATTTGAGCGGGATTACCGGTAAACTAGACCAGACCAAAATATCTAACTGGATTACAAACATTTCCCGTGTATTTGACTTGATTACAATGGAAAACTAGTCTTTACTGGTATATTTAAACATAGCCTACTTACATGGGAAGGACCAGTGCCGGCTGGTACATTTAGCTTGATTATGAGGGAGCACAATAATTTACAGATATCTCTAACTTAATTACAAGGAGGAATAAACTTTGACCGATATATTCAACTTAATTACAAGGAAGGAGAAATTGTTGGCAGGTTTTTGTAGTTTAATAACAAGGGATGATAAATTCTGACAAGCTTCTATAGCTAAATTATAAAGAAGGTGAATATGTTGGCAAGCTTCTATAGTTAAATTTCAAGGAAGCAGAAGTGTTGGCAAGCTTTTATAGCTAAATTATAAGGAAGGTGAATTGTTGGCGAGTTTGTATAGCTCAATTTCAAAGAAGGAGAATTATTGGAAAGTTCTTTAGTTCAATTAAAAGGAATGATTATTGTTAGCAAGCTTCTATAGCTTAATATTAAGGAAGGAAAATTGTTATTAAGCTTCCAGAGTTCAATTAAAAGAAAGTAGAATGATTGGCAAGCTTTTTATAATTCAATTACAAGAAAGGAGAATCATTGGCAAGCTTCCATAACTTAATACTAAGGATGGAGAATTGTTATCAAGCTTTTATAGCTCAATTACAAGAAAGGGGAATTGTTGGCAAGCTTTCATAACTTAATATTAAGAAAGGAGAATTGTTATCAAGCTTCTATAGCTCAATTACAAGAAAGGGGAATTGTTGGCAAGCTTTCATAGCTAAATTATAAGGAAGAAGAATTGTTGGCAAGCTCTATAGTTCAATTACAAGAAAGGAGAATCGTTGGTAAGCTTCCATAACTTAATATTAAGGAAGGAGAATTGTTATCAAGCTTCTATAGTTCAATTACAAGAAAGGGGATTTGTTGTCAAGCTTCTTTAGTTCAATTAAAAGTAAGGAGAAGGAAGGCTTCCAGAGCTCAGTTATAAGGCAGAAAAGGATGACCTATCCTTTAAAGCAAATACTTTTCATCCCTTTATTTTGATTTCTATTTTCACTACTTACTATAATAACTACTACAACCACTACTTTTAGAACCACAATAATAATACTAATAATAGTAGCAGACGTCTACGACTATTCACAGAAAATGTTATTTTATATATTCGTAATTCTACACTAACACAATTGAAAGTGATTTATAGCCCTCCTTTAAACTTACACCGAAATAATCAAGGACCACACTACTCAAGAGGTTGTTTGCAGCCTTAGGCCTGTATTGCGCGTAGCTGGTGTTGCGTGGCGTGGTGGTGAATACCTCTTTGGAGGGGTCACAGTTTAAACCTCCGTGGGAGCAGGAAACAACGGCAGGAACATGGCGGCGAAAGTGTGTTCCCGAAATAAAATAAAAACTCCACACGCCTCGAACGAGGGCCACCACGCGCTCACGCACGCCAGTAGCAGAAGGGTGTGGGAGGGAGGCCGGGGCAAGGGGCAGGAGTAAGTCGGGGAGGGAGAAGGGCGATTGAGGAAACAGTGGAGATGTCTTTTTGGTTCTGCTTTTAGGAGGGGGCATGTGTTTATCTCATGCTCCTGCTCTTAGCAGCCTTTACCAGGGGTGAACTGGGCTGCCGGAAGATATCTCGGTGGGCCCGGCCCGTTTGATTTGGGACACCTCAGATACTAACTAAAATAAAGCTATGCAATCAATTTTAAATGACAGTATTTATTGAATTAAAATAAAAATTCACGTGAATAAGTTGGAGAGTACCCAGAATACATCATTTGCGAAGCTATACGATGTTTTTAAATGTAAAACTATCCTGTTTGTTGTTTCTAGGACCTTGATGTTTTTTTATAAACAATTTCTTAAGCTAAACGAATTTGTTTGGCTAATCCTGACCGAAACCAGCTTTTTAATCTATATAACTAGCTTAGCGCATGAAGGATCATTTTTCAAACCTTAATATAATTAAAATAAACCCCCGACTATTATCTAACAATTTAGAAGCATTTTTTCTCGCGTAATTAGAAAGTAGAAGCTGATATTTTTAAATGGACTTAATAGTGACGTAATCAACACTAAAGTAGCTGAAATAGCTTCGAGATTAAATGTACTAATGATAAAAATATAAGTACTTCAACACACCGCTTCAGCTTACACTGAAACTTACTTATCTTCAGTGCTAGATATGAATACATGCTCAGGGCTGTCATTTATTGTAATTTGTGGTCACGGGCCGCTTGAAGCCCGTCAGTACACCCCTGGCTTGTACTTACACAGGTAAATGAATGTCAAGATAACATGAGAAGGAGCTGAAAGGTCAAGTGGACATACAAACACTCCTTGTTCAAACCCAGTCGACGTCTAACATAATTTAATACGTGTGTGACCCGGTTTGGTGGTCGAAGGGTCTAAGCTAGTAATTCTCAAACTGTGGTCCGTGACTGTGTGTGCCGGGTGGTCCACACATGGGACCGCAGGAGAATGAATGTTATTAGTATTACACAATATTATTTGCTTTTTAAAATATATTGTGTAGTTTGTGACCAAGTTTTCAAAAACTAGGTAGTCAGTAAACTCATTACAAAAGATCTTTACTATACAAGACTGTAAAAACTTCCCAGATATCCATTTTAATCAAAATCGTTATCTCACTTTTCAAAAATTACCCAACATTTGAAGGTTTTAATCTAAACAAAAACAAAAACCCTAGGAAAGACATAATTTTTTTGGGTTTATGGGGCACTTAGAAAGTAAAAATTCATAATTATCTCGAGGTCAAAATTTTTCATTGTTAAAATATTTTTTCTCTTTATTACAAGAGTACAATATTTGGGTATTTATATTATACAGGGTTCGAATCACAGACCCGCCTCGGTGGCGTAGTTGGCTAACTCGCTTGTCTTGTTGAGCTCGACTGCTGAGGACGGGGAGATCGAGGTTCGAATCTCAGTCGGGTGAACTGGGGGTGGTTTTCCCTAATTGGTTTTCCACTCTCCCTCCACGCAAATGCGGGTTCACTTCCTCTCATTCAACCTTCCCAATTCCTAATCCATTAGCGTAATTAGTACTTAAAGCGTATAACCCGAACGGGTAGTAAGACGTGGTGCTAAATATTATTATTATTATTATTATTATTCGAATCACAGCTGGGTGTTCTAAGGCATTTTGCCCCCCAAAAAAAGTCCACTTTCTTTTCACGAGAATTCTAGTAGGCCTACATTTCTTCTAAATTATACTTTCCTTATGTCTATCCCGGTAATTTGAATATTATCATAATCTTTTGACAGGTGGAGCCTTAGAAAAACATCGAGTTGACTATATAGACATATTTATATCTCTAGAACTTTTAAGGGTGACCATACTGTTCTAGTTTATTTTAATTTGTAACGTATGCTGTGTTTGGAAAGTGAAGGCTAAGCCTTTAGGAAGAGCGAGACTAGTACCTACGCGAGTAATTATTCATGTGAGTTTTCCTTCTTGACTATAAACTATAAAACCTACAGACTCACTGGGATCCAAACACAGACCTGTTTTATGTGATTCTATAACATAGAAACTAAATACCAAGGTGTAACTAATTTATAACTGGTAACAGAATATATATGTGCAGAAGTTTAATTAGGGGTAGTATGGTAATAAATATTTAAGGAGGTGATCATATATATTCCCATGATACCTTCAGTTTAGACTGAATCTCTTGTGATGGGGAGGTAGTGGTTAGAATCACAGCTATGAACACTTGATGTGATTTTCCAAAATATGTGATTATCACTATTTGTTTTCCATATTCATTCTACAATATTGCATGTATATGTATTATAAATTCTAACCTTCTTTATTTTGGTACCTCATTGGAGTAATTAATAGACATGTAAAACAGGAACGGGTAGGTAAGTGCGGGGGAATAAAACAAAACGCTGTTGTTTTTCCATCCTCTCTGCAAGTGAATGCGAGGGAATTTCCTTTAAGATAACCTTTTAAAGTCTACCCATTTGATTTTGTCAACAGCTCAAGTGCTAAAAGTAGACATAATAGAAATAATATGAAAGCTACTTTGGTTTAAATTTTGGCGGGTAGTTTAAGGATTTTGTCTTTGCATAGGGTGAAAGTAGGTGAGAATGAGGCATTCGGAGTTCACTATAAGGGTGGTCATAGGTAATGTAAAGTGTCTAAAATACCAGTAATTAATAAATTTAATTAGGGGTGTGCGAGTAAAAAAAAAATTGAATGCTAGCCAAGTAGTTGTTCGAACTGCACTCAAAGATTTTTACAAAATTCGTAAAATTTGACTACTTGGAATTTCAATTTTAGCTCAAAAATTCTGAGTTTAAACAATAAGATTCAATTTAAAAATACTTTTCATAGCAAATACCAGTCCCGCAATATTTCCTTTTGTCTGATTAAAAAAATTACTTGAAAAGCTATGTTAAATTTATTTAAAAATTCAAAATTTTGTGCTAGCTTTTTTGACAAAAAAACTCATTCTTAAAAAAAAGTTTGTATTTATGCTACATGCATTGATATATTAAAAAAACTCAACTTGATATATTCTTACATATTATTTGAACTCAAAATAAAATCGATGTTTTCATTTAAACTCAATTCTAACTCGATTCGAACTCGAAAATATTTACTCGCACATCCCTAATTTTAATAAACCAAGAACAAAACCCCAATGAGTTTTGATATGTGTGCAACATTATAGACCCATGTACACTTCATTTACACGAAAAGATAGCAAATATCTTCGTGTTTCTACCACAATGCATAGGCCCATGGTGTAACAAGACTGTACGCTCTTAGGTATACAGAGTGTACTTGACCTAATTTAGATTAAAGCCTATCTGGGATCAAACCAGATACCTTTATATAAGGCTATTCTAGCTACTCAGCTATTGGAACACTATTCTTAAGGTGGAGATGTAAGTAACAACAAAAAAAGGTCGGTGTTTTTGCAGTTTTTAATGCAAATTTTTTTTGGTCAAAGTAAATAAAATATTTATCTAGTAGAGATAATATAGAGTTTAATTGTCTCCACGTGGTGATATCAACCGTTGTTGAATATCTGTTGTTATTATCATAGCACCATTAGATGAGAAACTTTTTAAATGAAGATAATATATTGTCATTAAATTCCAGGACATCCTTAACATATGTTCAACAACTGTTGAGGTCGCCATGTAAAGAAAGTTAAAATCCATGTTGCTACTGGAGATTTGAATTTTTTGATAAAGAATTATTTTGTAAAAAACTGCAAAACCCTCACCTTTTCTCGTGTCCCCTACATCACTTCCTTAAGAGCCCATCTGAGGCCCGATTTAACGGTAAATTAGATACACGACTCTATTGTTCGAACCATAAAACGTATAGAAGTGCGGCTTTATGTATTCTTCATTTGACAACAGTAAAATTGATCTCATTTTAATAGCTTTTTCAATTTATAGTGAATTTTTTTTTTAAAAAAGGTGTATTTTTTTTACCATTGTAAAGTGCATTATTGATCTCAATCCCATTGTTTAGTTTAAGTGTAATAAATTAAGCCTCACCACGATGCTAAGTATGTGGGGAGCTGTATTATCTACTTAAGTTAGATATTATTCGTGGTATGAGAAGTTCTCTTGAGTATTAACAGTTTAAATCAATTAATGATACAAGGGGAAAGGGGGAAAAACCCAATTTTAGTTCATATTGAGATACTCTAGTGCTGCCATCTGTTAGACAATCATGGGACCTTTCTAACATTTTAAATTATGGTTAAAAGTGTCCTCTGTCTCATTTAAATTAATTTAAAAAATATATTTACTGGAATCTTTATGGGGTTTAAGATATAAAATTGTTTGACCTGAAAAAACATGTGTAGTGTGACTTTACTCCCTTTTCCCCTGTCCCCTTCAACTGAATATAAAACTAGCTAGCTAGCTATAATTTGTAAAAGAATCGACAGCAACTACGACGAGTCAAATAAACGTATTCCTAGATCCGAGCTCTGATAGCGTGCAGTTCAGTACAGCCTCTTCAATCCCATCAATTTGGATTCAAGAACAGGTTTTGAAGACCAGAATTCAAAATGGGGAATACCGGCTACCGCATTCTGTCCCCCTGTGGTGAGAGCCTACTGCCAAACATCGTTCGAATGAATGCGTCTATGGTAAATCTTTGTTTTGAGGCCATGCGAGGGAATTTGATGAAAGTACATTACGACATAATTAGTACCTCATATATCAGAGATGCTACTAGCGTTCTCCAGACAGCCGAGTCATCGTTCACACATCTTTCTGGCAGCTTAAATGCATATAATTAATTTTTATTCACTGCTGCTTTACCGTTCCGGTCATTATCCGTATGGCCTTGAGCTTTACCACCGGCAAAATAATATTTAATATCATTTGTGCAGCGATTATTCCCTGACTTTAAGTAATACTACCCACCAGGGATTTCAATATATTATTTTAGACTGGCGAGGTAAGGATGAGGAAGATAGAAGTTAGAGGAAGTGTAGCTGAAATTGTGGTTAGAAAGGGTGGAAAATCACATAGGTACATCCAGACAGTATTCGAAACCTCCACTACGTCATTGTCAAGGCAAACCAGATGAAACTGACGCCTTTGTCTCCGTGACCAACAGTGAAGGTAAAAAAAACCCTGGCATTTCAAGACTCGTTAGCATTTACTGCGTAGCGGGTGGATTAGGAATTAAATAAAGCCTTACGTCAAAATCGGTTCAGTGCTATGTGCTTGAATATAGGTCAGGATGCCAGTTTTTAAATCCTGTTCGAGTGTGCTAGTAGTACTTCCTCCTCCCTCCATTGGTGGTTTTGGATCCTCTCTCTGGGATATTACTGGGGTGTATCCTCAAAAATTAGTCTCCCAATTTCCTCAGATTGATTAGTTGGATAAATTGAGCACATCTCTAAGTGGCAGTGAGGTGATTGGCACTACATAAAGTTATTATTAGACATTCTCTTGAGTTCCTGCAGGTTGAAGTTTTCACTAAACTAAGGGCCAGTTTCATAGTCAAATTTAGTACGCCTCAAGTGCGGCGCTACACTAAATACAAGACAACACCTACCTAAACTCGAATGGAATGGGCCGTTCTCGCATAGGAAACTGGCCCATTCCATTCTGGTTTAGGTAAGTGTAGTCATATACTTAGTGTAGCGCCGCACTTGAGGCGTACTAAATTTGACTATGAAACTGGCCCTAAATCTAAATTTGTATAGTAAAAAAAGTGTTTTTTAAAGAGGTAAATTCTTTTAGAAGTACAAATTTTATTTTTACTTCTAACAAATGATGCAAAAAACTGCACTAAAATAAAGAACTATAAACAATTAATACCTAATTATCCCCCACGTAATACAAATTGGATGGATGGAAAATAAGCTTGTGTTGTATAAAGTAGCTGTTTATAGTGATGACACTTAGCCCCAATTAAAAATTTACAACAGTTTATTTGCTAATTATTGAGTCATACTGTCAGTTGTAAGCTCAAACGAATATTAAGGGCCCAGGGGTAAAACCCCGCTCATGAATTTATTACGGTAACAATACTAGAGTGGACATTAGGAAAAGAATATGGCCGGGAAATGGATGCCATTACTTGGTCAGTAAGTTGTTGATATCTTGCCTGCTTTCAAGGAATGTAAAACTCAGAATATAAAAAACAATAGTTTTACCGGTTGTTCTCTACGGTTGTGAAACGTGGTATCTTGACTTACCTGGCGAAAATAAATGTAGGGTGTTCGAAAACAAGGTGCTTAGGAAGACACTTGGTGCAAAAAGGGATGAGGCTACTGGAGAGGGGAGGAGGTTACTTAATGATGAGTTGTATCTTCTGTGCTCATTACAAAACAATGTTAATGCAATTAAATTTCACATATCACGGTGAGCAGGTCATGTAGCGTGAGTGGATGGATTTAGAAGCGGGCTCAGGGTATTTAATGGTACGGTTGTGCGAAGGCCACTTTTTAAATGCGAAGCGAAGTCAAAGTGAATCATGAAACTTGCGAAGAAAAGTCGAAGTCGAAGTTGAAGCTACCTAGGATTTTTGTTGTGGTCACTTAACGCCACTTTTAATTTTTAAATTAATTAGTTTTCTAGATCTTGTCAGTAACAAAGGCCAGGAACAGTTCCTTATTTATTACCTAAGGACTATATTAATAACTAGACCCTTCCCTTTCCCCCGCTCCCCCCACATTATTATTTTCAAGACACATATTGAAGAATCATCATAGACTCTACCATAAAATATGAGTGACTATCGACATTTTTATAAGGAATAAATTAAATTTTACAAAATAAAATATAGCCTATGCTACTCGCTGATAATGTAGCTTTATATTGGTGAAAGAATTTTTAAAACCGGTCCAGTAGTTTTTGAGTTTATCCATTACAAACAAAAAAACAACAAAAAATCAAATCTTTCCTCTTTATAATATTTGTGTAGACTAATGCACACAGGCTTACTGATAAGATTAGTAAATTATCAATTAAGTTTTATTCTGAAAATTGAAAAATGACACTTAGAAACGGGGATCGAACCAGAGTCCCTTGACTCGATTTGGGTTCCATTCTCGTGTCCAGGTGTCATTTTTCAATCTTCAGAATATGATATCTATATGGAGTAATCCTCACTAAAAAGCATAAATAATAGCTTTGGCTATTTTATTCTTGATTAAGTTTTAATCTTTACTCACATCGTGGAGTCTATAATATTATTTTGCAAACTGTACATATGCATGTCTTTTAATCTGATTTTCTCTGATAGTAATTATAAATTAAATTCCGTTTTTGTTTCCTACTTTCCGTATCAGTCATTTTGAATGATAAAGAAAATGTGGAAGAAGCTATGAAAAACTTCTGTGTCAAAATGCACTTGTAAATTTGCCACAAATAATCCCAAAGAGTATATTAAGGACCCAACATTAGACGCCAGCTGCGATGACAGCACAATTAAGCGCTTTCTCTGCTTCATACTAGTGACCATGGTGTTATTTCTTTGTAGGTATTTTTATTTTTTGCAAAATTATGTTGGCGATAGTGAATATAATATATTAACATTTATTTACCCGTTTTTGACCCATGCTTACGATGTGTTAGTAAAATTACTAGTCAGTATTAAAATTCTGTGTAGTAACTGTTTTGAAATTATCAAATATTGAAAAATGTAATATTTAGTAAAATAAAATTTAATCGTTTGATAATTTATCGAAGTTTTATCCTTCCTTCAAAATTTTTCGAATATGCGAAGGTTATTGTAGATGTCGAAGACGAAGCCGAAGGAGATTAGAGCTTCGACTTCGACTTTTCAAAGCTTTGCACACCATTATTGAATGAATGGTAACCCTAATGGAAAGAGACCATTGGGAAGACCCAAAACGTATATAGGAGGATGATATTAGAGTAGACCTGAAAGAGATTGTGTTTAATGAGGTGGACTGGATAGAACTAGATCAAGATAAGGGATAGGTTGTAATGAAGTGGACTGAATAGAACTAGCTCAAGATAAGGGATA
Organism: Timema poppense; assembly: GCA_902141375.1. Lineage (NCBI taxonomy): Eukaryota > Metazoa > Arthropoda > Insecta > Phasmatodea > Timematidae > Timema > Timema poppense. The sequence continues at coordinate 194,725 of CABFOV010000282.1, forward strand.
GGTTGTGATGAGGTGGACTGGATAGAACTAGCTCAAGATAGGTGTAGGGTGTAATGAGGGGGACTGAATAGAGCTAGATCGAGATAGAGATAGGTGGTGTACTTTGGTAAGTGCGGCAATTTTAACTTTTGAGTACCTAACTCCATAGAATAAGTAAGTAATAAGCCTTTTATTGTTATCTTGATACAAAATATTACTAGGAGATGTCAAAAGTTTGAATAAAAAATGTTCTTTAAAATAACCTATTCTGGAAATAATTGGGCTCAGAGAAAGAAATAGGAATGTTAATGTAACAAAGTTGGTAACCCTGTGTTAGTATTATTATTGTTATGTTTACTATTTGTAAGAGTCACAAGAGTAATAGTGTAAATAAGGACACGATTAACTAATATTGCGTATTTGTGTTTCAATATTATATTGCTTCTTATAAACTGGTTCTGGTAAAATATCACCCAAATAACATTCCTCGAATTTCCCTTGGATCCTTAATATAAAAAAAACAAAACAGAAACACAAGCAAAATGATGTATCCTAAAGCTGTCATCTAACAGAGACTCAAAATGACAGCTTTAGTACACACCATTTATAGCACTCAGTCCAGTAGCGGTCAAATCATCTCCATGTTTTTGGTTTAGTTTCGAAATACACTACAGTTGCTTTATAGATATCAGGTCATTTTAGGAGCGTGCAAGTACTCGAAAACTTGTGTTAGAATCGAGTTTTAATAGCTGCTCGAACTTGACTCAAAAACAAAACTCGAAAAATTTAAGTATTTGGATTTTTCGATCTTTTTCTCGAAAAATACTGGTTTGATTAATTTTTATTCCATTTTAAGATATAATTTTATTGCAAATAGACTTCTTCAATATTCTATTTTGATCATTTAAAATAAAATTCTACAAACTATTATATTAAATTTATTAAAATATTCAAATTTGTGTGATAATAAATATTTTCACAAAAAAACGTTTGTACTTATTTATGGTTTATCCCTGGATATATTACAGAAATTTAACTTGAAATATTTCCTGTACAAATAATTGCTCAAACTAAAAAAAATAAAATAAAAAAAAAATAAAAAAAAATTCATTCAAACTCAACTCGAACTCTAATCGAAATGAAAAATGGCTACTCGTACACCCCAATTCATATTTGACCGTTTTAAATGCAATATTAAATATATTCATACATACATACATACATACATACATACATACATACATACATACATACATACATACGTGAAATTATGATCTTATAGCTGTCGAAAAAATAACTGTTCAAAGGAGATAATATGTAGAACATGCAGTTGCTAGCACTAGGCCAGTTACATATACCCTAACTACGATAGGAGAGGTGGTAAGGGACAGCTAGTGGAAGGTTATTTCTTGCAAACATTGGCTGAAAGTTACTAATATTAACATATTCGTAAATAATTTGTATTTTCTTATAAATACTATATTATCAATCAAAATATGTTAATAAACGCTTCTAATATTACTTTCCTAAGGCTTACTCTATACATAGCATTTTCATAATTTATTGAAGGAACACAGAAATATTGGGCATGAGCACAACCAAATACGGTTAGTATGACGTCATAAAGAGTTTTTAAGGCTGGATTGCCATGTTAATTTAGGAAGAGAACGCAGCATTTCAGAATATCTCGGGTGAAAACGATTTTTAAATGAACCACAGACGCCACTCCCATAAAAAAAAACCATCTAAACGGTTATTTTCATATGTTAGTGTTTCAATAATAATGTAAAAGTGATTTAAATCTACACTAATATAAAGAGTAAATATTTGTTTTTTTTGTTTGTAATGAATAAATTCAAAAACTACTGGACCGATTTAAAAAAAAAATTCACCAATATAAAGCTACATTATCAGCGACTAACATAGGCTATATTTTATTTTGAAAATTTAATTTATTCCTCATAAAAATGTCGATAGTTTTACACAAGGTATAAAAAAATATGCTTTCTCCGCGTGCGCTGCAAAAACTACTGGTATTACATAAAAAATACTATACATATCTAACGATTTCACTACTGTGAACAAAAAAGTCCGCGAGACAATATATGTAATTATTATAGTTATGTTAGAATAAACGTTTTTTGTTGAAATTAGTCAACTAAAACACGGATGCGAACAAAAAGTTATTATATCCGTATCGTGATATGAATCCTTATCCAAGTCGCGGGCAGCAGCTAGTAAGAGTATAATTAAAAACAAATGGTTTGTTGTGAAAGTTTTGTCTACCAAAAGTAACAGCAACTCACCATATTATGGTCTTACAGATTTACTTACAGATTACCAATTTTGCCATATGGATACATGATAACTTTTCCTAGCTGTCACTAACCTTCTGTAGATAGGGTATGGATGTCAAATTCTCTCCATGTTTATTTGCTAAGTTCCTCGGCCGCAAGAGGCGCCACGTGCGCTTAACGGATGATCATAGCCCCGCGAGTTGACGGCGCTTTACCGCCTAAACGCGTGACAACGGGTGGGAGAAGGTTGTAAATTATGTCGCTTGCGAGATTCCCCGAGAAATTTTTGCATCATTTTGATGTTCGGGCTATAAACACACAACTCGAGTGAATAAACCTTTCGGTTGACACAGCGCGTTAATTATGGAGTGTTATTAGCGTGAATAATATATTTTATTGCTGTGGAGTGTTGTACAAGCGAGCACACGTCAGCTTTGATGTATTCACCCCATGTGGTCCATTAGGTTACTTACAAATTATAATAGGAAAACGTGTATTTGTCAAGACTTTTTTGTCCAAAATATATTGCTAAAAATGATCATGTTTTTATTGTATATTAATAATAGGTTATTTCATTTTGACAGCTGGATTTTTTATGTAATTTTTTTTAGTACCGTAAGTTAAATTTCTACTGAAATTAAAATTAGTTAGTTTTGTGTTTTCAATTTGTAAAGTATTTGAAACACGTATAACGAACACATTTTGTTTATGATGGTGTTGAAATTTAATGTAGATATTTCATAAAAAAGACTACAGATAAAAAAACAATAATTAATTTTTCATAAGAATTTCATGTTTTTCAGAGCGAGTAACTCCCCACAAATTTGAAAAATAGTTATATTAGTTAGAGTTGTAGTATTAATCTTCAAAATTTGTATTGCCCATAAATATGTATTACTCGAAAGGTTGTTGTTAGCGAATATAATTATGACATATCAGATAGAGAACTAAACATATTATTTAGTTCTACTTTTTCACATATTTGATGCATAAGGAAAGGCTTATGATCGCAAGTAAATTAATCTCAATATTTTAGCGTCAAACCATTGATTATTATTATTATTATTATTAGCAACGCGTCTTACTACCCGTTCGGGTTACATGCACTTACGTTAATGTGTAATGGTAAGGTGATTGTGAGATGAAATGGAGGACCTACAGTTTAACGTGGAATCCGAACCACGAGTCTTGGAGGCCTGGCATTCCCCACATTCACAAGATGTAAACCATTGATAATAATAATAATAATAATTTATCACTTATATGTAGTAAAACGGTCAAATTGAATCGGAAACCACTAGTTTTTTTTAGCACCTCGTCTTACCACCCGTTTGTGAAATGCACCTATGTACCAATAATTACAATAATGGCTTAGGGATTGGTAAGTTTTAATTGAGATGAAGTGCACCCGTATTTGCGTGGAATGAGAGTGGAAAACCATTTAGGGAAAATCACCCTCAGTGCACCCGACTGGGATCGAATCCCGATGCGTCTCACCCCCCGCCCCCCACACACGTGTCGCTGTAGATCGTGCTCACCGGCCGAATAATAGCAGAAAGAGGAGTGGATTAGTACGCTTGCTCTGTCCAGCTGTTGTTTTGTTTTACGCCATCTTTTGTAGTTAGGATTCTGGCAAAAATAACCTTTTAGAAAACAAAAACAAATTTTTCTGCGCCCAAACTTGTTACCATTTTTGGTATATTATTAGTGTTTATTTATAGGCCTTGACAATATCTGTCCAAAGTGACAGCTACTGATAGCCTGTTTTGACGTATGAATATATTCAAAGTAGTTTTGAGTAACATTAGGTAATTGTGAAGATAAGGCCTTTCCTACAGAGAGTCGTACTTTTACACAAATATCCCAGGCGGAATCGTACCTGTCATCAGATGTTTGTTTTACACCTTCAAACGATAGGATGTATAGTGATCCGAGACATGTGTTTTCATAACGGCGTCGTTTCAACAATAAAAACACCTACCATTGATATCTGATGAAATTGTTTATCTACACCACGAGAGCTTCCTGGGTCAGGAGGTGTCCAATGTTCCCGCGCTCTAAAAGAAAGTAACTAAACGAACGTTTTTTCGATACATTATTATTATTTCAGCTCGTTTCGAAAGTATGAACACGCTATCATGACCATCCATTGACTCGCATACATTTTGAAGATAGAGGCCCGTTTAAATAGGAAGAATCTTATCTGACATAAAGAAAAGTTACTACATTTACTCTCACATGTTCATACGTCAAGTAATATGATCTGCAGATGTTACTTTAGATAAAAAATATCAATACCTAAAAACACAACTTATCATGTAATAAAATATTACAATTTTTTAGTGTAAATTTGTTTTGTTTTCTAAAAGGATCTTCCCATAAAGATTAGACTGTAGCTCTAATGGAACAGCCCCTAAGCCCAGATTATAGCATCTGCTTTCTGTTCTAATGTTCCCGAGTTGGATTCTTGCACAGCGCCACAAATAATAATAATAATATTTAGCACCGCGTCTTACTACCCATTCGGGTTATACGCTTTTAAGTAGTAATTACACTAATGGATCATGAATTGGTAATGTTGAATTAGAGAAAGTGAACCCACATTTGCGTGGAGGGAGAGTGGAAAACCATTTAGGAAAAAAGGAAAAACCACCCCCAGTTCACCCGACCGAGATTAGAACCTCGATCTCCCTGTCCTCAGCAGTCGAGCTCAACACGACAAGCGCGTTAGCTAACTACGCCACCGAGGCGGGTAGCGTCACAAATGTTTCACTGATAAATTGAACCAGCTCTCGTTCACTAAGTAATAAATAATTAATTACATTTAATTTTTTATTGCAAGAACCCTATTTGACAGATGGAAAAGTAACTATATTTAACTACTTTCACATATTAATACGACAAATCATCTGATCTGTATCTGTAAATATTTATAGATATTACAATACCTACATAATAACATTGATATTATAGCGAAAAGTTGTCATTTTTGACCAAATAAATAAAGTTAGTATTTTCTAAATTGTTTATTACTACTAATATAATATTTAACACCGCGTCTTGCTACCCGTTCGGATCATACGCTTTAAGTACTAATTACTATAATGGACTAGGAATTTGGAAGGTTGAAATAGAGGAAGTGAACCCGCATTTGCGTGGAGGGAGAGTGGAAAACCATTTAGGAAAAACCACCCCCAGTTCACC
>CABFOV010000282.1:200305-234110 GCA_902141375.1 Timema poppense
ATCTCCCCGTCCTCAGCAATCGAGATCTACACGAAAAGCGCGTTAGCCAAATACGCCACCGAGGCGGGTCTTACTACTAAGATTATACTTTACATGGGGAATATGTTTTGTGCATGTGCGGGGTAGTAGACCACTTAGCTTCATTACATTAGCAGTAAAATATGGGAACCATTAAGTTTTTTATAACATTCTGAAAAATAATAATTAATTTTATAGTTATTGTATTCGACTTGAGGGTAAGGTACGAATAAGTAGAAACTCTTAAGAAAATGCAAAGATATGTATCTGAAGAAATCACTCCTTGGAAGATAAAACACAACCATCACTCACGGTTGGACTCAAATACCTGTATATTAGGTCAGAGTCCTCTTAAACAATTCTTGCGACCGTCCTTGCCAATTTAGGTTAGCTCACGGATGACCTAATCATCTATTTCGACAGTAATTTTTGTTAAAAATGTTGACTGAATTGATCTATTGAGCAGAGAAGGAGGTCAGAGGTTTCGTTGTCTGTTTGCCTCCTAGGAAACTTGGAGGGGTGGGCGGTCACTCGGATGACACTCGACATGATTGCTCAAAACCTGGAGCCTTATTCTCGAAATGTTTACGGCTTAGTTTATAATATTATATATCTATAACGCCCAAAATAATGTTTTCTTTTTCATCCATTAATAACACAGACGTTGCAGGTTTGAAGTATAGTGTGGGAGGGCAGAGGGGAAACGCCTCCCCCCAATAATCTATTCAAATGGGACACTCCTCTTATTACTGTAAAAGAAACAGCGAATTCTTTTATTCGGAAGATTGAAATTCCTCGTTTGGTTTAATACATAAATGATTAATGTGACCTTTTTTTTAATGACTGATATATTTAGTTCTACTATCAAATTATTTGTGTTATTCATTGGTACGAAATAATTTATATTTTATGATCTAAAGTTAACTTAAAATGGGTTAATTCTGTGCCTCAACCCCTTCCATCCCTTCCCCAATAAATAAGAGCTAACGATGATTTATAATGCTAAATTTAAACACCCTAGTCAAAGAATGTGCAAACTTACTTACGAGATGGCCAAATAATAATAATAATAATAATACATTGGTGGGATAAATACTTTTATTCATTAAATTGTCTTCAAAATTATTTAAAAAAATTATAAACACATATTATAGATTGACAATAATAAATCTAAATACAATAAAATGTGAAGCAATCATACATTTCTTTAAGTTCGTTCTTAAAAGGTTTACAAGATGGCGTGTGAGATGAGTGAAACTTCGAATGATTTTCGATCACGAAAAATGACTATGCATCCCGTGGGCCAGTTTGAACACACCAGCGGACCGTATTTGGCCGGGCCGTGGTTTGCCCATCCTTGTCCTAACCTAACCCTTAAGCCATTTAAAAAGAATTAGGAACCATTTTTAACATTTTATTGTTTCATTGTGAGATCATTTGTATGTACTCTCTGCAGTAAACAAATTTCTGTTTTAAAATGAACATTGTTAGAAATAAAAATTGTATAAGATTTTCATTGCTAAATAATACATACAATTATTTATCAGAAAACATTTAATAAATGCAATAGAATTGTTTTGATAACAATGAAGATGCCAGGTAAGTACCCTAACTTTGTTTATTTAAAACAAAACTTTGTTAGCCAAGAAAATACATGACGTTTCCCAGATATATATATATATATATATATAAACACAGCACTCACTTGAATATATTTAAAGTGTCCCAAGTTCCAAAACTCTCGCATGAAACTGTCGTTCGACATTCTGAGTGGTATACACAAGAGAGTTATAGAATAGGTTCCCTGGAACCCATTATTGTCAGAATGACTGTCTCGATCTATTGGCTCTCTACTTCTGTTTAGCTAGGAAGAGATTTAAATATTGTATTTTTATTCTTCACTTTATCATTAGATCACATAAAGGTTTGATTCATTTAAGAGCCTTTATTATTTTAAGTTATCAAGTTATTTAAAATTTGAATACAAATGTTCGACACTTATTAACTAAAAATACTTTACAACGATAAGAGCTGTTTCAGTGGGGCACGCATTATAAATGTCAACCTAATTTAACCTGATTTGTCGATGAAGGGGAGATCAAGGTTCTAATCCATCTGGGTGTAATGAGGGTAATATTTCCTAAGTTTTTTTTTATCTCCCTCCACACAAATGAGATTATATTTCCTCTGAGTTCTACATTCATCATTCCTTCTCCTTTAGCGTAACTAACAAATTTGCATATAAATAGAAGTAGACGCAGTATAAAAACATATCGATAATTATAAGCACATGTGGTCATATTTGTGTCTATTCTTTGGGAGGAGGGGGTGGGGGGTGGATAAATAAAATATTGTTTAGTTGAATATATTTAAAATGTGTAAATACTGGTTTTTTTCTTCTATCCAATTATAAAATGCATATTTGTTAAGGCTAGGTGTGTAATATTAATGTTACGGTCATAAATTTAATTATAGTAAGATTTTTATAGGAAGAAACTTTAGGAAATACGAATATCTTTTCATGGTCAACAATAAAAACATTTTACTTAATTAGTAGTATTATTTCATAGGCATTGATATTATCTATAAAAAGTCACATACATAGATAACATTAATTTTTGTAAAAATACATTAAAATTGTTTACGTAACTTTTATAGCTCTAAGAAGTTCCGTACTATCGAAATAGGAATGTTGTATGTTGGTCGTGGGTTGATATAATATTTGGTTTATAAAGTACTATACACATTGTATACTCTAATTAAAAAAGTTTCACAATATTAATTTCTTATATTATATAACTCTATTTAATTTGAAATTTATATTTATCATTCAATCTTAATCCACAGTAAATTGCTGAAACTACATATGAGTTGTTTGATAAATGTATAACATAAATAAAATACACAGAAGCTTGTTAATCAGTGAAAATGATTTATGTAAGAATTTACAAAATCTGTAATTAGTTTATTTAATTTTATGTAAAACCTAGTAAATGACATGCAATACATGTGCACATAAAAAAATGTCATCAATAAGAGAGTGATCTATAAAGGGTGCCTAACAATTTTTATAACTGTTTCAGTTATTCTCGGAGTTACATAACGTTTACAGAGCAACATATATCTTTAATAAACGTAAAGGAATATCAAAAACCAAAATACAAAAGACGAGATGTACTTTTTTTTTTACTTTTATCCATATTTATTTCATGCTTTTTTTTTCTCGAAACAACAATTATTTGGACCTAATCTTTTTTTTACCACCCATCTAGGATATACGTATTTCCATTACGATAATGTATCTGGTATGATAAATTTAGAATTTGAGTAAATTTACTTACGGTTGAGTGGATGGAGAGTAGGAAACATTATTTAAGGAATAAAACTCAGTAGGCCTACACCCAGCCGTAATGTGAACCACGACCTCTCTGGTTCTGGTCCAAATGCGACCGACCTTTAGTCCACATTCCCACCTATACGAGTTTAAAGTCAAATGTCCATTGTAAATCAGAAGACATAACAGCTCAAAATAGTGCTGAAATGTTATTCATGAACCACAGTGACGTAACTGGTTTGTTACTTTCTCATTTGGTTTATTATTAGAATTGCTTGTAGGCCTACCTAAAAATATGTAAACTCAAAACAGTAAAAAGATTCGACCTTTGACCTTTTACTAATAAAACATTAACGCTTGTAAAATTTTCTTCATACCTGGCAACGGCGTTCTTAATTTTCTTTGCTATTCTTCTGAGTGTTGCAACAGTCGAAATGTATGTTTTGAATCTAAAGATAATAAAGACCTCCTACAGTCCAATTTTATTAGAAAGAACCTTACCTGACAGTTAAAAAAGCTACTAAATCTACTTTCACGTATTCTTATGTCAATTTAGGTGATATACATCTCTTACTTTTTTATGTATGAATATTATCAATACCGATAAAATAACACCAATAAAATAGTAAGATTTTATAAATTTTTGCAGGTAAAAACATAATTTTATTTTAAAAGGCTCTTCGTAGGAAAATTAGTTATTGCACAATATCTTTATAAGATCTGCTTGCAAAAATTTTCTTTTGATAGAAAAAAAACATGATTCATAAAAAAGATCCGACACCTATCTCAGTCGGTAACGTGTTTCTCTAGTGAGTTAATGGTTCCGGGCTCGATTCCCGACATGGCCGAAAAAGTATCATTGGTGAAATGTGGGTTTACACTCTCACGTTTATGAATTAACGGTCAGGGATTGGATGCTGTGCCTATCCTAGTCTTAAGTTAGATTATAAAGCATATAAAATTACGACAGTCCTAGCCAGCAGGTAGGGGAAAATATATGGCTTGAATAAAAACTGACTCAGTCCACAGGCTGGAAACAGTAATGGACTGAGAGAGAATTTATAAAACAACGGGAAGTTTAATAATCTTGCCAATTTATTTTCGCGTGAAAGTATAAAAAATAAACCTTCTCCTTGAATTTTTAATTTATGGCATATATGGCCGTAAGAAACATGACAACCAGATTCAGTCACCTCATGTGTATACTATTGGCCGCTATGGTGGCCCAAACGTTGCCCAGGATGCACCACAGGGTGTTGACTACACGTCGTACAGGCAATAGGATGATGCGATGATAGTGATTATGAAGTTGTGAAGGGCAGTGCGAGTCTTACCCTAACTTAAACCTAATTAATACCAGGATCATGATCAACTTAACTTTAACTTAACGTAACGTTCACTTAAGGTTCACTTAACGTAATAAAACAGATGTGTGATCACGATTAACGTAACTTAACGTAACAACTCGAGCCAAACACCTGCATTCTAGAGTACCTATGTGTTTTGATCTGTGATTTGTACTATTTGTAAAGTGATGATCTGTGAATGTTTACAGTGGTCAATCGATATAATGAATATATTATATTATTAAACTTTTTTGATAAATTTATCTTCCCTATACTAGTTTAATTATTTTGTTTCAATGTCTGATCACTAGAACTTAAGCTAAAGAGCAAACCTTGATCATAAAACCAACAAATGAATAACTAAATAGGCCTTAGACGTCACTAGCATAGTGATTGGCTCGCTAGATCACATTATACCCTTCGTGTAACGTTCACTTAACGTGAAAGCCCTCCCAGGAAATCTATTACATTAAGTTAACTGCAATTGAACATTAAGTTACTCGTCCGGACACCAAGACAGCGACGAGTGACAGAGAAAGTAAAAATGTTCGCCACAGCGACATACAACAGCCATCCGTTCACAACAAGCGAAATTTTGCGAAGCATTGTGTCGTGAAGTGCTCTAGAAATTGATCGTATTTTACTGATTGAGGTAAAATGACAAGTTTAAATGAGGCTTTGGAAGAAATTCTTCAAGAAGAAGAAGAAAATAATGACTCAACACTTTTTTTATATATATATTTAGACACAAGCGGTCCAATAGACCCAATTTTTGAAGCAAGATGTGAGGAAGGTAATTACAGTGTGTTGACTAAAAACCACTTGATGGGTGATGGAAAAAAACATTTATAAAATACTGTAGATGGAATAAAACGCAATTTAATTTTGTTTTATCTTTAATCAATGAGGAGCTAAAGCCAAAAACTCACAGAATAGTCAACGGAGGAAAAACTTTTTTTTTAACTTTGAGGTAAATTTTTACATACAATAATATTTATTATTATCTTATGTGAAGTTCTGATGTCTTTGTAGTAGTATATAAATACAAAAAGTGTCACTTACGGGTTTTAGGTTCAGGCACAGTTGTCAAATTTGATTCAGATGTGTAGACGAAGACAGAATGGTGTAAGAGGAACTGGTTCTTGCAGGAGATTTTGTCTAGAACTAGCTGAACTATCATCCACAGCCACAATTTCTTATTCGGTAATGGTATGATTTGGCCCCTATTTTATGAATTGGAGGCAGTTTCTTCATAACATCTTTTTGTGTGATTAGTGAATGAAAGAAATTCGTCAGCATCGTCTTTTTCGGTTAAATCTTTAAGTAAGTTTTGGAAACTTTAATCTCTTTCTTTTAAATTCGTCAAGAAAAGATCGTCCTTTCTACAACGTCTTTTTTTTTAGGGCATGCACTACAGAGGTACTATTACTATCTTCTCTTAACTACTGTGTCGGTAAATTACTATCGTGATAATTAGTTGGCTCTGAGTAATTGGCATCAGATTCGGTTGAAACTTGTGAATAACTTAAAGATGTACTTGAGGAATCATTTGGAATAGAGGAACTTCCAAATCTTTCATTTGACACATTTTCCAAAAATTGTAGTTGTTTGTATATTTGCGACTTAGAATTCTCAGCGGGAGCTGCAGATCCTGTACTTAACTTATGTTTGCGTTTAAATCGGTTATACGAATCTTTTAATGTGCTTCCACCGCTTTTTACAGTCATCACCTTCAATTTAAAAAATATGACGTCAATTTACAATAAATCTCAAATTTAACTTTATAGTGGAGTTCCAGTTATTCGAGGTAATTTAAACTGAGTTTATCTAAGGTGATCAAAATTAATTCAAATTTTTATTAATTATTTGGATTTTAATAAATTACTTCACAGAAGTATTGCTTCATATATAAGAACCAAAATGAAATGTTTAGTTTACACACAAAATTGCATTTAAAAATCTTTTATTGACATACATAAAAATAGTGAGAGTTAAAAAATATAAAAATATATTGAAAATTACATTTACAAATCTTCAAATGTAGGCTCATTTTCACGGAATCTCGAATAATCGGGACTCTAATGTCTTTTGTATTAATATATATCTATATTATTACTTTTTTTTCAGATTTTCAGGTACCGGGGAGAGCTACTCATCTTTGTAATTTGCTTATTGTATATCAGATTGTTACATTTCAAGAATTGTGAATAAGTATTGAAAGCTTTAAGGAAGACTCTTATGCCAATAGCCATGCCTCCAGCGTCACTAAGTGATTTTGAGCGTATTGAGCAAGAATTTGGGCTAAAATGGAATATGCCAAACTGTGTTGGGAGTATTGATGGAAAGCATGTGCGTATTAAAGCACCCCAAAACAGTGGGTCTCTGTTCTTCAATAATAAAGAATATTTTCAATAATATTACTAGCAGTTGTTGACGCAAACTGCAAATGTATCGCTGATGACGTAGGGTCTTACGGTAAAGAAGGAGATAGTGACACATTCTAAAAATCAGTGGTTGTAAATAAAGTAGCTAGAAATAATCTCAATACTCCACAACCGGAATATATATCAGGTACAAGGGAAATTTTGCCACATTTTTTAGTTGGTGATGAAGCTTTTAGTCTCAGCAATTATTTGATGAAGCCTTATTCTAGAAACGTGGCAAAGCTGGATCGGGAAAAGGAAATTTTTAATTACCGCCTATGTCGCACTCGTCGTGTGGCAAAAAAAGCGTTCGGGTTATTGTGTCAAGTATTTAGAGTATTTCATACACCATTTGCTATTTCTCCTGAAACTGGGGACGATTTGATAATGACAGCCTGTTGCTTGCATAACATTTTACGTGATGGTTATCTACACTTCTACACTAATATTATAAAGAGGAAAGATTTGATTGTTTTTTTGTTTGTAATGGATAAACTCAAAAACTACTGGACTGATTTTAAAAATTCTTTCACCAATATAAAGCTACATTATCAGCGAGTAATAAAGGCTATATTTTATTTTGAAAATTTAATTTATTCCTCATAAAAATGTCAATAATCACTCATATCGTATGGTAGAATCTATGATGATTCTTCAATGATTCTTCAATGATTCTTCAATATGTGTGTTGAAAATAATAAGACGGGGTGGCGGTGGGGGGAGGGGGAAAGGTTTAGTCTTGAATAAAACAATATTCCATGATACCAAGCTAAAGAAATGTGTGCTCCAGCAAGTATGACAAAATTGTCACATACTGGTAGATTTGCAAGTATTAACGGTTTACAAATCAGAGACCAGCTCAAAATTTTATTTTTCTAGTAATAATGGCCGAGTATCTTGGTAAGATAATGTCGTCAGTCGAAAGTAACTTGTCTAAATGTCTCATCAAGAAATAACACTTTAAATAAATATTTCTCTTTGTATTTTTGTAGTAACAAACAATAAATACTAACAACAAATACTTACTATTTCTCTTTAAAATATTTCTTATGTCTTTCCATTTATTCTCTTTCACTAATACGTCCTTATAAGTTTCTATTTTTGGATCAAAAATTGGTGGATTTTGTGAAAAAAGGTTAATTAATACTTCATGATTTTCTGCAGTAAAGGAATCCGTCGTTCAAACTGGCCTACACTGTGTGGATTCCCTATGAATATACTGAGAGACACGAGACTACTGTTTCAAGACCGGCCGTGTCGGCTGTATCGACTGCGACAGGTCTGTTCTGCGAGACACTGTCGCGCCCTGTGGACTGAATACAATTCAAAAGTAGCAAACCAGTGGTGTCGCTGTGATTGGGAGACGCCTACCTCTCGCGTCTGTCTCTGTCGCGCTGTTCGGATGAGTACCTTTAAGTTAACTGCGTCGTGATTGCTTCCATTTTAAAAACACCAGTAGAACCTTTACGTTAAGTTACATTAAGTTAACCTTACGTGAACGTTAAGTTGATCATGATTTTTTCATAACCAAACCTCGGTGACCGTTGGGATTATTTCCCTTAAGGGAAAACTACCGAAGGTACCAGCCGGGAATCGAGCCCTGCACCCCTAAGATCGTAGCGAGGTGCACTAGCCACGACACCTCGGGGCTGGTTATTTGAATATTTACACAATATAAAGACAATTTTGTTAATGTTGATAACATATTTGTACACTTCACCCAGAAATGACATTTTCGGAGTCTCTGAATACCAATAGGATGTTTTTCCCACTGCACCTTCCAGTTTTATGCTGACCTCTTTAGCATCTAAAAAGCCTAAGCTTTTGCCTATTAGTTTCATAATAGATTTACCTTGAACCCAAAAAAGACCACCATTACTAAATTATTTTCACGTAGCCTTAATATAATTGTGCCCTATACCCTTGGCGGTAGGCGTACCACAGGTTGAAAACCAGTGATGTCTTCAATTTAGTTGGTAACGATAATTTATAAGCCAATATATGTAATTTTTACTTTACATACATTTCTGTTTCCAGTCTATGGCCAGGGTGAGTTTTTTATTCAAGGCATATATTTTTCACTGTCGGCTTTCTAGGCCTGTCGTAATTTCATATGTTTTATAATCTAACTTAAGATTAGGACAGGCACACCATCCAGTCCCTGGACTTTAATTCATCCCTGTGCGAGGGTAAAACCACATTTCACCAACTATACTTTTTCGGTCATGTCGGGAATCGAACCATGAACCATTAGTTCAGCAGACAGACGCGCAACCAACTGAGCTAAAGTGTTGGATCTTCTATGTTATCTTCATCATATTTAAATTAACCTGCTAGTGCTGTTTACTGAGTGAAATCGTATATGTACGGCCGTGAAATGTTTGTAATGTTTAATGTCAACAGTGCGTAATACTTCCTTCAAATCCATTTTGATATTCTGCAAGGTAAGTTTTGAGACCTCAACTGTTTTCGCCATTCATAAACGACCTTCCGACCCGACTTAATTATTCAAGACATCACTTGACTAAGATGGCTTTCAAATATAAATATTTTATTTTATATTAGTGATAAGAAATAAGTTTTGGTCAGGTTTAGTTTTGACCTCAACAAATTTATCCTGAGGTGAACACAGTGTTTATTAACTTTATTAAATCTCGATACGTCGTCTTGATCGGCTCACTATAAAGTACGTGTGAAGCTCACCATAATTTTTTTGAAGTAGTTTTAAATGGCGTTAAAATATGTCCCAGTCTCAGTGTCAAATTTTGCTCTCTCGTATAAAGAGAAAGTATTGCAATATAGTGAAAGTTTGACCTCAAGATGATGTTGATGAATTTGGAAGTTTTATATTCTCCCAGACACTTAGGATGTAATTTTGTAAGTTTTGACATATATTGCGAGACTGACTTCTTAAACTAATATTTATCATTCTTTTTCTTGCTTGGAATATTTAGTTTAAATATAAATTTTATTGTACTTGTCATAAAGACCGTTGTCAGAGGGGTTTTTGGGGGGCTCAAACTCCCCTTGAAATTTTGCTTTCTCGTGTAAAGAGAAAGTATTGCAATCTAGTAAAAGTTTGACCTCGAAATGATGTTGATGAATTTGGAAGTTTTATGTTCTCCCAGACCCTTAGGATGTAATTTTGTAAGTTTTGACATATATTGCGAGACTGACTTCTTAAACTAATATTAATAATTCTTTTTCTTGCTTGGAATATTTAGTTTAAATATAAATTTTATTGCACTTATCGTCAAGACCGTTGTCAGAGAGAGTTTTTGGGGGCTCAAACTCCCATTGAAATTTTATAAACAAGAAATCTATAGCTTTATTTATGATTCAAACAATATCAAAATTAAGGTACAAGTACAAATTAGGGTCTGTGTTACCATAAAAAGCACTTCATAGAGCGTCCAGAGGTGTTTAGTATCTAGAATTTTTCCTAGCCTCCAGCAATTAGGGGGTTATGTTGCCATAAACGAAATTCAGGTAGCCTCTAGAACTGTTTATCATTTATAATTTTTTTTTCTACCCTTCTGCAATTGGGGAATGTTCTCATCAAATCCATTCCCAGAAATTATTGTCTGGCTACGGTCTTGCTTGGGGGTACCAATAATGGTTTAAACTTAAAAATTTGATAATGTTTAATTTATAGATAACATTTTGTAGACGTATTTTATTTGAAGGAATTATAAAAGTAATTTATTTTTGTTGGTTTATAAGTTATAACTTTAACAATAATCGATTCGTTTAGTGAGAAATTACCAGTATTCTAATGTAATATTACTTTGTTTTCTATTATAATGTGAATATTAATAAGTCGAAATCTTCTCGATTACTTCAAAGTTGGTGGAAGTAATAGTCCCACAGAAGTTTGAGCCAAGTCGGGATGTCAAACCTTTGTGTAACTTATTTTGATCAGAATTGATATTTGAATTTAAATTTAATGATTTTGTCGGAATTCGCGATGGTGATTCAGGCGCCTTGCTAACCGTGTAGAAGAGCTCTTTAAGCTCTTTGATTTCCAATAGTGGAAATACCTTATACCTTTATATTTCAAGCTCCTATGCTCTTTATTAATATAATAAGGAATCGAAGGTTTAATGATTTAATGTATTTGCTTAGTCTGAAGTCACAAGGGTGATTGAACCGCTTTTTTTTTAAACAAAGTAGAGGAGCTCTTTAAGCGCTTTATTATGATCTTAACGACTTTTGATTATTATTAGGTCTCTTCCAGACTAATTGGAGGTGTGAACTGTACACAACATTTGAATTTTACTGTGGTTTCCCCCTTATTTATTAGATAATCCAGCTTGACTATTAACTTTAGGTTAAATTGTTACCAAACCTTCCATCTGTGTTAAAGTCTTCCAATGGGGTTTCCCAGTCAATACCCTGACACGGTTCTAGATTCTTCCATTCGCGCTGTATGCCCTGCTCAACCATAATCTTTAGATTTGACTACCTTAATCTAACTATGTCTTGTGATAAATACAGGGTATGTATTATTATTATTATTATTATTATTAGCACCGCGTCTTACTACCCGTTCGGGTTGTACGCACTTACGCTAATGTGTAGTGGTAGGGTGATTGTGAGATGAAATGAAGGACCTACAGTTTAACGTGGAATCCGAACCACGGTGGAGGCCTGGCATTCCTCACATTCACAAGATGTCTTGTCAGAGGTGAAGGAAGGGTTTGGTAATCATATAAATCTTTGCCGGGTCCGAGGATTGAACCCCGGCCGCCAGCACAGAAGTCTGACACCTTACCCCTAGACCGCCAGGTCACCCTTACAGGGTATGTAACTCATCATTATGTAACCTCCTACATTAGCCAGTATCTTCATCCCTTTTTGGGCCAAATATCTTCCTGGGTAAAATAACATTATTCGCATGTTCTTGCACTATAAAATATTAATAATAAGAAAGTGACCCCACCTTTTATTTTTAATCACGTCTTACTACCCGTACAGGTTATCCGCATCTAGCAGTAGAATTTACTATAAATGTATCCACATTTTCATGGAGGTAGAGTGGTTAATTATTTATAAAAATAAACCCTCTTTGTGTACCCTGTCGATATTGTAACTCCGACCTCTCCGTTACCAGCAAAGCAGACTATATGAGCTTGAAGTTTGGTCCGCTTTCCCACCAATGTGTGGTCATATGTGACCATGAATAGATATTGCATTTAAAAGTAACAGTTCTGTCTTCATTATGAAATGGGTTCGCACGACAAGCTGCTCAGTACCTGGAAGTCGATCGGTAGAGACCTGGAGGTGGTAACAGGTACAACTTAAGGTGGGAGTCTAGAGAACGTGAGGAAAAGGTCAGTGTTTTTTTTATAGTTTGTATAAAAAACATTCTTTTGGCTAACATAAATCAAATATAGCTCCAGTATAAACATAGAGTTTAATTTTCTCCACATGTTTATATCCAAACAGTTGTTGAATATCTGTCATGGGCATAGCGGCATTGTATGACAAACTTTTTAAACGAAGAGGGAAAGTTGTAATTAAATTCTAGGACACCCTTGACTGATATTCAACAACTGTTGATATAACCATGTGAAGAAAATTAAACTTTATGTCTCTAATGGAGCAATATATATATATATTTTTTTGCTCAACAAAATATTATTTGTTATAAAAACCTGCAAAAAGGATGGCCTTAGCTCCCGTACCCTACACTCCCACCTTAACATTTGTACACCCGGGATTTCATATATAAAGAGCTTCTCTTAACACACAAGATTTATTTTCACATTTAATTTCATTAGCAATAAATGTGAGATTTTTCTTTAAAACTATATGACTCATAGTCCATTTACGTGGTAAACCTTACATGAATACCTTTACCGGGATCCACTATTGACCCATCACATACTCTAGTATTTAACATAGTGGAAACAAGCTAGGTAATTCTGCTACTTTTCAAGGTAAAGGTATTGTATATTAGTACAATATAACACTTTTTATAAAGTGACGCCTAAAACTACTATCTCAAATTTAAATTTAATAATCTAATTTTCATTTATATTAAGGGAACTGGTTTCTATTCCCGCTGAAGACCTCAAATGGGTCACTTTGAAATAGGTTTAGTTATTTTCTTCCAGTTAGGTCAATGAAACGGAGACTGGTTTGTTGTTTTTTTCAAAACAAATTTAAGGTATATTGCATGTTTATGATTCTCTTTTTCCCCGCGTTGCTTTATTCGTTTGGGCTATACGCATAATATAATATATTAACTAGCAGAAGTACACAGAGTTTCCCGGGGTAACCACGCAATGTATTGCGTGAATACCCCGAACAACACTTTTATTTGCTTCAAACAGACAGAAAAATATATATTCTTTTTATTTCTTCCGACTCAGTTTTTTAATAAATTTAAGAAATCTAATCAAACATTTAAAAATCCAGCTTTTATATGCACATGTTAATTCACTGGGGCTACTAATATTTAAATTTCAGACCTCTGCGTCTGCGTGTGGTATATATCACGCAATACTCATGAGTTACCTCTACACAAGCTCTTCATTTTATTAATATAGATTACTCTAGTATAGTAGGAGTGAGAAAGGGATGATTAAGATGAAATGGACTCATATTTTCGTGTATAGATTATGGAAATCCATTTATTTTAAATAAAACCTCAGTACACCTGACCGCGATTTGAACCTAGGTATCTCCGTTATCGGCAATCCAGTCTCTTGTGAAAGTGACGCCTCAGACAAAACAAACAGTGAAGTGAGTGAGTGTGTTCAGGAATTAAAATGCGAAAAACACATCATTGCTTTATCTTAACATTTAAAAAAGTCCCGCACCTGTGGGAACTGTACCAAGTTTCAAACTCATATATTCTAGTTTGCTGGTAGCAAGTGAAGTTCGGGCTCGAATCCTGACCTGGTGTATTGAAGGTGCTCCATCCTAAATGAGTTTCCTACTTTTCCTTCAAGAAAATAAGGGTATATGTCCCCTAGATTTTGAGTAAAAATACAAATAGCTTCAATCAGATAGTACAATGAAATAGTATTTTTTAAGTAGTACTTAGAATTATGAATTAAAAATAAATAACGATGGACCCAAAGTAGAGCCCATAACAAAACTGTTGCTAAAATAAAATGGTTCCTAACTTTTGTTGCTATAGTTTAACACAACTATAACAAACTAATTGAAGAGTAAGTAATATTTTTAAAAGGTTGTATGTTTTTCAGAGTAGGTAATAACGTAAAATAAATAAATTGAGCTATCCGCAGCTAGATAACTATTTATATCATCAGCTGCAAAGGTGTGGTAAGGTAATATTTTAGAGCGGTCTACTAACAAATGTTACTATACGTTTAGCCATACAAGGTTTTTATGTGTTTATCTGGATCCCCCAAATTACAGGGGGGGTTTGTCCAAAAAAACCCAACCACACCTTTCTACGCCCTTGGCTATTAGGTAAGTTGTTGTGAACTTTACATCTCTCCGATTATAGAATTTAAGATCAATAAGGCGGGCGAATAAAAATGTATGTTTACCTTTGCTGGTAATGAGATACTAACGATTAGACTCACTGGACACACAGCACTCCGCTATAATAGGTTTGGACTCAAGACCCAGATGGGAACAATATGCCATATTTCTTACATGAATGGTTTTCCAGTTTCTTTTAAAACAAATTCTTAATTCCTTATACATAAACTATTATTAAACCATGAGTTTCTTACAAACGGATATTTTGTGCATGTTTCAGAAAATGCAAACACATATTTGGCGCTCCACATTGATAACATTTTACTCTATTAGTAAAACCAATTTTGGTGGCCGAATGTTTCAAGGCGTCATTCTCATAATAGATTGAACTGCCGATGACGGGGATATCGGGGCTCGAATCCAAGTCGGGTGTAGGGAGGACAGTTCTAATCAATAGTTTTTCTATTTCTTTTCGTGCCAATGTGTGTACATTTCCTCCCAATTCAACCCTAATATTAGTACAACTAGTACATGTGGGTAAAACCCCAACGGTTAGTAAGACTCTGTGCTATTTAAAACGTTTCAGTTTATATACATAAATATTAGTAATATTTATAAAAATTGACAGCTTAAGATCACATGACCTGACGTTTGCATACATAAAAGTAGATCTAGTTACTTTTTCTAGCCGTCAAATATGTATTTTAGTAAAACAATATACTTGCTTCGGTATCCGCGTGGTCTAACGCGCTACTCTCCCAGTAGACTAGACTGCCGATGACGGGGAGATTGAGGATCGAATCTCGGTCCGGTGTACTGAGGGTGATCTTTCAAAACTGGTGTTCCACTCTTTCACTACAAGTAAATGCGGGTACACTTCCTATAAGTATAACCTTCCTAATCCCTAAAACTATTGGCGTAATTAATACATAAGCGTATAACCCGAACGGGTAGTAAGACGTGGTGCTAAAACTTAGAGGAAGAAAATAGGGGTATAAATGGGGTAAGTTAGTGGGTAGAGCAAATGGACAGCAATACGCGTGCCGTGATAAAGGGGGTACTCTTAAAACATTAATCTCCGGAGTGGAAATAAAAGTGTTATATAGCCCGTTCTAGCCCTCACCTGTAGAAACTACATGAGGATTCTTCTGTGGACCTTCCTCACAGCCTCTCTGTGCGATATTAGGCGCGTGAGGGGTAGGGGGAGAGAGGGGATGAGATGTGTGTTATTTGTCAAGACACTGGAGGGGAGGGTGTGGCATCTATATAAGCCTGAACGGCATCTTCCTCTTAGAAATGTTCCTCTTGACGTCTAAACAGTCTTTGATTTGAGGATATATATCTGTGTGTTCAGTGTGTCTAACTGTTGTTATCTTATCAGCAAAGGTGAGCAAGTATTTTATTCACCAGCCAATTTGGTCCTCGGTTTGGTATCCGGGGAGAGGTAAACCCTCATTTAACAGCACTATTGCCTAATATATGATAATAAAAATGGCTATCTAGTTGCTTATGAACCAATTTATTTTATTTTACGTCATTGTAACCTACTTTATAGGACAAGGGGGACAGTTAGGGATCTATAGGTTTCTTGGTTTGATTCCAGAAGACTCCTTAAACAATTTAGTACGTGATGTATTTGAAAATTATTTCCTTGGCATAGATTCAAAATAACTTTGAGCTCTCGACACAGATATTCTACTGATCAATTTAAAAAAAGCTGAAAATTTGCTGATAAAGATGGGAATCAAACCAAGGACCTTTGTCTTAGAGCACCAATGCGTCATCACCGAGCATGCCAACGGTCACTTGTTCTATTCTCGTTTCTAGATGTCGTTTTTCAACTCAAGTCAAATGTGTAATACTTGCAATCGGCAATGATCCGTAACCACCAATAATACCAATTCTGTTTACTATTATTAATATTATTATTATTATTATTATTATTATTATTATTATTATTAGCACCGCGTCTTACTAGCCGTTCGGGTTATACGCACTTACGCTAATGTGTAATGGTAGGGTGATTGTGAGATGAAATGAAGGACCTACATTTTAACGTGGAATCCGAACCACGGTGGAGGCCTGGCATTCCCAACATTCACAAGATGTCTTGTCAGAGGTGAAGGAAGGGTTTGGTAATCAGATAAATCTGTGCCGGGACCGAGGATTGAACCCCGGCCGCCAGCACAGAAGTCTGACACCTTATCCCAAGACCGCCAGGTCACCCAATTCTGTTTACTGATTAGCTAAAACATATTATTTTTATTTTTTTAGTCCAACCTTTTATCTGAGTCTCTAGTACGTGTATTTACTCATCTTAAGTTCTCGGGATCGTGTCCAAGTAGGGGTGAAAGTTTAACGTTGTGAAACTTTTGTTTTTCCTCTCACTTGTTTGTAAATTAATCGTGTAGGGTCAGGTTGTTGTGTTTGTCCTATAATTTACTCGAATAAGTTGTTTATAGCCAGTACACTGGCACTAAAGCGCACATAGAATTTAACCATATAAGATATACGCGTGAGGTTTTTGGGTAGGTTTGGTAAATTCCTGGTACTATAACTTGGTTCCCCATTAATTAAGTTAGTCCTTAAGTCATATGTTAAAAATAATTCAGTTAAAAGTGCATAATACAACTAAAAATAAAATATGTATAAATATGAATTAAAACAGTGATATATAAAACACTACAGTCCAATTTCCATACGAAGGGCCTTGTATGACTGCTAGGAAATTTTCTAGATCTACTTGCATGTATTCATATTTCAGGTCATGTGATTTGCAGCTGTCATTGTTGATAGATATTAACAATAACTTTTAAATAACATTCATAATATTGTAAAATTTTATAGATTTAACCAGAAAAAATTAGTTTGTATTTTATAAAAGCCCTTTTTTGTGAATATTGGACCGGATTATTACTTTTAAGTTCGTTTAAAAATAGTTAAACATTTTTTGTATAATAATGTACTATGGGCTTTGAATACACTATTAATATTTGACTGTGAAACTTAATTCTAACATAAATAGCACCTACAAGCAATTATTTACGCAACCATGCAACCATGTACCAAAACAAAAGTTGCGGGTTAAGTTTCCGTGTGATGTGCTATCTTTTAACACATTATTTGAATTATGGTTTGCACACGTCCACAACTAGGTAGCATATAACGATTATGTTAGTATTTAAAATTTTAAAATGGGCCCTGGCAGGGATTTGAACCCTGGGCATTTATAATAGCCAAAAACTGCTCTAGTTTCCTCCAAGTAATTTTTATAGTTTTGATATATACTTTTGATCAAGTCTAGAACTATTATTTCTTATATTAAGTTTTTAGATAACATTATAACTTAGATAGATCAGTCGGTAGAGCTATTGTGATGTAGGTCAATGGTTCAGAGCTAGAACCAGTGCCCAAAGCATATTTTTAAAGGTTTCTAAAACAGTTATTTCCATCTCACTCTTATTTACTCCACATATATAAAAATTATAACTAAATAACCAAGATTTGTTAAGCGTTTAAAATATTCTACTTTACCATTGTATCTGTAATGGTTAACATGTTTAATATGATCGTAAATATTTTGTTAGAAAAAAAATACATATCTATGACACAACACAACAACAAAATTTAAACTGCAATATTATTTAATTTTTACCTTACAATATCTACAATATTATTAATTTTTTGTTTAAAAAAAAAAATCCACCGAGGTGCTTGAGCGTTATAAAGCGATATATTAACATTGTGTTTAATCGTTATGGACTAGGTCAACAGGGGAACCAGAAAGTTTTATTAACAAGGTGGGGAACAGGGTTGGGGGAGGCCAAATGTCCTTGTATCTATGCTAAATTAGTTTTGAGTTTAAAAAAATGTAGGCCAACATAACTTAGTGCCACAATAACTGAGCCAATATTCGATGGCTTCTTTGTGAATACGAGTATGTGGTGTTTGTATAATTATGTATACAGTATATAATCATGTACAGTAGCCCCATGGCTTCTTTGGTGCTGACTGATAGCTTTGAAAAGTTACCAGACCAAATTATGTAACCCTACGCCGAACCATATGATCTGCAAAAACATGTGTTTAGCAGCTGTCACTTCTGACGGTCAAAATTTAGCTATATACCTAAATGTTGACTGTCAGAAGTCAGCTGTTAGCTGTCAGTCAGCACCAAAGAAGTCATAGGGATACTGTAGCTATGTATAAAAGAAAATTTAAAAAAAATTATTAACAAAGTACAAAAATTTTCTCGGGCCTAGTCTTACAAAATCGATATTTAGTAACCAATAAGATTCAAATTTCATGAACTTTTATCGTACAGTCATTACAATTTTATCCTGATTTTTTTAAATTAAGTGTTCAAATATAAATTCATAATTTTACTAATGAAAACATTGAAACATGTTGGATTTAAAAGTTAGCTAATAACAGTGGCTACCAAACTGTGTGTGAAGCACTTTTAAGAGGGTGGGGGGTTGGAGGGAGGTCGTGGAACCGCTAAAAAAAATAACATTAAAAATAGTTTAAGAATCGAAGCAATTTTTTTTATATTTAAAACGCTTTATAAAGTAAGATACATTTTTCTTTCGGTATTGGGAATATTGCCTAACAGTGGTAATAATTCGTGTATTAGGTGAACAGCCAAATAAAAAACACTCGTACTCATGCTCATGTTAATTTCCAAGCCCCCAAATTATCCTTTCTACCCTCCCCCCCATCTAAAAATGCGGCCTCGTGCAACACCGCCGATTATTTTACTCTTAACTCTCATAAAAAACTAAACAAAGCTGTTAAATTTGAAGTGGAAAGCGATTTGCGTTGTGTTCTGTCAAACATTAAACCCAATATTCATGAGCTGATGAAAACAAAAGTGTCACTCACCACACTATTATTTTTTGGCACTATTATGCTGCCATTGTTACAATGTTCTTTGTATAAACCATAAAAATGAAAATAAAACAATATGTTTTATAGGTTTTTTATAATTATGCCAAAAGATAATGGGGTGGGGGTGAGGGTTTGAAGTTGGGGGGTCGTGGAAATATGTTTATCTACCGAGGGAGACGTAAGCTGAAAAAGGTTGGGCACCACCGGCCTATAAATTAAACTCATGTGTGTGAATATTAAACAATATTAAGACGTGAAAATAAAGGATGAGTCTTAGCCATATTTTTAAATGTTGCTGGTCGCAATAATTTTAATTAGATCGTTGCACAATTTTATCTATAACTCACCCGCTACTCTGCCAACCAAAAAGAGATCAGGGGGAAATGAACCCACACTCCTGCTAGTTCCAATGCCTGTGGAGGTTGGTGCTCAAATCTCGGTCGGGTTAAATGCGAGTGTCTTTTCATGTTGTATGTATCGAGGGGTTTTTCACATTTTCTTATACAGAAAATACGAGTGTAATTTCTTTAAGATTCCCTCCTCATATCTTTAACATGGACGGTCTAACTAAAAAATAATAATTAGAAACCTATGACATTAACACCAATTTTAAAGTCCTATCAAATGTATGGCAGCTAAGGGTTTTGGAAATATTTTCTTTCAATAGGATAATAACCCGCTTAGGTGGCCACATGTTCTGGGGCGCTACGCTCGCAATATATTAAACTGGCTAAGATGGGGAGATTGGGGTTCGAACTCGGTTGGGTGTGCTGGTGGTGGTTTCCCACTCTCCTTCCACTCAAATGTGGATACATTTCCTCTAAATTTAACCTTCCTAATTCATAGAACATTGGTGTAATTAGTATATAGGCGTATAACCCGAACGAAAAACAAGATGCGGCGCTAAAAATATTTAAAAATTAGGATGATAAATTAGTAACAATGGCTACAATTTAAAAATAAACTTTTAACATATTTAAAACCTATCTTATTTTTCATAGATGGTATTGATACAGTCTCATCATCCTCTAACTTAGTACACAGTCCAATTCTCTTAAACAAGAACATTATCTGATAGCTAGAAAAGTTACTGTAGATATATTTTACCGTGCGCATACGTCAAGCTATGTGATCTTCAGCTGTCACGTTTAATTGAAATTATCAATACCGATAAAATAACACTAATAAAATAGTAAAAGTTTATCAATTCTGGCCACAAGAACACGTTTGTATTTTATTTAAAAAAATCTTCTTATGAAAATTGTTACTATAATTTAGGGATACTTTAAAATGTATTTATTTTCCCCACGTCTCACTACCCGCTTGTGTTGTACACATATAATATATTAATTAATGTGGTAGGAATGAGAAGGGTAGAATGTATATCAACTGTATCACCATCCGTGGGACACCATTTAGGAAAAAATACCCTCAGTACACTCGGACTGGATATGAACGTGGGCCTCACAGTCACCGGTAAACTTTACTAAATTATCTTAACATTTAGACCATGTTCCTACATGCATGGGTAGTTTTACATTAGTGTTAGTTTACATGTAATCCTCATACATTTTGTCCTCAATAGTACTTAAATAGCTGAACGACATTTAAGTTCAGTGGGTAGCGTGTTTGTCCACTAAACCAAGAATCCCGGGCTCGATTTCCGGTAAGATCAAAATACTTATTATTGGTGAAGTGTGGGTCCACCCTTTCATATAGCTGGGTGTTGTGTTTGTTCTAGATTTAAGTTATTTAATGTGTTTTGTGCTGTTATAATCAATTGATTTAGTAAGTGCACATTAAATACCTCAAATAGATTTTTTTTTTAAAGAATGATTTGAATCAACGAAAACAAGATAATATTTTGATTCTCACCCTAATTAAAAATTAGTAGTAATATTATTATTAATAATAGGAATCTAACGAATACTTTCTTGTCACATAGACATGCCATCACATAACTTAATATTCATCTAGGTTATGATGAATCTAGTAAGCTTAAACATCCACGAATACGATTTTTCTTTATATTTCTATACCTCCTCGAGATCAAACCAAGGTCATTTTAAAAGCAGTATACCTTTAACCTTCTGACCACGTGAAAAGGCTATCCAGGAAGACACATGCAAAGGTTAACGTTTTAATTTTGATGTCCTTGTGCAAACCTGTGTTTTAAATTCCTGGACGAGCACTCAAAACTGAAACGTTACATTTCGTTACATGTTCAGTGCGAATAAATTAACGACTCACCCGCATCAGTGATCATGAGGATCAAGGCGTTACTCTCGCCTTGTCTGTTTTTTTGGCGATGAGGAGGGTTTGAATTCCGGCCGGATGGCTAGGTATTTTTTTATAAATGTCTACTTACTTTCCCTCTAGACAAATACGGGTGCACTTCCTCTAAATTCTATCTTCTTCATCCAAACTACATTTGTGTAAACACATGGGTGGCAAAGACGGGTAGTAATCCACGGGGTACAAAAATAAGTTTACAATTTTATCAAATAAAAGTAGATATTACAAAGACGAGAAAGGAAAGAAATGCATCGTAATTTACTTGGAGGAAAGGACGGAAACTTAAACTCGTAATAAAATAAACGTATTTCTTAATGCACCTGGCCGGGATCGAAAGATTCCCTCTTTGGGGTCGGAGCCAAGTGCAGACCATCTCTTCTGTTAACTACTGCCCTGATCACCATCGTACTGGCCTAGCATATCTCTAACTGGGAGTCGAATTAGGGCCCTCGTTCGTGAGAGCGCATGCACTTCTATGTGTGCATCTTATAACCCGTGCAGGCTATCCACATATTTACCCTACTGAGTGAGGGATGAGGAAGTTTGAATTTAGAGGATATGTAATCACCCTTGCGTGGAGAGATATTGGGAAATCATTGAGAAAAATTCACCCTTATCACACCTGACTGGGACTCGAGCCCCGATATCCCCACATCTGAACTCCACTCCGTCGACCATTCGACCATCGAGGNTCGACCATTCGATCATCGAGGCGGGTGTATCGAGTCCCACGCGTGTGAAGCTCACCTCAACTATTTTGAAAGGGCACTTGAGGATTGGCGATTAAAATAATTACCTCCGTCACGTACGTGGTGAGACCTTGCTGAATCTGTTAGCTGGGTACGTAATTCTATTAGGAGGAAAGGTTATTCATTCTCTTCTTCCTCTTTAGAGAAAGAGACAAAGAGAAACAAACAAAATATACAACAAACACTTCACGTCAAGGTCGTTAGAGACAGTCGTGTAATTCATCAAGTGGGTGGATCCTCCTGGCTTGAAGTCGAAACGTTTACCACCAGATCTGTTTGAAAGAGGATACCTGGGAAAGGAGGAATCGAACCCGGGACCCTTGACTCAGTGTATGGGTGCTTTACCACTGAGATATCAAGGATTCTTCCAGTCATCGATCACTCATAGCTTAAGGCAAAGTATGTGATGGACGTGGGAATTAATTGGCTTAATCGGGCATCACTGTGAAAGAGGAAACCCACATTTCCCCAAAATACAGTTTTTGGCCTTGCCAGGAATCAAACCTGGAATTCTTGGCTTGGTAAACAAACATGCTACCGTCTGAGATTAAGATGATGGACTCATAAATAGGTAATACAATTAGTATTTATTTATGATGACATGAAACAAAATGGAATGTCGGATTCAATGTTATTGTGTCATATCTCTTAAATATCGCTGCAATGCATTCTTATCGAGTTTCAAAATCGGTTGTGGCATGTAATATTGACACATGCGTACGGGATAGCAAAATAAACCTGTCCTAAACAAACATTCTCAACCTTCGACACGCTTCAGCAAGGAGAGAACACTCACATTTTTGTGTGTGTTTTTTTTAAAGCTATGAACTAAGATGTCAAGGTTGACTTTCGTTATGTCACGGCAAATGGAAAGAACCAATGAGCGTGACTCTCTAATCTTCTTCAAGTGAGCGGTGAATATTATTGAGAAAATGGTAGGGATATATTTTATCTGAAAATTTAAAAAACAAACCCAAGAAATAATGAATAGCACAGATTTAAGAATCGTAGATAAAATTAAATAACATCTATACAAAAGTATATGCCACTTTACTTAATCATTATTATTATTAGCACCGCGTCTTACTACCTGTTCGGGTTGTACGCACTTACGCTAATGTGTAATGGTAGGGTGATTGTGAGATGAAATGAAGGACCTACAGTTTAACGTGGAATCCGAACCACGGTGGAGGCCTGGCATTCCCCACATTCACAAGATGTCATGTCAGAGGTGAAGGAAGGGTTTGGTAATCAGATAAATCTGTGCCGGACCCGAGGATTGAACCCCGGCCGCCAGCACAGAAGTCTGACACCTTACCCCTAGACCACCAGGTCACCCTTTTTCTTAATCGAAACTCGTATTTGGACTAGAAATTGAGGATATTATCCATGTTTTAATAAAGGCAAAAACAACTAATTGGTTACTTTTAATTTCAGTCTATAACTAACATTTTTGGAGAAAAATCCTTTATAGGTTTATCAATATGAGATGAATTTTAATAGGGCTCTATTCTGACGATAGACGAACCAAATACAAACGTATTGGACTCAGTTTATTGCAATTTGTGACCTGAAGAGTGTTTACATACATACATACATACATACATACATACATACATACATACATACATACATACATACATACATACATACATAACATTCATACATACATACATACATACATACATACATACATACACACACATACATACATTCATACATACATACATACATACATACATGCATACATACATACATACATAGAGGCTTACATATTATCATTGTAAAACTGCACAGGGCAAACCTCTTTTATCTTTCTTTACTTCAAGATGAAATTCAATCGATGCCAAATTTTGTCTATATGTATCTCTAAGTCCTCTATTTCAGAATGTATACACTTTTATGTGGACTGCTATAAACATTTATGGATTTAGCTCATTTTATTAAAGCACTTACGCGAAAGTGGTCTTAGTGAGAATAGAGTATACACCTATATAACTTCGCTTTGTTAGGGGTATGCAATAATCTGAAGCCGAGTTTTGCCAACATTTAAAAAATTTCAAATTAGCTATCCACGCCTTACTACCCGTCCGGGCCGTCCGTATATTTACATTAAGGGGGTAGGTATGAGGAATGCAGATTTTAGAGGAAGTGTGTTCATATTTGCGTGGGGGGTGAGTTAAAGAACCCTTATGGAGGAAAAATACACCCCAACGCAGCCTACCACAAACAAAACCTTGAACTTGACATTAATTGGAAAACCAAACATAACGCTAATGTTATATCTAAAGATTGACTGAACATTATATTCCATAATATTTAACTAAACAGCAATACAAGGGTGTTGTTATTGAATCAGATCTGGGACGCAATGTTTCGATTTCAATCAGCTAAATTTCATCTTCATCATCCTTTTAAATTATAGTAGATAGTTTATATCCCTTATATTTATATAAGTGATATATATATACCACTTATATAAATAATCTTAAATCTTAAATGACTTATATTTATAAAGAGAGAGAGAGAGCAGGTATCTTAAAATACAAAAATCAAAAGTACTTTTTTTTATGATGCAGTGATAAAACGCCAATTAAATTATAACTAAGAACAAAACAATAAAGTCTGAATATATGTGGGTCAAATATTTTAATAAAACAAGCCTTTTCTGTTGTGAAATGATATTAGTTTTAATGGTAACGTGTAAAAAAGTATCCCTAAGTTTACGCTTAAAAAATAAGCCACTTAACATTATATTTATTTACGATAGCGTTTATTTCCAAGTAAGAGCATTTAACATTCTCAAGCTAGGTAATCTCTATGCAATTTCCACTATTATAAAACCATAAAACGAAGCTTCCGTTCCTATCGCTCGTTAAAATCACTATCTCCAAGCAATATCTTACCCGTCCGAACCACCATTAAAGTCCCTAATTTTCTAACCTTCCCCCAAGATCTTACTCTACAGTTTCCCTATTGTTTGGTTGTTAGCGTGATGAGGCTGTTCTCACAACATCTACTGTGCGTGATCTTTCAAGAGATACCATCATTGGCCCCGCTAAACATGACTTATTTTGTTTTATTGACTAGTTCCATCGCGTGAGCTCGAAACAAAACACTACGTTTGATCTTGGAAGAAACAACATCTGAGCTGAGCTTGGACATTTTAATTGAACATAATCGCCAATAAATCCATTCAATAAAAAAACAAATACCCTCAAAGTAGTCGAATGTTCTAAGTCATCATGGGCATCAGGTGAAGAGGAATGGCTTAAAATTGTCTCTCTCTTTCCACAAATTTGGGTACATTTCCTCTCATTATACCTTCCTCATTTCTATCTTGGTGTAAATAAATATCCGTACATCCCAGATGGGTGGTAGCACGTGATGCACAATTATTATTTTTAGTGGCAAACTATTGGAATTACTTTGTGTTTTAAGTTGATTTGATATGATTATACTCATACAGTATAAAATTATGTCTATATTATATTGGTGAGAGGAGGAGGTGGCATAATGATGAGTTACATACAATGTACTCATCACAAGACATTGTTAAGATATTCAAGTCTCTAGTTTAAGGCGGGCAGGACATCGCGAATGGGAGAATCTAGAACCACGTCCAGGGTGTTAACTGGCAAACCCTATGGAAATAAATCAATGAGAAGTCCTAGACGCAGATGGGAGGATAACATTAGAATGTACCTGAAAGAGATAGGGTGTAGGGAGGTGGACTAGATAGAACTAGTTCAAGTTAGGGATAGAGTGTAATGAGGTGGACTGGATGGAACTAGCTCAAGATAGGGATACGGCGTGATTTTTTAAGTGCAGCCATTAACTTTCTAGTACCTAATGTCATAGAGTAATTATGTTATAATATTCGGCTCTAAGACAAATAATATGTAAAAAAACATTTATTTTAAATAGTTTATGGTATGTTACCATTATAGTAATATTTACCAATAACTTTGATTTTAAACATACACCTTTTACTTAGCTTGAAGGTTCTACTGTGACCATAAAGTAAAGGATTGAATCTCATCTGGGTTTTATATGTGATTTATCTCTGTGGTTTACACATCCTCTATTCAAGCAAATGCGGATTCATTTTCACTAAAATAATCTTTCTCGTCACTACCCACTATACCGCATGGCGTTAAACGGGTATCTAAAGATTTATATTACTAAAAAACATCGTCTGGGGCATGTTCCTGGTTAAAATAAAGTTTCCCCGAAATATATTTGATAACTAAGTACTTCAATTGACTGTGCTATGTATGCCAAAGGGTAATAATTCAAACCGTTGTGTGTGACTACAGGGCCGTAGTCAGAAAAGTACTTCTGGGCTTAGGGTGGTAGGAATGAAGGGGTGTCTTACGGCATCTCATGGTGAAGTCCCCCTACAGGATATAAATGCCAAAGAGTATTTTAAACAATACAAATTATCTCTTGAAGTTTTTTTTAAATCATGGGTTCTAAACAAACACGTATTTTTAGATGACATTCTGACGGAGTATTTGTGTGAATATAGAAAAATTACACCCGGACAGGAATTTGAACCCTGGCTATTCCGGGTGTCACTTTTCTATATTTATATATTTGGGGTTGTAGGTCATTTGGATTTGGCCGTATATTCTGACACACTACTCTCTCAATAGACTAGACTGCCGGTGACGGGGGGGATCGAGCTTCGAATCTCTGTCGGATGTACTGAGGGTAGTTTTCCCTAAAACAATGCAAATACGGGTACATCTCTTCTAGATATAACCTTCCCAATCCCAAAAACCATCAGCGTAATTAGTGCCTAAACGTATAGCCTGAACGGGTAGTAAGATACGTTGCTAAAGAATATTAAAATATACATTATTAATAATACTTTATTGGGTTAGGAGTCGGGTTGAGCTATAGAAAAACGCGCCCATTCGGTACGACGCTGCCTGTAACACATTCTTCCAACTAGAACACAAAGATGTCCGTTTCCAAATCTCCCAAGTGTCGCAGTGTCCCAACCAAACATTCCAATCGAATGGCTCACCATGCCAGGGTGCTAGGTTGAACCACCGTGCGAACTAGAGGGAGGTCAAGAGGTCAGTTCGTTAGTATCTCATCATACATTACTTTATCGCGTGTTTATATCCATCTCCCATGCGTTGTTACATAAGTTTATTATGCATGGCAAATGCAGGAGAGCTTGTATATATTAACGACCGAAGGAGAAAGTGTTTAACATAAAATGCTGTTTCAAAATGTTAGAAGAGTTGACAAGTTATAACGTAACGCGGCCGTGACGTAATACAGAAGTGGTCCTGTTAATTGTACGAGTGTCATCTTTTTCTCCCTCCGTCATCATCGCCGTCGTTGATAGGTATGGTCAGGATGAAGCGCAACATTGGACTAACTCTAGTATATTTCCTGGTCTCAATTACTCGCTGTGTCTTACTACAAGCCTATTCACTGCAGTTAATAGATGCGGCCTGAATGGCGTGCAAAACTGGACTAACTCTAGTATAGTTATTGGTCTCCGGATCAATAGTGTCTTCTACTGTTGATCTTACGTTGTATTGCAGTCCAAAAAGGGAAATTACTTTTTTTTTTACTTTTGAGGTAATCATTTGCTCCTTCAATTATTTTTTTTGTACCGTACTTTAATACCTGTTCAGGTTAGCCGTATATTTACTCTATCAAAGTATGGAAAAGAAATGTAAAACTTAGAGGAAATACAACCTTATTTGCATGGAGGGAGAGCGAATAGCATTTAGAAAAAAATATCCTTCTTAAGAGTCATTGATAACTATTGCGTGAGATGTACAAAAGATTCAGTAAAGTTTGTTTCTCTTATTCTTCTAGTTTATGAAAAATTAAAACCTTTTCGCCAGGCTTAAGACCATTTCTAGTAGAGGAAGAGGACAAAGCCAAGCATAACTTGACAGAGGCATGGTAATTTTTTTTTAAATAGTAGTATTAGTCTTTGAACTAGTATCAGGGTGAAGCAATAATTTCATTATACCTAAATGCGCAGGCCCTGGTAATCACTCAACTTGTGTTTACTGACCTATTGATTGAATGCATAGCTACAGTAGCCCCATGGCTTCTTTGGTGCTGACTGACAACTCACAGCTGACATCTGACAGCTTTGAAAAGCTACCAGACCAAATTATGTATCCCCGCGCCAAACCATATGATCTGCAAAAACATGTGTTTAGCTGCTGTCCCTTCTGATGGTCAAAATTTAGGTATATACCTAAATGTTGACTGTCAGAAGTCAGCTGTGAGCTGTCAGTCAGCACCAAAGAAAGCCATGGGGATACTCCTACCATATTCATAAAATCTCTCAATCCCTCAATGCGTCTACCGGAGGGGGTCGTATATTATCCGGTGGGGCGGAAAACTTAACGACTCCTTAAGTCGCGCACACTCATCTGAGCGTAGACGAGGTACAGGTGGGTTCGCTTTGACAAAGTGGAACCGTGGCTGAGAAGATACGCCGTGATGGGTTAAGAATGAGGAGGTGGGGGAAATTTTGGGTAATGTACCCGCATTGGCGGAGAAGGAAGGTGGGACACTTTTTTCATTAAAATAAAAAAAATACCATCGTATATTCAGCTTGAATTCGAACCCCGACCTCTCATTCACAAGTACACCAAAATAAACGAGTCTGACGTTTAATCCGCGTGCCCTACCGATGCGGATGTCTGTCTATTGATCGCCGTAACTCTCCACCCACCTATAAATTAGAACACAAAGCATCCGTGGTTCCAGCTGGAAAGGGAAGGGGGCGTGATCTCTTCGTAACCGTCAGACGCTGCGAGGGGTACACATATCAAGAAGAGAATAAACAAGAGGATAGCGGGTGAAGGGACTTTCTCTCTCCTCGAGTTACAACATGGTACGCTAGACTCCGTCTTGGAAGAAGACACTGATGGCTGACCTTTGGGATCTTGGGGAGTTGCGCGGGTATCTCCCCCTCCGACAGTTGAGTAACAGAGGCGAAACTCCTCAAGGACATGCTCCGCTGCGTGACGATAAGTATCGGAGCTGGTGAACTGATAAATATGCTAACAAAGGTTTCAACCAGTGACCCACATATTTCAAGTTACTAAAGTCCACGTGGACTAGATCTTTCTTCTATAACAAGATTATGACATCCTAGAAACCACAAACTAATGGCAGAACTGAATCAAGGGTGTGTGTTTTGGAGGCCCAGACACCCCCCGTAGTCCCGAAATTATCATCAAAGATGTGTTTTTGTATTTCTTCTAAATGTAAGTCAATAATGTATTAAAGTCGTTTCATACATAATATCTTCAATTCCAATTATTCTTTAAATAAACTTAAATACTGTTTCAAGAGAAATATAGTCTACTGTTGAAATAATTCTTAACATAGATTGTTGGTGGACTACCCCAACGAGCCATTAAATGTAGAAGGCCCCCTTCCAATCTCCCACCCCTAAAATACAACTCCCACTAGAGGCCTAAAGCATTTAAAACGGTCGCATGTACGTAATAGTTGTTGGTTCTAATAAGCTTATGAAATATCACTGAAAACAACCGCTTGCACAATCAATTATAATACTCCTATTATTCATGACAGAGAAAACATGTTCTTAATTTTATAACACAATCGTACATTCTTTCTAATCCAGTCTATTATAATTTAAAACAAAATTTTGAAAAATACATTTTCAATAAACTACTCTTAAATGGGTGTTTCTACAAAAAAGAAAATGTTAAATGTTTTATTTATTATTTAAAACCCTTCTCATACACCATTTTGAATAAAATCATTAAAACTGTTTTTGAAAAATTTGTCATTACTAAATTATTATTATTATTATTAGCACCGCGTCTTACTACCCGTTCGGGTTATACGCACTTACGCTAATGTGTAATGGTAGGGTGATTGTGAGATGAAACGAAGGACCTACAGTTTAACGTGNTAAATCTTTGCCGGGACCGAGGATTGAACCCCGGCCGCCAGCATAGAAGTCTGACACCTTACCCCTCGACCGCCAGGTCACCATCATTACTAAATTACGATTATAATAATATTTCTCCTAAATAAGAACACAGTTGTATTTTCGAACTAAAACACTTCCCAGATATTCATAATGAACAATTTTGGAAAAGTTTCAAAATTTTAAATATAATTACTCAGTAAACGACCATTAACTTTATAGCTAGAAGAAAAATCACGATTTCTGCGTGATACCTCGGACGGCTAGTAAAATGGGCTGCTAAAAAATCATGATTTGACCTCAAGATATGACCATAAAACATGTCATCATCAACTGTTTTCAACCTGTGGTCGGATAAGTTTAGTAAAATTTCCCATGCCCAAGTGTCAGTTTACAATTTAAATAAATCTAAATATCAAGTCTGAACAATTTTTATAAAACCGTTTTAAGCTAATGCTCTGATTGCATAGAGGCAGAGATATTTGAAAAACCCACTTATGTTCGGGGACAAATCAAAATCAAAATCCATTATAATAACAAGGGGAAATATAAAATGTTCCTGTAAACAAGACTTTCTTTACATGATACAGTAAAATGTCTCAGTACAAAGTTAAATGTATATATGTTCTTGGTGACCTGGCGGTCTAGGGGTAAGGTGTCAGACTTCTATGCTGGCGGCCGGGATTCAATCCTAGGTCTCGGCAAAGATTTATCTGATTACCAAACCCTTCCTTCACCTCTGACAAGACATCTTGTGAATGTGGGGAATGCCAGGCCTCCACCGTGGTTCGGATTCCACGTTAANCTTCACCTCTGACAAGACATCTTGTGAATGTGGGGAATGCCAGGCCTCCACCGTGGTTCGGATCCCACGTTAAACTGTAGGTCCTCCATTTCATCTCACAATCACCCTACCATTACACATTAGCGTAAGTGCGTATAACCCGAACGGGTAGTAAGACGCGGTGCTAATAATAATAATAATAATATATGTTCTTGCTAAGTGCACGGTTACTTAGTGCGCTGTTGCACGGTGATTGAGGTGTCCAGGCTGTAGCTAGGTGAAGGAGATGAGCTTGTTTGTGACATAACAACATTCCGGAATCCCAACATGTGGCCAATACGAAGCGGACGGTGGCGAGTACACACGCACACACGCACACACACGTGTGCCTAAGGGAACGATTCGTTCCACACGACAGTCGCCGTTGATGATGCGATGGCGTTCGATAAAAAAGAGAGGGAATCGACGTTACGAGTAAATGAGAGATTTCTGAAAGTGTTTGATAGTTGCTTGTATTGGTACTTCATAGAATTACAAAGGTCAAATTGAACATCGGAGGCGAACACCTTGGATTGCTAAACCACTTGACTAAACGCTGGGTTGTAGAGATAGCTGATTAAATAGGTTGTCCAATCGTTTATCAACCAATTATTCGAGTATACTTGTCATGCATGACTCATTTCCGTGTTGCTTTACTCTTCAATAGATGTTTTAATTATTTTTTAAATAATAAATTAATGTATTTAATTTCTGTTTCCTTGAGATGCTGGAATAGCAATGTATTTAGTTTCAAGTGCGTCTACTTTGGTAGCTACAGTCAAATTATTATTTTTTTGTATAAAAAAGGGATTTTTTATATGATACGAACATTATTTTGTGAACAAAATTGATAACATTTACTATTTTATGAGTGATATTTTGTATTTTTATAAATATATTCTCTTTTTTTTTAGAAAAAAGTATATTAGTAAATGTTATAATATAAATTAAAAGAAATTAAAACAGTTTAAAGTGAGTTTGAAAATAAATAAAAAAGAGACCAAACTAAACTACAAATTAATAAAAACAACCAATTATTTAGATTTACTGTGTTTTATTTAGGTCATGTGAATTAAAAGTCTGCGTAATATTGGAGGACAAGGCATAGATGTTGAATATTATAGCTTGTGTTACAATCTGTTTTTGTCCATCTGTTCTTTTCCTGTGCTTTTAAAATACATATTGTTTTATTAATAATAACTTAACTTTTATTTGTTCAGTTTCAGAAGAAAATCTGAGATGATCCGCCAACTAGCCGTGTCTGTCCTGCTTATTGGTGAGTGGAATAAAAAATAAACCCTAGTTTAGCCATCCCACGTCAAAACAGTCATCTGATAGTTAGGAAACGAACAGCAACCTTAAAGTGCCGTCAGCGCTGCAAGAATTGGTTTTATTTTTATGATTCATACCAGTACAAGCCCAAAGTAAGCCCAAGTAGGGGCAGTCCATTTAACTGATAGCTAGAAAAGTACTTCAATTCCTTAAAAATATCGTTTTAGAGTACAATTTTTTTTTATTTCAAACGTTGTTTGAAAGTCACTAAATGTAATCATTTGTAGAAATAATTCTTATTTATTTGTTCCACAAAACTATTTATTTAATCAAAATAGTTATCAAAAGAATAGATGTACTTTCATGTATTCATGAGTTTGTTCGTGTTATCTGAAGCTGTCAGTTTTGAAAAATAACACTAATAATGTAAAATTTGTTCATTGTTGACCGCAAAGTATTGTATTTCTAAAAGGTTTCTTCCTATTAAATCATACTATACAAGCTGTAAGTCTTAAAGTTTGACATGTATAATGTATCTCTTGTTTCAGCGTTAGCATACGTCTATTCGCTGCCTGCTCTGCACAGGGTGAGTTGCACGACGACATAGTTCCATCTATAGAAGAGGTTTTATTCTCCATTAACTTAAAATGTTCCTTGTATTGGTACCAAGAGCGATATCCGAGTGGTATAAGGCAGTGATTTCTAACCTTTTATTAATCGGGGCCCCCTAAATATCCTAAAATATTCTCGCAGCCCTCTAGTTTCTACTAACATATTAATCATTAGGATGTATTCTAAAATAGTGGCTTTATTTACTGGTTATAGTAAAAGCAAATAAAACACTTACCTAAATATATTTAATAAGACCTCTGCTGTCGAACACTTTCCAATAATTGGTCTATTCTTGTTTCAATTGTATTACTTAATGCCAATAGCATGCAGGAGTCAATTCAGAATCGATTTCACTGCTTAATTCTAATATTGAACATGGTCGAAAATACCTTTTCACATAAAAAGTAGAAACAAAGGACAGCAAATTTTGAATGGCGATGGTAAATATATGGGGGTTATTTGTAATATCCGTGATTTCTATTATCCATGCTTCCCCTCCCCTACACTACCCCTGAAAATCAAGTCTACTGTACTTAAATGCTTGCGATCATCGAATTCTTTCTTCCGAAACTTAAAATTTAAGATAATTTACTTCAGTAATAAGCAAATAACATTTTTATTTATC
>CABFOV010000283.1:0-10603 GCA_902141375.1 Timema poppense
AAAAATAAAGTATCTATAGACACACGTGTCTATACCTTTAATTTATTTTAAACTATAAAGCGTTGTGCTCGCTTCAACTTGAGAACCCCAGTGTTCTCCCACTCCCGCCGCCTCGCCGGGTTGTCACACCTCCAGCTCACATGTCTGCAATCCAGTCTTACAGACCTCGTTGAGGAGCTCACTGACAGCTTCTCTTGGACTGAGTTTGTTGGAGACCTCTGGAGGGGGACGTTGGAGCAAACCTTATCAATACCGCAGGACTGGTCGTGAACCAAATGGACGTGATTGGTTCTGAAACCCAAGGTTGGGAGGGAAGGCTGAGCCGCTATGCGGCCCCCCTTGGAAATAGGTGGCATCCTGGTTTACAGGCTTTCAAGCCAGAAGAGCTAACGCCAACAAAAAGTTTTGTACGGGGAACATGGTACATGTCTGAGGCCAGAAATAAACTTATTAACGTCGGTCCCTATTGGAAAGCACCTTTTCTACAGTCAGAACCAAGTGTATGGATATCAAGACACTCGGTGTTGTGATTGGTACGCTTCCTGGTCACTATTTTTGGAACCTTGGATTATATACTGGCAGATTATGGCTGAAATATCATTTACATGGGAGTGCAAGGTGTCGTCCTGCCTTCTAAATGCGCTCCAGGTGTTCACCTAGAGCCTCAGAAATTTGTCCGACGAACGTCTCACACCCTCCGGGGAAGCCTTTCCCACAAACCTGAACTAAACTCGGGACGGACGTTTCGGTGACTAGTAGTGGGAATCCCAAAGGTGCCAACGAGATACAGTAAGTCGTAAAGCGTGACCGTCTGCGAAGAAATACCTCACAGTCAACAAATGACACCACAATGACCTTCACAAAACCATGAACGCACAGAAATGCCAACTTTTCTAACTCTGACGCCAACCCGGAAACAACCTACATGAAAACTGACCACGACGGCAACGGATCATTCACCCTATCGACAAACTCAGACGTAAGAGGAAATGTAAGAACACAGACAGGACACAAGCAAGAAAAACAATCACCACAGTCGACAACCAATACACAAAACTGAACGCAGACACACAAATAAACAACGACACACCCACAACAAAGACGGTCGCCAACAAAAAGAAGAGACTTCCCCCAATAGTGACGGTAGGGATCCAAAATTACAAAAAGATCACCGAAATTGCAAGAAAACACTGAGACAACATGAGTCAGTTACATTAAGGACGGACTTAAAATACAGACCACCTCGACCCACGACTTTAAACTAGTGCAAACCCTCCTCAAAGAAATGAATCAAGAGTTTTACACATGCTCACTGCCGCGAGACAAGCCGGTGAAAGTAGTAAAAAGGGGACTGCTACCAAACATGGACCCTGAGGACATCAAATCAAAGTTAATCGACCTAGGATACCCAGTGACTGACTTGCGCCAGTTTAGCCGAAAGGCAGAAGTGACCCACACCACGCAGACTGTGACTCTATTCCCGACATTTTTTGTCTCGCTAGCTAAGACCGAAACTCACACCACAATCTTTGAAGTTAGGTACCTAAATCAGACTAGGGTTAGGGTAGAATATGACATCCCTCCCCGAAACACGATTGTGCAATGTCACAAGTGTCAGCATCATGGGCATGCGAAGAACAACTATTCGAACATTCCCAGATGCGTGAAGTGTCTCGGAGCACACCTCACCCCCAACTGCCCCAGAAAGGACAACACGACACTGGAAAGATGCATCAATTGCAAGGGCCCACACACAGCCAACTACAGCAAGTGTCCGGTATACGTGCAACTGTTGGAGGCCAGGACCAACAAAATCAACGGATGATAGCCGCGACCCACGAGGACGGCGCCCCGACCTACACCGGTAATTATCCTCCTATCCCTCGCACCCATCAAATCGTCCCTCCGACCAACCAACCACTCTTGGGCCCATCATCTAAGCAAACAGCAGAGGCCGCATCTACTTACCACTCATATGCCGATGTTACGGAGGGGCGCAACAGACGACCACAACAATAAAACACCACTTCCTCACTCGCAGATATAAAAGACTTCATCAACCTGCTCAAGGACCTAAACATTTTCAAGATACTCGCACACTTCAGACCATACCTAACTAGACTCAGAGAGGCGACCGACAAGACTGAAAAGATGATGATACGTCTAGAGGGAGTGACCGAATACTTCTCGACCGACTATGACTAACGTAAACGTGACTGTGACGAAAAACATACTTCGGGTTTTTATATGTAACGCGAACGGGGTACTCACGCAAGCTAAGGAACTAGAAGCTATTTTTAAAACTTACTCAATAGATATTTCCCTAATAAACGAGACTAATCTAAATCCAGGAAAAAATGTCTCCTTTTATGGCTACACTATTTATAGAAACAATAGGCCCCAAGACAGGGAAGGGGGCACGGCTATCTTGATAAAGACCCATCTACCTCACTACTCACATCAATTTCAAAATCTCCAAAATATAGCAGCTAGCAGATTAAATGTAAATACTAGCGGTGGGAGTGTCCGGTTCACAGCCATATACAAGATCCCGACTAAGACGCTACTACCACAAGACTTAGACGTGATCATAGACGCAAACAAACTGTTTTTGGTGGGCGATATTAACTCACAAAACATCATTTGGAACAGCCGACTAACCACCGGGAACGGACGAATATTAGCAGACCACGCAGACGCACATGACTACGTAGTTGTTGCCCCATACGAACCCACATTTTATCCCTCGAACTATCTACAGAGACCCGATAACATAGACGTGACATTGACCAGCATTGGTGTAACCACTGAGGATATGACGGTGTTAAAGGAACTAGATTCTGACCACAATCCTATATTGTGTGAAGTTAAAACTGACACTAACCTAGAGATAAGGGGACTCAAACAAACAACAGAAACTTGTGACTGGGACGAACTTAGGCGGACACTAGAGGATACTCTACCTGAAATACCATATATATATATACAATAGAACAGGCTGACACTACACTATAACTATTCACGACCACAGTGCGGGAAGCCTACAGGGTAAACGCCACTAGGACCCCCATACAACACGACTTCTGATAAGAACATCTGGATTTGGACTTTCTTATAGCCCAAAAATGGGAAACGAGAAGGGACTGGCAGATATACAGAACCCCACACCACAGGACGACCTACAACCGACTTAGAGCCCAAGTGAGGAGAAGAGTCAAGGACATCAGACGAAAGAGATGGGACACTTACGTCACCGAGGCCGCACTTGACAGAGACA
Source organism: Timema poppense (assembly GCA_902141375.1). NCBI lineage: Eukaryota > Metazoa > Arthropoda > Insecta > Phasmatodea > Timematidae > Timema > Timema poppense. The sequence continues at coordinate 3,278 of CABFOV010000283.1, forward strand.
AGTTGTGGAAAGTAACACCACAGCTCAGGAGGACTACCAGAAATAGGACCGTACCAGCTATCCACGGGGAACACGCATGGTTTACGAAAGCACAGAGATGGCTGAAGCCATACCCGAGGTTTTAGAGAAACAGTTCAAACCAAACGACGAACCACAAGACCACGACTTTACCAGAGACGTGACTAGAACAGTCAGAGACTATCTGGAAGGACCAAATGACACCAGGGCAGAGGTAATAACTCTGGACGAGCTCACCACCACTATAAAGTACCTACCTAGGAGAAAGGCGCCAGGACATGACCACCTGACTAACGAGATTATTAAAAAAAATGCCAGGGAGAGTGGTAATAGCGCTATTGGCACTACTAAACGCACTATTGAAGCTTTGCCACTTCCCGACTGACTGGAAGATGGCTATGGTAATAACAATCCCCAAATCAGGTAAAGATCCAATGTTCCCTCAGAAAAGAAGGCCGATTAGTCTACTAGAAACTCCGAGCAAATTATATAAGATACTAATTCTCAATAGACTGAAACCAATAAACGATAGGCTAGGAGTTATTCCAAACCTTCAGTTCGGATTTAGAAACCACCATTCCTCCACCCATCCCGCAATAAACATAGTAGAAGACGTAACTGACGCATTTAAAGAAAATAAATGCGTAATAGCGATCTTCCTAGACGTCGAGAAATCTTTCGACAAAGTTTGGCACCTTGGACTTATTCAAATATTCATAAAATTCAACTACCCAAAATTTTCAATCTTCTTGATAGCCAGCTTCCTCAGACGTCTAACGTTCCAGGTGATTATGAACGGCAAGAGATCGCAGACACACACTATTAAAGCAGGGGTACCGCAGGGTTCATCCCTAGCACCGCACTTATATAACATTTATGTAGCAGACATTCCTACTCACGATCATGTTCAGGTTAGACTCTTCGCCGACGACATCATGCTCTATAGAGCTAATAGAAACATAAGCTACGCATCAATTGCAATGCAACGATATCTCCTCCTCCTCCAGGACTGGCTTTCCAACTGGAGAATTAAAGTAAATCCCACTAAATCAGCAGCTGTAATCTTAGCTAAAGGTAGGAAACCGTTCCCCGCCTCACTTACCCTATTCGACACAGAGATCCCGCTCCAAGACGAAGTCAAGTACCTTGGGATCACAATAGATAGGAAACTCACCTGGAGGAGTCATATGGATAAGACTAATAGTAAAGCAATGGCTAGATTCATACAACTGTACTCACTTTTCAAAGGAGGGCAGCTCTCAATTCCCACTAAAATACTACTATACAAGCAAATAATTCAACCCGCAATTCTTTATAATTGTGTAGTGTGGAGCTATGCCTCCAAAGCACACACTCGCAAACTTCAGTTAGTACAAAACAAAATATTAAGGACACTCACAGGAGCAGACAGATTCACTAGTAATGCCGAAAGACACACGATGACAAACTGCCGCCAACTACAAGAAATATACCAGGACTGAAACAAAAATGTGTACGATCAGACTGAAACGCACGAGAACGAACTTGTTAGAAGACTCGGAAAGTACGACCCGACTGAACCACGACACCATAATTGAGCCAGGCTGGCGTAGTTGAGCATCTATTTATTCTATATAAATGTCTAATATAACTTAAAATAAAAAATAAATTTATAAAAACCCTAGATGATAGGCCTAGAAAAAAAAGTATAAAAATCTAGATCAAGCATTCACTGTAGTATAGAAATAAACTAATATTTGACAATCAACTACGCCAGAACGACAGCGGAATCGCCGGCAACCCACCACCCCAACTTAGACCCGACCTTCACATAATCGCACATTTCATGCCATTACTACCTTAGTCACGGCCGGACACCACTGGGATAACCGGCTAGGATTTTTACGAGTCAGAGGATAATATTGGCCCCAGATGGTGAATGTAAATGTATCCACCTCAGATCAAATCCCAACAAAAGAACATTCTACCAACCCCTCGATAATTACCTTTTCCACGGCCGAATTCCACTGGAACAACCGACTAGGTTTTCTACGAGTCAGAGAATAATACTGGCGCCGCTGTTGGCCCCAGATGGGGAATGGAAATGTATCCATCCAGTTCAAACTAGATCCCAAGGAAAGTTAAATCCTTCCAATCCCTTTCCCGGAAAACGATTCTCATAATTCACCCACAATCCACCATCATACCTTAAACACATACTCCCCCATCCCAAGAAAATATAGTCCTCTCCATACTCTAAACCCTGCACAATCACTTACTATCACCAATTTCACCTCAAAGGGTTATTTAATAATACACCTGTATTTCTTTTACAGACTCATTTCATTGGTTTCATTTCAAGGTATTAAATTTCATTCACGAGGTTAAGAGTCAAGATAGTGACTCGGTACTCAAAGAGAAAAAATCAGCTCTTTCTAATATGACCTAGATTGGCGCTTCTGTCAATTTGTATATTCTTAGTCGGGCAACAGCTGAAAGAAAATATCATTCATGGGAGTGCAAGATGTCGTTCTTCCTCCCTTGCATGTTCCTAGAAAATTGTCAGGCAATTGTCTCACACCCTCCGGGGAAACCAAATTTCAGTCACTCACAACTTAACTAAACTCGGGATGGATGTTTCGGTAGTTTGCTGTAGTTGATCCTAACGGTGCCAACGAAGCTACAGCGTGCCGTAAAGCGTGACCGGCTGTGAAGCAATACCCCGCAGCCGGAGTCCATCTTACGGGAGACCACCCAACACCACAAGCCCTTCCACACAGCACAGAGTGGGGCAAATAAGCCTTCCCACACTGGCCACTAGCCTGCCCTTTTCAGGGTTGAGCGAAATGGCCGCCCCCAACCATTCAAGACAGAAACCCACGGACACTGACATGACCTACTCATCGACGGAAGCCTCAGACATGGAGGCCGACACAAATGGGCAGGGAACCTTCACACTGGCAGACAAACTAGGACGCAAACGAAAATTCCAACCCCACAAACAACCTCAAACAAAAAAATCTTTGACAGTAACAAACAAGTTCGAGGCCCTGGAAGGGGCCCATAGCCAACTATCCACACAAGACGACCAAGCGCAACGAATTAAACATGACCCACCACAAACGTCCACTACCACAACCAAGATACGTTTCCCACCGATAGTCACACTAGGCACTCAAAATTACAACCACATCACCAAAATAGATAAAGAGATGGGAAACGACATTAAAATCACTTTCATTTTAAATGGGCTTTAAATTCACACTACCATCAAACAAGACTACGGACTGATGCAACACCTACTCAAGGACCTCAAACAAGAATTCCACACATATACACTACCTAAGAACAACCCAGTCAAGGTAGTCATCAAGGGGTTCCCTCCCAATATGGCCACCGAGAACATCCAACAGGAGATAATGGGGCTAGGATACCCCATCACTGACGTAAGACAATTCTCAAAAAAGGCACAAGCAGACAACACCACACAGACAGCCACGCTACTGCCAACTTTCCAAGTAACTATCGCCAAGAACACAGACACATCCAACATTTACAAAATAGAATACTTAAATTACACAAGAGTAAAAATTGTTCTATACATCCCACCCGTAAAACACCATTGCACAGTGCCACAGATGCCAGAGATACGGACATACAAAAAAACAACTGTCAAAAATATGACTGCATTACCGTCATCACTACCATAATCTACAAAACCTAGAAGCAGCAGCAGTAAAAGTAAACACAAAAAAGGGGGAGTGTCCTATTCGCGGCCATATATAAGCCACCGACAAAGACTTTACTGCAACAAGACCTAGACAAAATAATAGACTCCGACATAATATTTTTAGCAGGGGACTTTAATAGCAAACATCCAAACTGGAACAACCGTATAACTACAAGGAACAGGAGAACACTAAACGAACACGCGGGCAGTAACGACTACATAGTAGTAGGGTCTGGCAAACCCACATTTTACCACTCAAACCCTCTACAAAGGCCAGATACCATAAACGTGGTCTTGACCAACATGGGCCTGACGTTGAAGGAGCATACCGTTCTCAAAGAACTGAACTCTGACCACAACCCCATGTTGTGTGAGATTACAGTAAACACAGACAGAGAAATAAAAGTGCATAAACTTCTTAAATCCACGAGCGACTGGAACGTATTTAAAAACACAATTAATAACGCATTACCCGAGAACATCAACATCACAACAGCGGAAGAAGCAGACGCAACTCTGCAACTGTTTACAAACACAGTAAAGGAGGCCTACAGAACCAACACAACTAATGAGACAATAAAACACAACCTACGGCTCCAGCATCCGGACCTTGACTTTCTAATCGCTGGAGAGGTGAGGAGAGAATGGCAAAGGTACAGGACACCACAACATAGAACAGCTTTCAATCGCCTTAGAGCGCAAGTAAAACTCAAAGTAAAATCAATTAAAATAAACAACTGGAACAACTACGTCACAGACGCAGCACTGGACTCCAGAAAAATCTGAAAAATAACAAAACCATTAAAATCCAATAAAAAACAAACCGTTCCAGCTATACACGGCGAGCACGGCATGGCCTACACAAGCTCAGATAAATCAAAAGCCATAGCCTTGACGCTATAAATACAATTTACCCCTTACAATAACCACAAAGATCCTTATTTCCTTAGGGATGCCAAGAGATCATTAAGGGAACACCTAAACAGACCAATATTAGCACAGGCAGACCCAATAACATTTGATGAACTAAACCACACAATAAAAAACCTACCAAAAAATAAATCGCCAGGCCACGACCGACTGTCAAACGAGACAATTAAACAACTACCACCAAAAGCCATACTGGCGCTAGTTACAATATTCAACACCCTACTCTCACTGTGTCACTTCCTCGACGTATGGAAACTGGTCAGGGTAATAACACTCCCCAAACCTGGAAAGGACCCAATATTTCCTCGAAACAGAATGCCAATTAGTCTCTTCACCAAAATATTCTAAAAATTAATACTACAAAGACTAAATCGCTTTAGTGAGACCAGAGATATAATTTCAAACCTACAATTCGGATTCAGGGAAAAACACTCCACTATATATCCAGTTATAAACCTAATCGAAGACGCGACAGAAGCTTTCGCAGAGGAAAAAACAATAGTATCAACACTTATAGATGTTGAAAAGGCTTTTGACAAAGTTTGGCACATAGGTCTGATACAAAAATTAATCAAACTTGGATACCCTCATATACACTATCGCCAGTTTCCTTACACAGAGAAAGTTACAGGTAGTTATGGAAGGCTCAAAATCCAACACACATGACATAAAGACAGGGGTGCCCCAGGTATCTACAGTCTCACCACATCTGTACAATATATACATCTCGACATCCCAACGCAAGCAAAAACTAAGGTTAGACTTTTTGTTGACGACACCGTTATATACACCATCAACAAAAACATTAACTATGCTAGTCTGGCGATGGAGAGGTATTTAGTTAATTTAAAAATAAACTGGCTCACAAACTGGCAGATTGAGGTCAACGCTGCCAAATCTGCAGCCATAATCATAAGTCGTAGAAACATCTACCAGCACCGCTCACACTATTTGACACAGAAATACCCTTAAAAAAGGAAACTAAATATTTAGGTATCACAATATATTCTAGACTGACTTGGAAGAAACATATCGATGACATTAATCAGAAAGCAACAGGTAGGTACGTTCAATTATACCCACTACTCAAGGGCCGGGAGCTAACCATCCACACAAAAACAATTTTATACAAATCAGTGATCAAACCAATAATATTATACAACTGTCCAATATGGAGCTATGGGCCTAAAATTCATACAAAAACTGAAAACAACACAAAATAAGATACTCAGAACAATAATCGGATCACCCTGGCGCACTTGAACTACATATTTACACACAATGGCCAACTGTAGACAACTCCAGGAAATCTACAAAGACCACAACAAAAGACTGTACGAACAGACAGATACCCAAACTAATGAATTAGTCAGGGACGTAGGACGCTACGACCCTACTGAACAAAGACACTACAAACGACCGAGACTGGCTTAATATAGAATTAACTAATTAAATGTATAAAAATAAAATAACTCCCAGTTGATAATCCTGAATGAAAATAAATAAAATAATCAAAAAACAAAGACCCATAAAAGCAAAAAAAAATGTAAATAATTAAAAAACGTTAGCTGTAAATTCCTAGTTTGAAAATAAATACATTAGATTAGTAAGAAAACCCCACAATTAGAGATAACAAACTAAGCAAGACAGTTAGCGGAGCAGTTTTCCAACCGCTTCCCAGCCTTACCTCATCCCATTTCTTATCCCAACGCAAAATCCAATCACTCATTTCAAGGAAACCTTTGTGCCAACAGGAACCCTTAGGTAAGCAGGTCTGACCTTCACATAGAGCCTTGAGTTTGCTGTAGCTGAGGATATGGGGGGCGGGAGGGGGGGGAGGCTGGCCCATTAAACCCATCCCTTATCCTTCCATACCATATTCACATCCTAAATCCCACCCCAACCTTAAAACCTAGGTATCTTACTCACCATCACATTCAAGAAATCAAACCCTCCTCATCCCAGGAAAAGAAAATTCTACCCACACCCGAGACCTCGCACAATCACTAAATTACACCTCGCAATGCAAAGTACATACCAATACACCTGTTATTTTCTTACGGCTTCATTTCATAAGGTTTATAATTTCATTCATGAGGTTAAGGGTCATGACAGTGACTCGATACTCAAACAACAAATCAACCCTTTTTCTTGATGAACTGGGTTGACGCATCTATCAATCCAGAGATTGAGAGTCGGGTAATAGCCGATCGGCTAAAGATTATTCTTGGTGGCAGTACTGGGATGGACTCTTCTCACATCATCGATGTCATGTAAGCATCGAATTTTGGGCTTATTCCGCATAACATTTCGTCACCGGTCATTGTTTAAGCCGTCATTGTCAAGTCGATTTTGTTTTGGGCGTATTAATTTTTCACGCTGAAAATCTTTCTATTTAACTTAATTTTTAAAGACACGAGGAATTTATTTAAAGACTAATTGTTTCTGGGGTTCTCCCTTTGAATGATTTGCTCATATTGATATTAGTTTTTGAGCTTCTCTCGTAATAAATTAAATTTTGGGCTTAACCTTTTAGAAGTTTATAATGTATTGTTTATATTAAATGTTTGAGGTGCTTCGTAAATAATGTTTTCCGGTCTTCTCCCATTAAATGGTTTGTTCATTGTTATTGGTTTAAGAGCTTCTCTCTCTCTCTCTCTCTCTCTCTC
>CABFOV010000283.1:15380-52405 GCA_902141375.1 Timema poppense
TTTTTTTTAATTCTAGCCTTCCACAATTAGGAGATGTGCCCACCAAACACCCCCTGAAATTATTGGCTAGCTACGGCCTGGCTACCTGAAAATACCTGTACATCCTGAACCTGTGGCCAATACGTACGATAAAAACACTTGGGTTTGAGAAGTTATCCAACTCATTTCACGGACCTTGAGATACGTGACTCGACAAAATAACAATTTCTTGTTGGTCATCGTGTACCGCTGCTATCAGTAGAAAGAGAGATAAGCAAGAACCTGTGGCGGATAAGAGTGAGTTATAGTAAAAACATGCTAGGAGGGACGGTATCGGACAATTACTAAAATTCATAGATCTACTGTGACGTGTACTGTATACATAAATCAAGTCATGTGATCTGAAGTTGTCACTTGCGATAGCTCTTACCATCAAATCCTATTGTAAAATGGTATCGTTGTTGACCGTAATAAAATATGGTTGTGACTGTCCAGATGTATATTCTTACCGTGATCTTATCGGACACTGCTTGTGACAATGTTGACATTGCATTGTCTCTCGCTCAGACACGTTGTCCAGTCTTATTTTCGATCACTCTTAGTCTAGATTAGTCTGCTAATGATGGAAAGGTCGGAGCTAGAATCCCGGACGGATGCATTGAGGTAGTTTTACTCGGTATCTACACCCAAACGTGGGTACATTTCCTCTTAAATTCAACTTTACTAATTCCTAAAACATTAATGCGATACATTCACATGCATATAACCCGAAAATGTAGTAAGACCCGGTGAAATAAAATCTCTCCTCGTTTTGTGACGTAATCTCAATACTCATTTTATTAACAAGTTTTTTTTATAGATTATTATAAATGTGAGCTTCAAACGTCCTTCAAGGTTAGCACCGTCTAAAAAACAGTGAGATACGAGAAAGAGATAGTGGAAGGGGAAGAGTCTGACTAGACAGAGTAGTCGATAGTTCATCAGTGGAAAGGAGGGAGAATATCTCTACACAGAGGAGTCGACAGTTCGTCGGTGACAAGGACGACTGCACGGACGGGGTATTATGGGATTGCTACACAAACCCGTCGTGTTTAAAATTCTCGCCTACACTTGCTCCGTGTATTACACGTCTCTGTTCACGTTACGTGTAGCCTGGGGTTTCCTGAAGAACCCCACCAAAAGGTTCTGGAAAGTAAAGGAAAGGTTGACTCCTCCTCCATGTCTCAACGATCCGAGGTTTGGAGTTCACTCCTATATCAAGGCAAATGTAAGTGAATTGTTTACGTATGATTTGATCTGGCCCCCTGCGGCAGAACGGCGAACGAGAAATGTTACAGTTTTTATGAAATATAAATTTTTTGACCAAAATTAATCAAATATTTCTCCAGTAGCAACATAGAGTTTAGTTTTCTGCACATGCTAAGATCAACAGATCTTGAATATCTGTCAAGGGTGTCCTGGAATGTTGTCAAAACATTTTAAATAAAGAGAAAATGTTTTAACAACATTCCAGGACACCCTTGACAGATATTCAAGATCTGTTGATATTAGCATGTCCAGAAAACTAAACTCTATGTTGCTACTGGAGAAATATTTGATTAATTTGGGTCAACAAATTTATATTCTATAAAAAACTAAATAATACTTGCACTCCCTTCTGCCGCACCTTAAGGATGGTTGAAGAGACTTAATATTATACTCTCATGTGCAAACCTTCCCAGTACACCTCCTCATAGACCGCGCTTCTAGTAAACCTCCTTATAGACTGTGTCCCGGAAAACCTCTTTATAGACTCTGTTCATAGTAAACCTCTTTATAGACTCTGTTCCTAGTAAACCTCTTTATAGACCGTAATCCTAGTAAACCTCTTTATAGACTCTGTTCCTAGTAAACCTCTGTATAGACTCTGTTCCTAGTAAACCTCTTTATAACCTGTGTTACCAGTAAACCTCTTTAAGGACTGTGATCATAGTAAACCTCCTTATAGACTGTGTCCCAGAAAACCTCTTTATTGTTTCTGTTCCTAGTAAACCTCTTTATAGACCGTGATGCTAGTAAACCTCCTTATAGACTGTGTTCCTATTAAACCTCTTTATAGACCGCGATCCTAGTAAACCTCCTTATAGACTGTAGCCCAGTAAACCTCTTTATAGACTCTGTTCCTAGTAAACCTCTTTATAGACCGTGATCCTAGTAAACCTCCTTATAGACTGTGTCCCAGAAAACCTCTTTATAGACTGTGTTCCTAGTAAACTTCCTTATAGACTGTGATCCTTGTAAACCTCTTTATATACCTCACTCCCAGTAAATCTTCTTATAGACTGTGTCCCAGTAAACCTCTTTATAGACTGTGTTCATATATAAATCCTTATAGACTGTGTTACCAGTAAACCTCCTTATAGACTGTGTGCCCAGTAAACCTCCTTATATAGTAAGTTCCTAGTAAACCTCCTTATAGATTGTGTTCCCAGTAAACCTCCTTATAGACTGTGTTCCTAGTAAACCTCCTTATAGACCGTGCTCCTAGTAAACCTCCTTATAACCTGTGTTACCAGTAAACCTCCTTATAGACTGTGTTCCTAGTAAACCTCCTTATAGACCGCGCTCCTAGTAAACCTCCTTATAACCCATGTTCCTAGTAAACCTCTTTATAGAATTTGCTCCAAGTAAACCTACTTATAGACTGTGTTCCCATTAAACATCCCTAAAAACCGCGCTCCCAGTAAACCTCTTTATAGACTGTGCTCCTAGTAACCCTCTTTATAGACCATGCTCCTAGTAAACCTCCTTATAGACTGTGTTCCTAGTAAACCTCTTTTTAGACCATGCTCCAAGTAAACCTCCTTAAAGACTGTGTTCCTAGTAAACCTCCTTATAAACTGTGTTAATAGTTCACCTCTTGGTGACCTGGCGGTCTAGGGGTAAGGTGTCAGACTTCTATGCTGGCGGCCGGGGTTCAATCCCCGGTCCTGGCAAAGATTTATCTGATTACCAAACCCTTCCTTCACCTCTGACAAGACATCTTGTGAATGTGGGGAATGCCAGGCCTCCACCATGGTTCGGATTCCACGTTAAACTGTAGGTCCTCCATTTCATCTCACAATCACCCTACCATTACACATTAGCGTAAGTGCGTATAACCCGAACGGGTAGTAAGACGCGGTGCTAATAATAATAAGTTCACCTCTTTATAGACTGTGTTCCTAGGGCAGCCCACAGAGCTCAGGCGGCCTGGAGCAACGTAATTTTTGGGGGCCCTCTTTCACAAAATAATGAACATAAGTTATTTTCTCATCTTGCTCTTATCAATATCTAAGGCTTCACACAGTTGACTATAATGCCGATGATGTGTTCGGGGCTTGAATCTTACTAGAGTGTACTGAGGGTGGTTTTTTTTTCATAAATGGTTTTCCACCCCTTCTCCATGTAAATTAGGGTGCACTTCCACTTAAATTAACCTACCTATCCCTAACATATTAGCATATATATTAGTTAGTACATAGTCTATACGAATAACTTTAACGGTTACCTTTGAAACAAAGCGACACATTTAAAATATAATCGATTTATTTGTATCAAGATAATGTTAAGCTGTGTACATTATATATACATTTTCTTCAAAAATGGTTAGATTACGTTAGTAATTTTCTTGAAATACTTAAGTACGCACACTCTTATTAGTCTTATACATTTATAAACAATTTTTCGATCTTTCACTGTATCGAGCTCATCAATAATATTCTTATAACTTATTTACTTAAAAAGATTATGTTCAATACTCAAACTTAGCAAATGGTTTAGTCTATCCTCACTGTTAGGAGTCTTGAATGAATGCAAATTTGTGGAAAAACTGTTTCTTGATCCTTTTGAAACAAACAACTGAACAGTTCAAGGGCATAGCTCATATTTCCACTAACACACAAGTTCGATTCTGTCTGTATTTAGAAAAAGAGCCTAATTTATTCTATGAGATCTTCTGTTTGAAGGTCCCGAGAATATGTTACCTTCAAAGCTCTGGTATGAGTGGCTATGGCTGAGGGGTTCTCATCATCTGTTGGGTTCAAAAGAGGCGAGAATAGTGCTGACAATTCTGACATTCTTTCAGCCAGGTTACGTAATTCAGACAAGAGCAGATCTAATGTAGAAATGAACACCTGCACTTTGAATCTAGCTTATGGAGAACCAAACTTGTAGTCAACATCACCTCTCATCATATAATATTAGCCAGGTTACGTAATTCAGACAAGAGCAGATCTAATGTAGGAATGAACACCTGCACTTTGAATCTAGTTTATGGAGAGTTAAACTTGTAGTCAACATCACCTCTCATCATAGAATATTAGCCAGGTTATGTAATTCAGACAAGAGCAGATCTAGTGTAGGAATGATCACCTGCACTTTGAATCTAGTTTATGGAGAGTTAAACTTGTAGTCAACATCACCTCTCATCATAGAATATTAGCCAGGTTATGTAATTCAGACAAGAGCAGATCTAGTGTAGGAATGAACACCTGCACTTTGAATCTAGTTTATGGAGAGTTAAACTTGTAGTCAACATCACCTCTCATCATAGAATATTAGCCAGGTTATGTAATTCAGACAAGAGCAGATCTAGTGTAGGAATGAACACCTGCACTTTGAATCTAGTTTATGGAGAGTTAAACTTGTAGTCAACATCACCTCTCATCATAGAATATTAGCCAGGTTATGTAATTCAGACAAGAGCAGATCTAGTGTAGGAATGATCACCCGCACTTTGAATCTAGTTTATGGAGAGTTAAACTTGTAGTCAACATCCCCTCTCATCATAGAATATCAGCCAGGTTACGTAATTCAGACAAGAGCAGATCTAGTTTAGGAATGAACACCTGCACTTTGAATCTAGTTTATGGAGAGCTAAACTTGTAGTCAGCATCACCTCTCATCATAGAATATTAGCCAGGTTATGTAATTCAGACAAGAGCAGATCTAGTGTAGGAATGATCACCCACACTTTGAATCTAGTTTATGGAGAACCAAACTTTTAGTCAACATCCCCTCTCTCATCATGGAATCTTCGTTTCTTAAGAATCCTTGAGAAATTCAACTATGGTTTGATTCCGGAGTTCGAAGCGACTTATTTTGATTCTGTAAGCAAACTTGGCCAGGATTCTTTCAAAAATTGAATCTCCTCCACTAGGCTCTTCACATTTTGTGTTCCCTCTTCCATTGTTAGCTTAGAACTTTTAAGGACTTTGTTCCTATCATCAATGCACTGCAACACTATCCCTTATCTGAGAACAAAAGCTAACTGCTCGATATATGATACATCAGGTGTGCCACCAACGATAGTATTATAATATTTCTTATAAATACATTTGGAGCACTGTAAAAAAATATTCATTTTCTATAATCGAAATTGTAACAAACTTTTATTTTACTTAAATTACCTCAAAAAACCAGAGATTAAGAAAAGAAATAAAAATCATGCTATTAATTTTTTTTAATGAAAGTTTTTTGGGTGATTAGGACCCATTCCGTTGGGTGGCCGTGTGTGTTCCTAGTAAACCTCCTTATACTCTGCTTTCCTAGTACACCTCCTTATAGACTGTGTTTATATTAAACCTCCTTATAAACTGTGTTTCCAGCAAACCTCCTTATATACTGTATTACTTGTAAACCTCTCTTTTCCCCGCTGTTTAGAATATCGCAAATCGTGATAATGGCATTAGTTTGTTTGTAAATCTCTTATGAAAACAAGATAGGGTGGTCCTAATTCCATGTTCCATCCTAGAATTGCAGCTAAACCACCGGTACAGCTATCAGTCTCAAGGTACATTCACACAGGTGGTTATATATAGGACATTATCAAAGTCAGGGATTTGTCACAGCTGATCGGTGAAGTTAGCTTACTGCTAGCAGGCTTGGCTTTGACTCTAAACCTAAAGCCGCACTACAGGTGGATAGTGGGTAGCTTGGAGGCTAGAGGGTGGAGACTCGTGGCTAAATGGTGGATACATTCCAGCCACACTGCACGATGGAATAATCTAGGTATCAACGTAGGTCCCAGTGTGAAACTGTTGGTTGTGCGTTGAATATGTCTATCTCAAAATTTTCAAAAATACTTCTTCTCTACAATAGCTCCTATCTCAGATACGTGATGAGAAATGAAAAGAGGTCATGTGTACACGGTTACAGCTTAGATAGAGACTGTGATGGTGAATTTTTGCAAGTTAATAAGATGAGAAACTACCCAGATAGATTTTTTAAAATATGCACTGATGAGTGTAGATTCCTTTGTTCATCTTATAAGTAAAGTGCAAGACAAACTGGAGAGAACGTCTATAAATTTGAGAGAAGCAATTTCTGCAGAACAGAGCCTCATTCTCACACTAAGGTGAATTTTATTTATATTAATTTAATTATAATTTTATTTATTTTACATAATAATACAGTACAATGTTTTGTATGATAAAACAAGAGTTTATTAGATTCACAAATTCTGAAAGAAAATAAAAAATCAATTAAAATACTGTAAGGTAATCAAATTGATATTTATTTAAAACTTATTCGCTTAGTAAAGAGCAAAGAGCGTTACGTTCCTAGGATCTGATGCTCTGCTGAATAAAGTCACAAAAATTTCTTAGACGACAGATTGGTGTAGGTCGGTTGTGGTGCAGGAGATGGAGTAGATTAAGTGTGATACTGAGCACTATCAGTAGACACAGATGATACAGATGAACCACAGCAGTGTGACTGATGATATGGTTCCACCATTCCGGTTGAATTACCAGTGAAGCCCCTGATTGTACCAGAACCTTGCTGCGTTGCCTTATGCTCTGCCAAAATCAAACTTGGAATTTCTGACCAAATCCGGAGTTTTTGTGTGTATGTAAATGCCTCCATGTACGAAAGAATACTTTTGAAAAATAGCAGATCTGGGTCATTATCTATGCTAATTTCCCTCTCGGGTAGCTCTACCTTACGTTTCTCAATATCAAGTATTCCCCTGCCTCTATTTTATGTGGGTCCTTTATTTCTGACATTTAGTTTTCGTTTATTTATATTTGCTCTTTTGTTACTAAAATCAATCATTTTCCTAGCTTGAGAGCTGTCTTCATAATAATTAAGACTCAGATTATTCTTTAAATCTCTCGATTGACTTGTCGAAGCTATTGGTTTGCTTGCCATTGTAAAAGCAGAGATTGTATCAGTGCCTCTGTATTTCTTTGTTCCTACTTCTGATATGGATGAACCCAGAAAATTGTCTGCATCAAAACCATCATTGATTTCATTGACCAGAGATTTATCGGACAGTTTTGAAGCTTGTGTCAAAGCTAAGCTGTCTTCCCTCACATCATCTGAGGACATCAAAACATCCATAAGGAACAACAGCTGGCTGTAAAATGCCCAGTAACTTGTGGTTTTGATACTGGCATCACTTCCATATCTTGGTTTATCCAACTCATGGAGCTGGAACATAAAGTAAGCGCAGAGATTTTTCCATCAACTTTTGGTAACATTCACTGAAACATATAAAAAAACTGCTGTGTGGTTAGGAATGTAAAGAACAAAGATTTTACTTTTGAATGAAATTGTGTGATAAAGTTTAATTATTATTATTGTTATTTTACTTCCATATTCCTAGCAACTGGGGACTCAATTAATTCTCTTTCTGGACGTTTCAAAATGGGAAAAAACAAGAGTATTGGAAATAATTATCGACACATATACGGTTTTATGAAATAAGTTGAAAGATGAGTACATGCTAGCTCCCACAAGAAATAATGTGGTATTCTGTTGCAGATAAGTTCTTCGAAAAATTGAATTTTTCTAATTGTAATAGGTGCATTGATGGAAAACATGTACGAATGAGATCTCTGTCTAATAGTGGATCAACATATTACAAATATAAGCAATTTTTCTCAATTATTCTTCAAGCAGTTAAGGATGCTAACCACAAACTAATTGATACTGCTACTTCATTAAAACAAAGTGATGGTGGAAATTTTTGGATGTCTTCTCTCTTTCATCGACTAGAAGCAAAGAAACTCAATGTTTCAAAAGAAAGACCCCTTTCTTTTACGGATATAAAAGCACCATCTGTGCCCCTTGGTGATGAAGGATACCCTTTAGTGCCTTACTTGAATATATCTCATCCTGGCAGGGACTTAAATGATGAGAAACGAATTTTTTAACTATCAATTGAGTCGTGCAAGGAACAGTGTTGAATGCTTAATGACAGCTAAATGAAGACTGTTAAACAAGTCAATTGAGAAAATTGTACAGCACGCTCTTCAAATGGTAAAGGCAATTTGCATTTTTCAAAACTACGTTTGGACACATTATGGGTTTGAGGCCTAGAGCACTTAACAACTGGGTCGGACAACAGGTAGAAATGATGAAGACATGGCGCTGGTAAAACATCTCTTTCCAACAGTTGCACTAAGAGCCCCGGAAATATTCAAGGTATACTTCAATGGTGTTGGTGTAGTTCAGTGGCAAGTATACTAGGCTCTTCCAGTAAATATCAATCGTAAACACAATACGGCCTAAAATAATGTGTCATAATTGGTGCTGTATTTAATTTCACGATGATTTCAATTGTTTTGATTTTTTCCGCTCATAAAATTATCTTTGGCAATAAAATATTTTCCAGAATACCTAATTTTTTCCCAGAGCTATCATGTTTTCAGATAAATAACATACACTTTTTCGCACATTGCACTTCATTCCCTTCTTTCGCCCAATGTGGTTAAGTTCCTTAGAATAAGATTCTGTACTGAATACATACAAATGTATCTGAGCCCTACAATACTTATACGTAAAACCCTATTTTATATTAAAATGATAACCACAAAATAAAGATACATTAAGTCAATAAACACAAAATTTCACTTACCATCAACGCCAACTTCCTTGGCAAATTCTGTCCACAATGCTTTTAGGATATAATAATTTTTCGTCAATTCATCTGCCGGGTCCCGTATCGTTTTCTGCTGGTAAACGGCTGAGATCAGCAGTTCCTCCATGACTGAACGCATGGTGGCTAGTTTAAATTATCCAACACAACTGATTATCTCGCTACACGCCTGGTGACTTTCTAGGCTGGTTGGATAGGTTGGAGTGGGCAATGCAGTCTGTGCCATCTGGCTGCCTGTGACGGAAACGTACCTGGCATGTTACTTGGTGGTTTCTTGGCGACTCGCCACCCACTAACTTCCAAGTAAACAACTTGCACTGCTGCCATACCTTAAGGCCAGTGCTACAAATCCTTACACGCTTGGAATATAATTTCTAGTCGTGTTTTACATTCTCTATCTAGACGAAAGTTGACTTTTATTATTTTTTCTAGAGCCAACCAGTGCAAGTAACGTATATCCAGGACGGTGTGAAAACTCGTGAAAGTGTCAAATAATAAATAATAATTGAAAACGGTGTTTGAGCCTTTGGCTATTTAAAATTATTTTTTTAAATTAGGTTATACAGCAATTTTTTTAAATGTTAGAATATCGTGGAAAGAATACTCTAAAGTTGACTAGAACAGAAAATATAAAGTGTGATGGAAGAAAATCAATTTGGATTCAGATAAGGAAAAGGGACTACATATGCCATCGGGATGTTGAGATAATTTCAGATACAGTGCTGGAAGTCAAAAAAGTCTGTATGCATTGATTTCATCGACTGTAAAAAATGCGTTCTATATAGTGAGGGGTAGACACTGATAGAAATACTCAAGAAGATAGGCATAACATGGAGAGATAGAAACTGAATGCATGCCTGCACCTGGGACAGTAAGTAACGGTGAGGCTGAATGATGGGGAGACCAATCTAGTAGATATAAGAAGAGGAGTGAGGCAGGGATGCTGTTTTTCACCAAATCTGTTTGACTTGTATGGAAAGTGGCTGGCCAGGAAAGCCCTGGAGGGACTTGGAAATTTCAGTATAGGAGGATGCGTCATCAACACAATAAAATATGCAGATGATCTAGCATTGCTGGCCAAAAATAAAGAAGAGTTGCAGGAAATGATGATTGGTTATTGGATATAGGGAGATGATATGGCATAGAGATCAACACAGAGAAGTAAAAAATGATGGTGATTAAAAAAACGAAGTAACACTGAAAATCAAAATTGGAAACAAGTAGTTCTAAAAAATAGAGCGGTTCAAGTACCTGAGAAGTCTTCTGACAAAGGCTGCCTACTAGACCGAGGAAATCAGGTCAAGGATTGCCATGGCCAAAGAATATTTCGACAAGAAGAGACTACTGCTTACCAGCAAGTTGAGTTTGGAACTACTGCTGACCAGCAAGTTGAGTTTGGAACTACTGCTGACCAGCAAGTTAAGTTTGGAACTGAGGAAGAAACTGATGAAATGCTACATTTGGAGCAACGTGATGAATGGAGCAGAAGCTTGGACATTTAGGAAGAAGGAAAAGAAATACTTGGATAGCTTTGAAATGTGATGCTGGAGAATACTTGAGATCAGTTGGAAAGACAGGGTGACAGATGAAGTCCTATGAAGAGTGGGTAGGAAGAGAACCATTTTGTATATAATTCTTCGGTACAAACCAAATTGGATTGGACACATCATTAGGAGGAAGTGTTTTCTGCACGACATTATAGAAGGAAAGGTTGAGGGAAAGAGGAGCTTAGGAAGAAGAAGGATTCAAATAGTGGACGACTTGAAGGAAAGAAGAAAATTCTGGGAGGAGAAAGAGGGAACAAAGAACAGGATGCATTGGCGATCTAAGTTAACTGACAAAAGGTTGGGTAACCTAATAATAATTTTTTTTAACAAGATTCGTCAAATATAAGCTCGTTTAATTTAGTTTTGTTCAAAAGTACTAGCTAATCCCAATCAGAATATCTTGTAAGTAATGGTAATAACTAAACTGTAGGGAGTAGGAATGTTGTACAGTCAACTTCACTGTGCACATGCTCCAATGTTTCACACACATTGCCTTGTACCAATCCCACTGCAACCTTCTCCCGGGTTATTCATATATAGCACAGTTACTATTAATTAGCGCCTTGCACTTACCCCGTGTATCACCTGAATGTCCACCAAACGAAGACGAGATTGCCATATCACACATATCTTGTCATCCAACACAACCCCATTTAGTAGGTTGCAAGACGCTACTGAGGAAAAGGTTTCAACTGGAAATGCTATCTGTATGTCTCAGTGAGCTTGAGAAGAAAGGATTGGATCATTGTGTCCATCCTGTGTTAATTTCCAGACTAGGTCAAATTTTGGATTATCGTGAACTTGGTTCCAGGGCTTGCAGTTCCACTACGTGCAAAAAGGTGACGCGACGAAGCCTCTCATGGTATTTGTACATGGATTTCCAGAGTTCTGGTACTCTTGGAGGTATCAGCTGCAAGAGTTCTACAAGGACTACTGGTGAGTTTCTCATATTGATCAAGCCTAGATCTCAGCAGCCAGTATACCCGATCCCCTAGTACCATCATGAGTCAGGAGTATGTTGACTGGTCTTTTGTGTTTTCAGGGTGGTTGCTCTTGACATGCGAGGCTATGGAGACTCAGACAAACCTGAGGGAGTGAACAATTACGATATCAAGTATCTGGTGGAGGATATTGCCCAGTTCGTCAAGGAGCTAGGTGAGTGACAAGGAACAACGATATCAATTATCTGGTGGAGGACATTGCCTAGTTTTTCCAGGAGCTAGGTGAGTGTGACAAAGAACTACGATATCAATTATCTGGTGGAGGACATTGTCCAGTTCGTCAAGAAGCTTAGTGAGTATGACAAGGAGATTGATAAGAGTGAGAAGGAGCTAAGTAAGTGGGACAAGAAGATTGTTGAGTGTCACAAGGAGCTAAATTAGTTTGACAATGAGCTAGTTATGTGTAACAAGGACCTAATTTAGTGTGACAATTAGCTAAAGTTTAGTGTGACAAAGAGCTAGAGGGGCAATGTGGCAAGGAGCTAGAAGTGAGTGTGACAAGGAGTTAGATGAAAGTGATAAAGATCTAGGAGAGTATAAAAATGATCTAGGTGAGTGTGACAATGAGCTAGGTGAGGTGACAATAAGCAAGGTGAGGTTACAAGGAGCTAGTTTAGTGTGACAAGGAGCCTGGTGAGTGCTACAAGGAGCCAAGTGAATGTAACAAGTAGCTAGGTGAGTGTGGCAAGAAACAATTTTTAATAGTGAGGTAAGTGAGTGTTACAAGGAGCAAGGTGAGTATGACCAGGAGCTAGGTGAGTATGACGAGGAGCTGGGTGAGTATGACGAGAAGCTAGGTGAGTGTGACATTGAGCTAGTTGAGTGTAATAAGGAGCCAGGCGAGTTTGGCAAGGAGTTAGGTAAGTGACCTAGTCCCATATCATTGTGGTTGGCGCGGGTTTGAATAGACATTGAGCTATGCAAAAAATATAATAAGTGAAGGGATAACGTAAACTGTTGTCAAATAGCTAGCAAAACGGAGACCAAAGCTTAGTTTCAAAATTTGGAAAGGATTAGCAAACTCTTACTAGATGTTCGCAGTTATTCTAATATAAACTGAATCTTTGACGTTACCGGTACGTGAGTGCCACTGCGCGCCTATACAATTTTAATTTACATATGAGTATTAATATTTTTAAGTAATATAATAACAGCTTCAAATGTTTTCAACCATCCTTTGTTTGCTAGGTCGTGACAAGTTCACGCTGGTGGCACACGACTGGGGAGGTATCGTTGCTTGGAGGTTTGTGGACACGCATGCTCACATGTTGAACAGCTACATCATCATGGACGCACCGCGCATAGAGTCATGGATGAATATGGCAGTCTCCAATATGCAGCAGTTCCGCAAGTCATGGCACGTCCTACACTAGAGCTTTTTTCTTGTTTTTAATTCCTTCATTCGACCCCCACCACGGACCATCCAGCTATCCTCTAACGCTCTGTATAGTAAAGTACGATTATCAAGCAACATCTGCTACTGACTGAACTAAACAATACATAGTAATATATGGGCAAAAAGTGAGTTTATTTGAATATATATACAACATCTCCATGTAAAGTAATGATTTTTTCGTCAGAAGCTAGCTTGGATCCAAACAAATACGTTGGTGGGGGTTTAAATGCAACTTTCTTTAAATAAACGTTGATTAAATATTGTTTTAAAATGTGATTTTGTTTAACTTCTTCATAGAATGTTGAGCTCCTAAGTCATACACTCGCATTTAAACCATTAAAACGTGTCTAGAGTTTGAGTTATGGGTTAAACCAATCGTACACTGTTAGTATATGTAGGCCTACAAAGAATAAAAAGAAGAATATTATATGTATATATATATCAATTAGTGTAAGAAAATGGTTAGTAATTATATTCGATACATAGTGCGAAATGCATAAAGATGATTGAACTTTAACTTCTAATACGTAATTATAGCCATTTAAACGTCAGTAATCAAGCAGATCGAAATAATTAGCTTCTTTGTTTATATTCATGTTTAAAAGTTCTTGTGGTAGCCATAATGTTTGTTATCCATAAATTTTCTTTATTTTAGCGTCAATGACTAAGATTAACTAAATGATTGGAAATAAAGAATAGATATTACATTTTTACTTTGTTATTGAGAAGTAGGTCTACTATAATATCCATGAGCATAATAAAATCGGAACCAAATAAAAGTATAATTTGATTTGATGATACAAACAAAACTTAAATGTTGTAAATAAACGTATCAAAAGATGCAGAGGTTGTTTTCCGAAAGAGCCCTTTATTGAAGTATTTTTAGAAACATTATTCAGTAGTGAAAAGAAGTTAAACCTTTTCCTGTTAATAAAAGGCAATCGATATAATTAAGACATGTATACACTAAGTTTTATTATAAACTTATGCGTTTTTCTTATGAACCATACATTGTACTCTATACATTATTTACTATTAGTTATATATGAATATAAACCCAGCCTTGGTGTTGATCAAGCTACAATTACTTGCAATAAAAGTAGCTGGAGCTACAGAGCAAATTGTGAGAAGAAACCACGACGTTTTGATGTTTGCAAGAGGCGGACCAACGAACCCAAAAGGGATTTGAACATATAAAGACATAAAAAAAAGTCGCACTTTTTTAAAAAGTTCTTTTAGTCAGTTTCATAGAAATGACTTTATTTAAAACCACGAGGAGAACCGTTACGTTACGTGAACGTTAATCTGTTTTTATCGTGAGCCCAGCGAAGTCCAAGCAATACAATTCGGTCAGCTTATGTTTTAATTGGTCTATTTAAAAACAAATAGTTTAGGAATATGTAATAATAACAACTTATTTTACCCGTTTCAATACACATTTTATTTCCATACTACTATTTTTGAAGTATGTTGTATAACAATGAATCGAAAATGTGTTCCATTGTTTTCAGGTACGTGTTCTTCTTCCAAATGCCATTCTTTCCCGAGTTGTTCATCAGTATGCACGACCTTGTAGCATTCAAAAGGATATTTAAAAAAACTATTCCTGAGTCTTCTGTGGAAGCTGAAGATATTGAAGCTTTCAAATACACCTTTAGCAAGCCAGGTAACATACATAATTGTCAGTAGGTTAAAATAAGTTTAGTCGGAATAATAGTTTGAAAATAGTATTTTATAAAATCAATGCCAATAATAATAATTGGCACTTAATTTTAGGACAATATGTATATATATTTATTGTCCTAAAGATAGATACATATTGTCCTAGAAGATAGATATATATATATATATATATATATAAAAGCATTGTTATAATTTGTTAAAATAAGTGTAGGGAGTAGGACTGCCACAGTTATTGAAAGTTGTCATTCTTAGCTGGTCTGACGTAGAAACCAACTGATTAAAGAAATGTTTTTGGCATACTAATACAAGCTGTATTATAACTACTGAATTCAACAAGTTATTCAGTAAGCAGTCGTTATATCATTAATTAAAACAAACAAAAAGTTACACTTTAACTAATTCTCTCTTTTAAGCTAAACTTTGACTTTGATTTGTCTAGAATCTAGACAATGTTATGGCTCATATTTTGATTCACACTGATCATACCCTGAACTTTAGCAGGTTTATATTGCTATTTACACTATGATATATCATGAAAGCTGTCATAGCAAAGAATATCTATAGCTACCTTACAGAGTAAATACAATCTTCACTGTCCTCTGTTTCCGCTCTGTCTCTCTCCTTTGTACTTTTTTGTATTATTTTAAGGTCCTGGCGACCATTCATGAGCTACGGGGTGGGTTTTTATTATATTTTCCCACCCCTAACCTACTGAAAGCATCATTCAGCCCGCCAGGGCGTCATTGTATATCTGTGTGAAGTTTTGTTATATGTTTCTAAGTCGTGTATGTTTTCGAGAGCCCCTCGGGGCTGGTGTCAACTGTTTGTCCTCTATGTTTCTACATGTTTTTATTCATGTTTATAATTATATGTTTACAAACAATAAATAACCCTTACAAACAAACAATCTTCACTGAAAGGTAGCATTTTTACCTTGACATATTACACTATGGCCTAATCGTATAATTTGAACCATAATGGAATTGATCAAAGCAAGCTTGTTTGACACCCTTTATGGTAAACGTGGTTTATGCTTTAAAATAATTATTCAACTGTTCAATTTGTTTGACTTAATTTGTAACTTGTGGAATATACCAATGTATCTATCAAAGGGCTGTCACCCACATTAACATGCTTGTGATATTTCTGTCAGGCGCTTTGACTGCACCTATCAACTGGTACCGCGCCAATGTTCTTGAGCAGCGGATCGATAACATTAAGACCAAGAAGGACCCTGGCGTACCCGGGTTGTTCTTGTTTGGGGAGAAAGACGACTTCCTAGAGCTGGCCTACTTAGAAGAAGCCAAGGATGTTATCAAGAACTTGAAAACTGTGGTCATTGAAGGGGGCATCCATAACGTACAACAAGATAAACCGGAAGCTGTCAATAAGGTCATGAGAGACTTTCTCAACAAACATTTCATTGATATGTAATTGTTTATCATAAACATTATGTATGAGTTCATAATAATACATTCTATGCATTTCTGTGTTGGCTCCTAACAAACCCAGAAACTGATCCCAATACAATAATAATATAGGACGTTTTATCAGAACTAGTTGTTTTTTATTTCAATTGTACTCTATTTCAACGTATAGTGAGTCAAAATTGATTAAAACGTTACATAATAATGTTTAAAAATAAATTGTAGAGAGTATTAACAAAAATTAATCTTGTGTTTTCAAAACCAAACATATTTGTTATTTTGTACTTAAGTTTCAATGCCTCGCCATCCATTTGACACAAGGTTATAGCTCTCTTTAAACCTAGTTAGTTTACTTTTTATAAATGGTACGAAGACAAAATTGTGTATCTTGTTTAGTTTATTAAATCAAACATTGGCTTATTTTTGTCGATAAACTCTCTTAAATTCTCAGAAAAACAAATTATTTTGATATGTATACGAAACACTATGGTTTTAAAATGTAAACTTCAAACAAATTAATAGTAATTAAAAAAAATCATTCATTTGTGAACTATACTTAAATAAATGTTATTTTAGAAACGAATATGCAGTGTTATTTTTCATGTTAAACAAGACCCAAATATTCATTTTGAACAATGTCTTTAGTGTCATTAAAAAATTGAATCAAAAAAAATCAGCTATCAGTAAACTACCGGCAACTTTAATTTTAGAGCTGGACTTTAAAATTAGGGTTGGCTTTGAAATATTACGTATGGCCGTCTAGCTTCTTAATATAAAATTTGAACAAAATTATTTAAACCGTTTCATTTGAAGTACCTGAGGTACCACAGCTAAAGTCTGTTCAGCGTAGAAATTGTTTTCTGAAAGGCTATTTTTCCCTACCAGAAATCTATTATATAGTAGGCTATTGGTAGGAAAAAAGACCTTCCAGAGAGTAATTCCTACCGTGAATGGAGTATATGTAGGATTGTTGTAGCCATCTGGTTCTAAAATTCCCACAAAGTGTGCTCTTGGTGCAATTTCAAATATAGAAACTGTGGCACCTTAAAATGGTGATCTATAGAGCTATTTTCATGTTTAATGTAGTTAAAAGTAAATTATGTTTTAATTTCTAGAAGAACCACGTTCCAGAGATATTGAGAATATTTGTAGGCACTTAGAACTATAATCCCCACCAAGTGTGCTAGTTGCAAGTACAAATATAGGACCTGTGGCACCTTAAAATGGTGAAATATTGAGCTATTTACGTGTACAATGTATGTAAAGTTAATTTTCTCAAAATTTCTAGAAGAACCTGGTTCCAGAGCTATATAGGTTTGTGTTAGGCAACAAGTACTACAATCCCCACTAAGTGTGCTCATGGTCCAATTTCAAATATATAAACTGTGGCAACTTAAATTGACTATCCATAAAGCTATTTTAATGTGAAATGTAAATTCAAAGTTAATTTTCTCCAAATTTCTAGAAGAACCAGGGTACACACTTATGTAGGAATCTTTAGGCACCTATTTCTACAACAGTCCTCATCAAGTGTTCTTGTACTCCAATTTCAAATATAGAAACTATGGAACCTTAAACTTAGCGATTTTAAAGAGCTAGTTTAACGAATGATGTAATTTCAAAGTTAGTTTTGTGTCAAAATTTCCAGAAGAACCATATTTCACATCTATGTGGGTTCCGTGTAGGTACCTAGTACTACAAACCACACCAAGTGTGCTTGTGCCGCAATTTCAGATATAGAAACCGTAGCACCTAAAACATTGCAACAAAAATTTCCATAAGAACCCGTTTTCACAGCAATGTAGGATTAGTGTGGGCACTTAGTACGACAATCCCTACCAAGTGTGCTCTCGCTGCAATATCAAATATACAAACTGTGCCACCCTAAACTTTGCAATTTTATAGGTCTAGTTTCATGTGTTATGTACCTAAGTTCAAAGTAAATTGTCTCCAAATTTCCAAAAGAACCAGGGTCCACCTCTATCTAGGATTGTTCTAAGCACCTAGTACTACAATCATATTAATTGTGCTCGTGCTGCAATTTTAAATATAAAATATGTGGCACCTTAAACTTAGAAATTTTAAAAGGCTAGTTTCATATGTGATGTAAGTTAGAAATTTATTTTCTTAAAATTTCCAGAAGAAACAGGTTCCATACCTATACATATATTATATGTAGGATTATTGTATGTAGACACCTAAAATTAAAATCTCCAGCATATGTGTTATAGCCACCATTTAAAATATCGAAACTGTGGCAAATTAAACTTGGTGAGTTTGGAGGGCAGGTTCATGTGTAGTGTAACTTCGAGTTAATTTTCTAAAAATTATTAGAGGAGCCAGGTTCCATAGTTATTTAAGATTGTTTTTCTCACCAGATTAAAAATAGAATTTAAAAAGAAAACACGGGCTTAGAGCCAGGTTCCTCAGTTATTTAGGATTGTTTTTCTCATCAGATTCAAAATAGAATTTAAAGATAAAAAGTGTTCTTGTCGTGGATTCAAATATAAATTTTGATACCTTAATTTAGGTTATTAAAATGTAACTATACACATTCGTTTGTGCTATTTATTAGTCTTTATTGAATTATACTTTTGCGTTAGCTTATTACATGAGGTAAACCTGTACTCTGTCGCACCAAACCTTTCCTTCACCTCTGACCAGACATCTTGTGAATGTGGGGAATGCCAGGCCTCCACCATGGTTCGGATTCCACGTTAAACTGTAAGGTCCTCCATTTCATCTCACAATCACCCTACCATTATACATTAGCGTTAAGTGTGAATAACCCAAACGGTTAGTAAGACGCAGTGCTAATAATAATGTACTCTGTCGCTACCTCGGATTCTTTTTACAACTATAGTCGCGTAATAGTTTAATTCATTTTTCTTATGTTGGCTAAAAACTGTTTGTTTATTTTATGCTGTGGAACTTTTCAACTCGCCTACTAGATGCTGTCTTGTTTTGTTATTTCAGCCAGTCGTAAACGAAAATAAATGTTTTGTGCTTCAAGCCTTACTCTATTTTAATAAAATATGGAAAATTCAGAAAACCAAGCACTTATGGCTCAAGGAAGGGTTCCACAACCGTACAGAGGAGATGGTTCGAGTACGGGTGAAGATTCTTGTAGTCGCTCTGACGAATTTTGGAGTGAAACTTCAGGTTCAAGTTGTAGTTCATCGTATTGCTCCGAGTCTGATTCATATTTTGGGCGAGTAAACTTTTAATTAGAATATTACTATATTAGTGTTACACATTTTATGAGACAAGTTTTCTAGGAACTTCTATAAAACTAGATAAATTTTAGGTAATCATTTTAAGATATTTTTAGAAAATGGTGACTTTTTCCTTTAGTATAATCTATGCTATCACTTCGATTCACATGTCAATATTTATTTATTTATCAATCTATGATGTTTTTTGTACCCGTCCATATTGACAACCCTCAAGAAAGTTAAAGTTGATCCTACTTCTACAGTGTGTTAAGAGATTTTGCTAAGGATACATAATAAAGATAATAAGTTGACCTACCACAAATCATTAACATTTTCTTGTTGGTTATAACCATCTTCTTAAGTGGTAATTTTTAAAACAAGTTATTGGTACTATCTTGAAGTTAAAAAAAACACATGATAAATGTACCTTTTTTTCCATAGGTTATCTGACCTATCAGAATTTCCCTTGAATTATCAATTGGATTACCAGTGTATTTTATTACAGGTCGGAAGTAGAATGGGAATCAGAGGTCAGCCCTGGAGGGGAACTATTCTATATTAAATCCAATCCTGTTATTGAAACAGATAGACCACCAACACATACACCTAATGTCTTAGAGGAGGCCCAAAGTCTGACTAAAAGTAACATATATTCAACAAGAAGTAAGTAGACTTTATAATTACATGCTCAAATGTATGTCACAGCCTAAAATGCTCTTTCTCCTCAACTTTTCATTTTATCTCTCTCTTTTCTACCCTTAAGTTATGTTATCCAAAGCCACAACTATTTTTTAAATCAGTATAATTACCGGTACAGTTAATAATTTGCACTAAGTGTAAAACCTATATATTGTAGGGTCTTTTAGAAAATACATTTTTTTTCAGCCAACATTGATAACATGTTAATTTATATTTATTTTATTTTGTAGGTATTGATAATATCTAACAAAATGACAGTTGCAAATCACATGACTCTTCATGAAAGTAGATCTAATAACAAATAAAATACTACAACTTGATTTGTATGTAGATATGTGTGCACTTTCTCTTTAGAAATTGTTGGAAACACATTCATATTCTCCATCCCACAAATATACAAACCTGTATTAGTCAGAGAATTTGATTGGTTTGTAAATATATATTGATTCTCGGTATGTAAAACTGATTGGTTACAACAATACACTGTTAGGTATTTCAGACTGAAAAATATTGAGTAAAAACATTTGTTTAAAAATCAGAACTTATACAAATCTAGCTAGTCCTATACTAGCATGGCTTTCTAATTTTTAATTAAATACTTCTTATATTAAAATGCTCATTGTTTTAGGTAAACTCTCTAGATTAATCAGACGACGAAATAGTAAGCGACAGCAACGTAACAAAAATGTGTCAACAGCTGTACAAACACATCCAGAACAGTCCCAAGGAGAGCCTTCAATTGTTCGCGGTGCGGGAAGCAATAAAGTTACATTCCAAGATTGTCAGGTGGGTCTCACTATTCTGTCTAATTCTTAGCTCTAGACTTAAAATATATCAACAGAAACACCAAAATATCTCAAGATGTATTTTTATAAACTTTTATTAATACATTAAAATAAATTTAAAAAAAATTATAAGGTTCATCATAGCATTCTAAAATGTATTTTAGACATGTGAAATAAAACAAAGTTGGATCTTTTCACAAAAGTGTGTATGTGACATTATGTACATGAATGATTGTCAATTAGATCGTTTTCAATAAGAATTAATAGAAAAATCAAATTTATAGGCCTACTTTTATTAAGTAGGAGACATCATTATTCTTTGCCTTTTTCGCTTGAAATTGGTATAAAAAAGAACCAACTAAGCTAATTATTAGGTATAGTTTTTTCTTAGTATACCTATGACAAAAGTTACTATTTAAAAAAATCCTTCATCCAAATACCATTAGTAAAGAATTAAAATGTGTGTTTTATTTGGCTTTTATGGCAGTCATATGCTGACCAAAGGCAAATATTTAAAATTTACAATCAATTTTCTCCAAGAGTAAGCCATGTGATGTGTGAACTGTGCTCTTCTTTACTTTGTAAAAGTCATATTTTGTTTGTTCCCTTTTATCTATTTATATCCACATTTCCTGTGGCCTATCTTCTTCCAAAAATAACAAACATTTAAGGATGAGAAATGTAGCCATAATGTTTATATTTGTAGCACTATACCACTAAAGTTTAAGTTGATTTATTTACCATTGGTTGCTGAAAAAAAGCATTCATTTTACTGAATTTTAATATGAAATACAACTTTTTATTTTAACGTAATCCAATCATTTTATTTTCCAAAATCATGGTATCTATAAATTATAATTGTGAGTTCTAATGGAGCTACCAACATTTTTTATTCATAAAAGCGAAATATGAATATGATTTAAATATTAGGTGACCTGGCGGTCTAGGGGTAAGGTGTCAGACTTTTGTGCTGGCGCCCGGGGTTCAATCCTCAGTCCCGGCATAGATTTATCTGATTACCAAATCCTTCCTTTACCTCTGACAAGACATCTTGTGAATGTGGGGAATGCCAGGCATCCACCATGGTTCGGATTCCACGTTAAACTGTAGGTCCTCATCACAATCACCCTACCATTACACATTAGCGTAAGTGCGTATAACCCGAACGGGTAGTAAGATGCGGTGCTAATAATAATAGATTTAAATATTTTAACATTAAAACACAGTCTGGTATTATCTTGCGCCACATCATAAAGAAAAACTTTATGGTGTGAGCACACTAGTGATCTATACCAACTGAGCAGCCACCGCTGTCAGTGATGATAGTTCCATTATTTCCGGATAAAGGGTGCATTTGGTCAGCACAACGCACCCTCTAGCCATTAATCTTAGTTTTATTAACCGGAGCCACTACTTCTATATTCAAGTAGCTCCTCATTTGTCCTCAGTAGCCTGAGTTTGACCTTATTCCAGACCCGCTTCTTTACAGATAAATTTTGCAAGTGTCAGGAATTGAACTTAGGACCTCTGGTTGAAAAATCTCAGGTGCTTTGCTTACTTCCTCTAAAGTGGACATATTATTGTAAATTTCAAACTGTGGTCAAGATTGAAGTGGTTTTGAATAAACTCTTATCACGAAATCAAAGACACATTCAAGGGAATCAAATAAACCTGGGGAAAAAAGTCAATAAAACACATGAGAAAACTTCTTTTTTTTAAATATTGTTTATTACTTTGCAGTAAATTTTATAATTTCAACCACTATTCCATGTTTGTTTACCTTTCAGGAGGGTGAGATTAGGGAAGTAACCATGTCTGTAGATCCACGAGGTAGCCATAATTTGGGCCGTAGAGCGACATACTGTGAGACACTTCTTGGACTAGTCATCAGTATGTTTGCTGATGAGTCACGAATCATGGTTGCTGGTTTCATTCCAAATGGAGAAGCGATAAGATACAAGAGTATTAAAATTGGTATGCTTTTTTAATTACTTGGAAAAAAAAACACTTGATAAAACAAAAAAATGAAAACATTACCAATACAAGATGAATTTGTTTTTCTAGTTTTTAGAAACTATTCAAAGTTTGGCATCAAATAAATATTTTGCATTAAATTTATTTTATATTTTTCCAACAACAAATGAGTAGTAATGTATCTAATGATGTTATTAATTTGGTCAGGTGATTGGCTCCGCAGTATAGATGGCCAAGAAGTTGTTTATTCAAATATTGACTCGGTGCTGGCTAACATCACGTCTCCCTGCAAGGTGGGTGGGCTACTTTTTTTTTTACATATCCAATGAAATTGTTCACATGATGAAATTCTTTAACATACATTAGATTCTACATTTAAGAAACTAATTTTTAAAGAATTAAATAGTCAAAACTATTATTTTTGCTTTTAGTGATGATTACTCCATCTAATATATATTCTGAAAATTGAAAAATGATATCTAGACATGAGAATCGAACCCGGGACATTTGCCTTAGTACTCCAATGCTCTAACCACTGAGCTATCCAGGAATCGTCCTATGCCCAGAGTCATTCTTCACTCATATTTTAAGGCAGAGTATATGATGGGCGTGGGAAAACTTTAAAGGTTGTTTTGTCTAGTTAATTTTGCTACCTAAAAATACATTTACTGTATATTTTCGATTCTAAGAGACACTTTTTATGCAATTAAAACATCTATAAAAAACGAGGTGCGGTTTAGAATTGATGGCATGTTAGAATCACAGTTTTTTCAATGATAGAAGACTGGTTAGATGTTATCTAGAGAATAGATATCCTGGAAGTTTTTGTAACCCAACTAGCCCGCTAATACTTGTTGCATTTCTTGGACATTTGACCAAAAAGGTCAAAAATAAAATCATTCTAAAAGTCGGAGACTTTGTTGTGATTCCTGGTGGCATGACTAGCCAACTCAACAGCTTGGAAGCTAATCCCAGAAAAAATAGTGCAACATTCATTTAAAAAAATGTTGCATTACCAACACCCAGGATGGCTCAGAATATGAGGTATTATGGGAGAATAGCGATAAAGACGGCTTAGAAGAATCAGACTGATATTAATTCAGAAGGGAATGATTACCACCTATTGATAGATAAGGTACCACCTGTATTGTATTGTTAGTAAATTGAATGCTGATATAAAAATATTTCTTAGATATAAGATTGTTCTTTTCTGTTGGGGGTACTGAAAAATTAAGTTGTGTCTTACAATCGACGGTGTCTTAGAATCGAAGATATACTCTATATTATTATTAATACCAGTTCAGGCTAGTTACCTGTATGTATATTTGTAGTGAAAAAATAAAATTATCTTTCTTATTTTAACTAATAACTTTCACCTTGTTGGTTATTATCATTTATGAAAATGTGCAATGTTTACAATAAATCTGACTGTATATTAAGATGTAATATGTTGTTCAGGTGACCTGGCAATCTAGGGATAAGGTGTCAGACTTCTGTGCTGGGGGTCCGGGATTCAATCCTTGGTTCCGGCACAAATTTGTTTGGTTGCCAAACCCTTCCTTCACCTCTGACAAGATGTGTATTAATCACAACTTGTGAATGTGAGGAATGACAGGCCTCCACCGTGGTTCAGGTCCCACGCTAAACTGTAGGTCCTCCATTTCATCTCACAATCACCCTACCATTACACATTAGTGTAAGTGCGTATAACCTGAACGGGTAGTAATACACGGTGCTAATAATAATAATATATTGTTCATCCACAGATTTATAATTTACACATGTTTTAATTTTGCTTTTATATCATTGGATAGGTTCGCCTAAAACTACAACGTGTGGCAGGGTGTGAGGTTACAACACCAGTTCCATCGCTGAGCAGTCACTCTAGGGTCAGTAATGGAATGATTACAAAGTAAATTACTTGGGTTTTTTTCCGAGCACTTATACATTTGTGTCTGCCTTTGATAAGAAACACTAAAAATGTATTGTTTTTGTTTTGAACAGGGTGTTCATCAATCAGAACTCGCTAGGCAGTTGATAGGTGCTGCCACTGATTTAACACCCTTGCTGCAGGAACTCCCTGTAGGGCTACTATACCTCACCCAAGAAGGTCTGACCGAGGGTGGCCCAGAGGACCAAGGGGTGATTTACTGCTACCCCCCTTCTTCCTCCAGCCCAAACACGCTGGCCATGGCTCGTGGGTGTTTTACTACACTCCATCATTTGCTTCCAGATGTGGCACTTTCATCGCCCATTAGGTACAAAATTAAGTCAGGGGGAGGGAGGCACATGAGCACACATCTATTTTAACATTCAGCAAATCATTTAACTATCTGCATTCAATTTTCATCAGAAGAAACTTATCTGACAGTAATAAAAGCTACCATATCTACTTTCATATATTCATTCATCGGGTCTTGTGCTGTCACTTTTGATAGTTAATATCAATACCTTAAAATAGCTACATACTCAACAACATGATAAAATGATATTGTAACAGCAAAAAATCATTTTCTAAAGCTCTTGCCTTACAAAAATCATACTCTACTATCATAGTTATATAGCTTGCTTAAACTAAGATGAAGCTTGAAATGTTCTTAAAAGTATTTTATTTAGAGCTTAGGGATGAAAATATTGGTCACACATTGTCCAGAAAATAAAATAACTAATTGCTAGAACAGGTGGGTAAAATAGTTCTTTAGTTCATGCTTAGGGTTCTGCAATGGAACTTCAATTCCTCATAACTAATGATTAATTAATATATATTAAAAAAAATCAGTAAATAAGAACGACACTGTTATTCATCATTATCAGTCTAAATATTGCCAAAACATGAAAACAAACAAACAGATTCTACCGGGTTAAGGGCTCAGCTAGATTGTAAATCTACTTTTTTCTATTTAAATATTGCTAAAACATGAAAACAAACCTATAGATTCTACCAGTTAAGGGCTCAGCTAAATTGTGAATCTACTGCTTTGTTCTATTATTTCTGACGATTTCAATGTGACGAGATATAATTTATTAATGGTAATTTTTTTTAACAGTTGAAAAATATACCAAAAAAGACATTTCCAATGTTATGTTGGGTTAATCCGACAGGTGATTTATTGGTATTAAAAGTATCAGAACACAAACTATGATATCTGTTTTGTTAAAATGTAGTATCATTATGCCTTTAGTTATTTTGAAAATTCATTAGCTGCATGTGTTGAACTAGACTGCTGAGGACGGGGAGATCGTGGTTCGAATCTCGCTCGGGTGAATTGGGGGTGGTTTTTCCCTCTCCCTCCACACAAAGGAAGGCTCACTTTCTCAATATTCAACCTTCCCAATTCCTAACCCATTAGCATAATTAGTACTTTAACAAATAACCCAAACAGGTAGTAAGACGCAGTACCAAATATTATATTATCATCATTAGCTGCCAAGTCGCATACATACTTTTATATCAACTTTTGTTAGATAGTTAATATATTTTTGAAATGAGAAATCTCTTTTTATTGAGATGAACCTATATATTAAGGAACAGATCTTTGAATTCTTTGAATCCTGAAGGATGTTTGAGGATTCAAGAAAACGTTATTTTAGATTTAGAAAAAACACTTAAATATATATTATATTTAAATCTTGAAATGAAATTTGTTTTAGAGCATTAATACTGGATCTGATACCTTAGCTCGGTCGTTAGATTGTCTGTCTACTGTGATAAGGGTCCTAGGTTCGATTCCTAGCATGGCTGAAAAATTTATCATTGGTGAAATGTGGGTTTACTCTTTGACAGTGATGAATTAACGGTCTGGGACTGGATGTTGTATCTCTCCTAGTGTTAAGTTGAATTATAAGGGATATGAAGAAGCTACGACAGGCCGCTAGTGGAAAATATATTACTTGAATAAAAAACTGGCCCAGGCCACATGTTGGAAACTGTAAAGGATGTAAAAAAACGAATGTCTGTAAATATATTTATTCCCCTCTTTAGTTCCACAGCTATACTGCGAGAACAGCTGACACACATCATTTACACACCTCAAGGTCATGAGATAATGTTGCTGGCGCTACCAAACAACAGGTAAGAAACCATTCAGTGGCCCTAGGCTATCAGTTTGGATCAACCTCCCAGAAAGAATGGTTTCAAAAAATTTAATGTCATTAGCTTTGATCACTATAAAATTTTTAATTCGGATTAAATTCGAAACCCATTCATTAAACGTCTTTGATTATTAAATTTTTCCAGGCATTATATTCAATTCAGAATCGATGGGAGCCATTAAGCTGTTTCAATTCCAAATTGAAAATCTTACTGTCCACTAGTCTTAACTTTGTTATTGAGATTTTGCAAATTACTCTTCCAAGTAGTACTATGTATTATCACCTCACTAGAGGTGCGCTACTGTAGCTATGGCAACCACCACATTGATCCCTCTACCCCTCCTATACTTTTCAGAGTGTCCTTACATTACACAGTTAACCCAGGCAGCCACCAATCCCTTCTAATCCTTTCAACTTTGTTGCTTGATACTAAACAAAAGACAAGCTATCACCGATGTATTCTCTAAGGAGTGATGCAGTGCCAAAATCTCGAGTTTTTATAGAATGACATCCAAAGTCAAAGGTCAAGTGCTCAAACCCCTGTCAAAGTGTAATTTTTTAACGTTACCTTGTAAAATCATTATTTAAAGTCAATTGTGACATTTTTATTTAGTTTATCTAATACTGTAGAAATATATAAACTATACCGGTAGACTTTTTTTCAGTGACATAGTTTTTGCGGACGATACTTACGCCAATTATTTAAATACGTGGTATAAGAAGGTTAGAATTAAAATAAGTGCACCACACTTTGTTTATATAGAAGATAGGAAAACCACACTTTGTTCTGGGCTGTTCTAAAAAAATATTGGAAATATGCTAAAAAAATGTAATTAGTCAGAATAAAATGGCCAAAGTTGACAAAAAATTGTAATTTTTTAAAATCTTATTTTGATTAAATACAATTTACACACTGTACGCCTACTTCACTTTAAAAATAAGCTTTACTTTAAACTTTTTTTGAACACCATACTAACAAGAACATTGTATTCTAAGATCTAAAAAAAATCTTAATTAAATAAAACTCGGTAAACCACGTTTCCATTTAAAATCATTAATTTATTATTGTAATACCAGTAAACCCTTGCAAGACTTGAATTTTTTGTTTATCATTTTCAGTAATTGATACAAAAATATTGTTAGATTTTTCTTTTAACTCAAATTTTAAACAAACCATGTGTTTTAACATAAACTGAGTATGCAATGACTGTACTGATCAGCCAGCAGGAATCAGTGCGCACATTCATAAATCTTATAATGTCTAAAACAAAGCGAGAAACCAGTGTAAGTGCAGGAATAATCATGCTGGTGCCCAACTAATGATAAACTTGTGGTCAAAACTGAGAGACAAAGAGAAAGGGGGGAGATTTCCACCCTTCAATTTAACTATACTTATAATTCAGTTGGTTGGTGTAAGAATCTGTGCTGTGTTTCTGATATTAAAAGTTTTAGGAATGCCTACGCATCAAGACATGCATTCAGAGAGCTTAATATAACTTTCAAATTTGTTAAGTTTTTACATCATGGTATATTCGAGATCTTTTATTTCATATAGAACACCTTCAAAATATTAGTGTAATTTTATGTGTGAGGCCGTACTTTATTCTGGCCAATACTTTATCATTCAAACCCACCTCGGTGGAATAGTTTGCTAACGCGCTAGCTTCGTATTGAGCTTAACTCCCAAGGATGAGTAGATCAAGGTTTGAATCTCAGTCAGGTGAACTAGGAGCGGTTTTTTATAAATGATTTTCCACTTTTCCTCCACTCAAATGCAGGTTCACTTACTCTAAATTTTACCTTCCCAA
Organism: Timema poppense; assembly: GCA_902141375.1. Lineage (NCBI taxonomy): Eukaryota > Metazoa > Arthropoda > Insecta > Phasmatodea > Timematidae > Timema > Timema poppense. The sequence continues at coordinate 43,889 of CABFOV010000283.1, forward strand.
TTTCTAATCTATAAGTGTAATTAGCACTTAAGCGTATAACCTGAATGGTAGTAAGACACGGTGCTAAATAATTAAAATAATAATATATCATTCAAATATCATAAGTCGTCTCGATTATTGGTAGCACTCAATTCTTTTACTGCCGCACTTAAACTCATTTCCTTAAATAATAATAGAAAAATGATTGTAGATATGAACCAATACAGATAATTGATCATTGGTAGAGCATTGGAATATTTACTATATGTGTAGTGGCAGCACATCACTTTAATTCATAGGCTCGCCAAGTCTTGTGTTAGTGTTGACTCTATTATGGCTATCTTTTGTTTGATAGCAATACATTTGAAAGTATTAAGGAAACAAGGCTCTTTTGCAATTTCTCTTGGAGTATAACCTTCTTGTAGGTAGAATATTTTCCATTTGTTACCAGTGTATATCTTGCAGGTGCTCTGTACAAGAAGCTATACAGATATCAGCTGGCCTGGTTCGCTACTTGGAGTTCAACTACCAGACATTGTCTCGGTAAGCTGGGAATTAAAAAATATATTTATGATCTTATTATTAGGCGTTTGCGAAACTTTGACTTGGCTTTGAAAAAAATTTAGTGTCGACTTTACTTCGGGGGGAGGCTTTAACATCTACAAATATTGCCATCTAAAATACTCCATTTGTGTTCATTAATTAAAATTATGATATTTTGTATACATTACAAATTAATATTCATATGCACCCGTTTTGTTAGTCGAAAGGTCTAAGGCAGGCATTTAATATCTGGGGCCAATGCACTGCATGTGGCATGATCCATGATCATGTGCAATTCTCTAATCTTTTATTGAACTAACATATAATGTAGCCCGCTTCTTATTTTGTCAAACGTTGTAAACTACAACTTTGGAAATTGGTTATTGATAACTTGAGGAAATATAGCAAGTGAAGTTTGCATACCAAATTTTTAATTTTTACTCACCAAAGATCGATTTCAAAGAATTATTAAATTTACAAATCAGTTATGTGCATATAAGTGGCAGCATATAAATGTGTAAACATTTTTCTCTTATGAAATAGAACAAACACTCAAGAGATCACGGCTTACAGACTACACATTTTATTTTAAGAAGTTGCGTTGCTTATTTCACATATCTTCCTGGTAATTTGAAATATAATTAAACATAGGTCAGGGGAATTGGGTGGTAACGATTGATTTTCTTCAGGAGACAGCCATTACCTCTTTGTCCAGTGGCAGCATTGTAAAGTGTTAACTGTGTTCATCCTTTATTTGTAATGCCCATATGGTATTCGTTCCTTTTATATGTTTCTATCCACTTCTCTGTACCTGCTTCCAAATATAACAAAATACATCAAAAAGTTAAAAGAAGTTTCCCTTAAAGTAAAAAATCATTTTTGAAAGTGACTTAAACACAAGATTTAAACTTTTAAAGCATAACCCACACAATTTCTTGGGAAAAATAAAGAATAAATCCTAACATTATATGCAATAAAAAAAAATTAAATTTTGTATTTTCACTTAAAAGATGGTGACAATATTGAATTTTCTGATATTCAATATCTTAAATTTTTAATGTGGTCCGTTTGATCAAACAAGTTTAGCATGCCTGGTCTAAGGCATCACTCTCACAATAGGCAGGACTGCCAATGACTGGGAGATCAGGTCTAAAATCCTGGTTGTTGTACTGAGGGTAGTTTTTCCTAAATGATATTTCACTCTCCAAAAAAAATGAAGGTACACTTTCTAAAAGTTTAAACTTCCTCATCCTTAACCAAGGTGTCTACCATCCGGGAAAACTGGAATTATCCATGAATTTGAAGTGGTCAGGAAAAAACGAGAATAAGTCGGTAATTTGGTAAATTACCAAAAATATCTGGCAAAATGTTGTTTTACTCAAAATATATAATATAATTATCAGTAAATTACAATGTGATTCAAAATTTTTTTTATATATATATATATATATATATTTTGTTCGTTCCAGTCAACAAACGATTAAAATAACCGGTGAAAACAAGGAAAGTGGACTGTATTCGATATAAAATTGTGAATTGTGATAGTAATTGCTTACCTCGTCCAAATGAGGTTCGCCGAAAATGGAGACCTACCTTATGGGTTGCTGGATTAAGAGTAGGAAGGAATGGGGAAAAAGGGTCTGACTCGATGCCGTCTCTCAAACTCTAATTATTTCTTTATTAAGAAGGCCACTTTATGGCCTGTAACACCCGACTCACACTCGGACACTGATATGTGCAACAATTAGTGCATCCATTCTGGCAAACACCCTATATGTACTGACTACCGCGCTCAACTGAACTGCTCTCTCTCAAGACAACCTTTCTTCCCCCCCTCCCCTTCAACTTTCTCAAAATTGAAGGAAACCCTCAAAAACAGTGGGAAAACGTACGAAGAGTAAATAACAAATACAAAACCAATATGAATAAAGCATTATATAAGAAAAACTATGTTAAACAAATTATTATACAAAAGCTATTTTGCAATATTAAATATAATATACAGTTCAGAGACTGAACATAATGCCAGCTTTGAAATAGGTTATTTCAACAAAGTTATTGAGAAGGAAGTGGACAAAGCTTCACCACTGGTCGCTTGTAGGTTCCCTCAAGTGTTACATACAGAGGCAACTCGAACTGCACCGTCCTTGCCGGGGAAGACTTCTTCAATGACCCCAAGCAGCCACTTCAATGGAGGAAGGCCATCTTGTTTGATGACTATGATTATTTCAACTTTTATTGGAGTTTTAGGGGTGTTCCACTTAACCTTTTGTTGCAAAGTATGCAAATATTCTAAGTGCCATTGCTTCCAATAATCTTGCACAAGACGTTGCACCAGCTGCTCTCTTGAAAGATGATTCAAAGAGACTGTAGCTGAATCTCGATCTGAAATGGTTTGGAGAGGTGTCAAGGTCAGAAAATGAGCTTGTGTCAATGCTGAAATATCATCTGGACTTTGAGTTAATACACAGTGTGGTCTTGAATTCAAAATAGCTTCTATTTGGGTAAGACAGGTGTAGAGTTCCTCAAAGGTGAGAATTTGTTCACCAACCACTTGAACTGGGTGACTCCTCACTGGCTACCCTTGGCCTCCTATAGCCCAACAAAATGAGAAGGNCCTCTGTAAGACAGCTCATCTGACAGGACCTGGTGATAAACTCAAGAGTTGAGGAAAATGCAAAGTCTATCCAATTCTGCTTTCACATCTACAAAGTTTGTTCCACAGTCAGAGTACATTGAAAAACATTTTCCTCTTCTGCAGAGAAATTGCTTTAGAGCGCCAAGAAAAGTTTCTGTGAACAGGTCTGATGTCAGTTCTAAATGTAGGGCTTTGGTGACAAGACATACAAACATATGTACGCCTTTTGTGATTTAACACCTCGATGTCGACTTAGAGTAATATTTTAGGGACCCGCATAATCAACACCCACATGGGTGAATGGTTTGGATTCCTGGACTTGTGGAGCAGGTAGGTCACCCATGACTGGAAATCTTAACTTAGGGTGAACTTAAAACAATGATTACACGTTTGCACTCGTTGGCTAATCACACCTCAACCAGCCAGAATCCAATATTTATGTTGAAGCAGTGAAAATACAAAATGTGCCCCAGTATGAAGATTGTCCTTGTAGCACTGATCTATTACCAAATCAACAAAATTATCCCATTTTGGGATAAGTGCAGGATGTTTTTGGTCAAATGTTAGGGTCGTGTTGCGCAGTCGACCTCTTACATGGATTACACCCTCTTCTATGAAAGGACTGAGCTTTCTTATGCCAGGTGAATAGGTGTGGCCAACTTCTAAGCTTTTGAACTCTTTGTTAAAGTTTTTCTGTTGAACTGCTTGTACTAGGACCCGAAGAGCCTGATTCAATTCTTTCAAAGTTAATTGATCCTCTTTTGGTGCAGCCTTTAAACTGATGCGATTCATAAACTGGACACATAGGCAGTGACTCTTTGAAGTTTCTTTGGTGAAGACATGCGGTCTATAAACTTAAACATTGGTGTGTCTTCTTCATAATGAACTAGTAGGGCTGTAACAATACAATGCTTCGTATTGTACAATTGCTCCCCACCCAACCTAATATCACAAGTTCGAGTCACCTAAATACATACTACGCACCCCCCAGAATAACCTCGAACTAACCTATAATAGTATTCTTCTCTATTATAGCCTAATTTAGCCCCAACCATTACACAAAAACAGCATTCTAAAAATATCCATTACAAACAGTCTAGTAAAATAACTGTTCAACACGTACCTTCATCCACCTGCCCTAACTACGTCGCTGGCGAGTCAAAAGCGCCGATGAACTAGAGTTGGACGACTACATCTTGGAGTACGTGTTCAACGATCTACTCGGTCCGAAAATTGCAATAAAACTAGCCAATGTTTACTTGATGCCTCTTCGCCAAATCAACTAGCCCTGGTCTGCCGTCTGGCGGAGGGATATGGAAAACCCTCGCCGAACTTTCAAGCTTCTACATTGGTCAAGAAATGGAATACTGCATTGTGACAATGACGCGTCCAATCAGCGGCTTGGAAACCCTGTGAAGTTACATCATACTGACGTAATGGACTGTTTAAGCGTAACTGACTGGGATGTGAAAACCCCTCACCCTTGTTTCCGTGTTTTAGGCTCATTATAAAGAAGATTGTAAATTGTAAAAATGTATCATTCAGTAACTGCACGTAGAAGGGTATAGAGATCACATATTGAACGTCTGGTAGAGATGTATCTTTATTACTACACGTTGGACTGGTGTAGGGATCACCACAGAGATGTAGCATGTTAAGAAAGAAAGTTCGATAGACGTATTATCGCTATTGAGCGTTAAAAGTTTAGAGCTAGGAAATAACTTTTATAATGTAGACCTTAGGAATAAACTTTTCCCTTTATTTAAATTATGTTTGTTTTGCAACCGAAATTAGTATGTTAAATGTATAGCCAACGCGAAGAGGAAATTGCGTTCGACTTTAAATCTTTAATGTTAACTTAGCTAATTTTGTGTTTGGATCACGTAGATCCAACTCTTGTGTGAATAGTTAGTACTTTGAATTAACGTAAATGCAAGTTAAGTTCGTTCGATATGTCAAAGGAACATGTGTAAAACTTATTCTTCATTTACGCTTTGAAATACCTTAAGTCTTGTTTTGGCTTTTTGTGTAGCCAGACATAACTGTATGTATGAAGGACCTTAAGTCCAGTCTACTTTGTGAAAATCTGCGCAGATAAGCAAATGTTTTCTTTCAGAATAGTAGCTATAGGATGTTGTAAATTAAGGCCGTCTTTCCCGTGTTTGTTTCATACTTTTTGATAATTAAAGAATATTTCATTTAACTTTGCTCTTTATCCAATTGTTATTTTCCTTGTATTGTTACATCCTCCTTATCCTATAGTTTTAGGGGCCTTATCTGTAGGATCGGCAGGGGGTGTAATAGGGCGACTAGTTTTTCTTCTGTCACTGTGGTGGGGACTCAAAAAATGGGATTAGGGGCCAGACAGATCTGTCACACTGCAGCCAAGCATGTGCTTTACACCAAAGATGGTGCTCAAATAGTTGTGAAGGGCTGAGTCCCCGTGAGGCACAATCTGCTGGATTATTTATCCCAGGGATATGGAACCAATGTTCAGAAGGCAAGTATTTTTTAATTCTAGAAATATGATTGCCAAAAAAAGTTTTCCATCAATGTTGTGATGAGTGTATCCAATAAAATGCTACTGTCGAATCTGACCAAGCATGGATATCTGTGTGACCTGCACGAGGCGAAGTTTTGCAGGAAGCAACGCAGCACATAGTTCTGACTTAGGTTTGAAAACTATTTTCAAGGGGGCAATTTTCAACTTTGCACATAACAAGGTTACTGCTATTGATTGCAATGAAGTGACCACTCTGAGATAGGTTACAGCACCCTAACCCATTTCAGAGACATCTGAAAATCCAAGTAGTGTGCATTAAAGGCAGTCATTTGAAGACAAATATTGAGGAATTTTGATTGATGAAAGATGAATAATGTCTTGTTGAAAAGATTCCATATTTGGAACAAAGTAGCAGATGGGGCGTCATCCCGACCACTCTTCAGACCCTAAAGGGTTTGAGTCAAAATTTTTGTAAACAGTGTGGTGGGCAATACCAAGCCTAAACGGCAGGACTATCTCTAAAACAGCGGAAAATGTCCGATACAGTTCAGAGACTTGCCATATTTTTCTAATGCCTAGTAGACTAGGGGGGATTAATATATTTTTGAGTCGGGAATTTTAGGAAATTATCAGGGAATAAGTCAGAAATTTCATCGGTTAAGTTAAGTAGACACCATGTTAACACATTGGTGTAATTAGTATATATGCATATAACCTGAATAGAGAAATATGAAGTGATTTAATTGCATGTTGTAATAATCTTGTTAAATACAAACTTTGGCAACATTACATTCTTTGTTTACTTAATAATCTTTGTAAGATTAAAATTAAGTTATCAATAGTCATGATATTAGGAATAATTCTCATTTCTTTTGATGTCATTTAGAATCATGTTTAAAATCTCTAATAATATTGCTTGTTGATTAGTGCCTTCTCGGATGTCGATCGCCACGCCTGTCTGAACCACTTCTTCTCGTTGTTCTTTGCACAACTTGTAAGTGCCCAGCTAGAAAATGTTGAGGCGCATCAAGTCTCGGCTCATTGGGAGGATTTACTACCAGCAGCTCATTGGGTCCCCTTGCCTAGGGAAGCCCAGGTAGTTTCAATTGTCATTATATAGCTTTAATCATAAAATAGGTTCCAAAAGTTCATTTTGTCTCTTTAACTAAGACATGAGTGGATAAGACAAGCACATTTAAAGAACAGCGAATAAACTTTGTTATTCACATAATAACACAGACAGACATTTTTGAATTACTTAGGTCACCTCTTGGTTACAATTTTTTGTATTTCACTTTTAAAAATTTGGTATTAAGATCAGTGAAACAAACCATTTTGCCATAATTTAAAGAATTCAACAAAATTAAAAAACCATTACTTTTTAATAATAAACGATTTAACTGATCCCAATTTTATTATAATAAAAGGAACACACTTAAATGTGTGTTCCTTATATTATAGTTTTATATTTATCCTTACTACAACTATGAATATTGCTAAAACTATTCCAATTTTGTTATTGTCAAATTAAGAATGCAGAAAATTATTAGTTTTCAGGTTGATAATTATAGCTGGGATTTTGTTAGTATTGTTGTCTATTTAAATTGTATCACAGTAGGATTATTAAGATAACCATTGTTTTATGTCTTTTTCTTAAATCTGTATTAATTTATATGTACATTGTATTACCTAATAGCTTAACTAGATTACATCAAGTTGGCTCCGGATTTGGAAGGGTGGGTAATGCGGGATCACATTAAACCAGGGGTCCTCAAACTTATCGAGTGGAGGTCCGCATTAAGATATTGAAAGTGCTAGGTGGGACGGACCAATAAAGAGACGTACACTATTCTCTATACATATATACAGCTATAACCATAATTGAATAGTTGAAAGTTGTGCATCCAACATAACTACCCCCTTCCTCCCCAAAAGAAAACATTCCTCACCACCTCTGCTTAACAGACACTGTAAAACATGGCTAGCGAGTTCTGAGGAACTGTACACCACAGTATGACTGTTTTGAATACACGTTTCTAAGACCACCACAGGCCGCATATGATGGGTATGTATGTACATATTTGGTGTACTGCATACAGGACCACTGTTGTTTGGTGATTAGTCATTTATTGATTTATTTTCTTGTCAAGGCATACGCATGACAAATAACCTATTATGTAGGCCACAGTTTGTATTTCACCTTTTATAAATTTTCCAGTCATGCAGGGAATTATTGGTCTCGCTACCCTTATTTAACTATAACAGATGCCCGACTAACTGGGCTAAGATACCAAACTATTGTAGATAAATTTAACTATATGGGCAAGTAACGTGGTCAAATATTCTCAATAAAAAGTATTAACCCAAGGAAATTAATAGGACCCTGAATAAGCAGGGAAAATTGAGTAGGGGAAGCAGACTTGAAGTAAGAGTCACTCATAAAGTTTGATTCATATTACATTCCTGAGCTGTGTAGGCATTAGTTTTATTGTTTTATCATTTTACTTTTGATATTCTACTTTATGATGAATTAGCCTTAACATCTATTTTTAAATACTATTTTGCCAATGAGACTTAGTTTTTTTTTTTAAAGATTGTACCCGTCCTGTGTCCTTAAGGGACAGGGGGAGGACTTACAAATTTTCTCCAGCCGGATCGTTTCACACACCAGATATCTTTTAAAAGAAATAGGGCTTAACTGTCAAGAGGTAAAATTTCATTAATGTGACAACATTGGTACCTTTTTTGAGTGGGATCGCAGAAAGATAAAACCAGAGGAAAATTATGAGAATATAATTTAATTAACAGAACAATATATATGATTAACAATACTATATATATATATATATATATA